>JAEMWC010000049.1:1217500-1307500 GCA_016490735.1 Pachyseris speciosa | reverse complement strand
TATAGCAGTGTTTTCTCAAATGTTTAAAGATGTAAATGAAGACACACTTTGTGCTAGCGTGCACACCAACTGGCTATCTTTGGTCTTCTTTTGGTTTCTTTTATTTTGTTTTTCTTTTTATTTGTTTTTGTTTTTGTTGTTTTTGTTGTTTGTTGTTGCTCTATATATGTCCAGCTGTGGTGTATTTAGACATCAGTAAAATCTACTCCGAGAACCTCGTGTATTTACTTTAGTTTTACCCAAAATCCACAAACCTAACAGCCGGGTCGACCTATCGTTTCTAGCTATTTAGACAAGATTATGGTGCCCATCGTCAAATCTTTGCCATGTTACATTAAAGAAGTCAACACGCACTTGAAATTTTCCGCGATTTCAATTTCGCCGGTGAAGAAAAACCAATTTTCACTATGGATATTACATCCTTATACACCGTCATTCCCAACGGCGAAGGTCTTCAAGCACTTAAGTCTTTTTTCGACCGACGCACCGTCCAGGAACCAAGCTCGAAAACGCTGCTCCGCCTAGCTGAACCAGTTTTAACACTTAATCAATGGTGTAGCGATGGGCACAAAAATGGGACCTAGCAACGCCAATCTTTATGTAGCCGGGTTACCTCGAGCACCAATTCTTCAATCAGTACAACGGCCCTAAACCTGAACTCTACGGTCGCTACATTGACGACTACATCTGCACAATTTCCTCTAGCGAGGATGAACTCAATCAATTGATAAACTCCGTCCTTTCATCCGACTCTAAAAAATACCTGGGAAATTTCAGAAACTTCGCTGGCTTTTCTAGATATCAAAGTTTCTATCAGTGGCAACGGTTTATGTACCAGTGTGCTCTACAAACCCACGGATTCTCACAGTTATTTGTTGTATTCATCTAGTTCACATCCATCTCACGTCAAAAACGCCATTCCTTATTCTAAATTTCTTAGACTTCGACGTCTGATTTTCCAACAAATCAGAGGAAATGTGCCAGTTCTTCGAGAAACGCGGCTATCCTGATTCTGTGGTTCAATCGGGCCATCACCGCGCCCAGCAATTTGATCAACAGTCAGCACTACAGACGTCACAAAAGGAAAAGAATGACAGAATTCCATTTACCCTCACATTTCACCCGCATGATAAACCAGTTAAAGCCATCATTCTGAGTAACTTTAAAATGCTGCAAAATTATCCAGAAGCTGCTAACTTTCTAGTCAGAAGCCCATTTAAAACAACTGAGCAACCTGGCACCTTTAAATGCGCGCGCTCGCGATGTAAAACTTGTCCTTTCATTCAAAACACTGACAAACTATCGGGCGCTAAGCCATCTTTTAAGATCACTGATCGTTTCACGTGTACCCCCGCAAATTTTATCTATTGCATAACTTGTACATTATGCAAAAAGTTATACATCGGCGAAACAGGAAGACGACTGGGTGACCGATTCGGAGAACATCTACGTCGGTGATGTTGAGAAAGATGACAAAGATGCATCCAAACCAGTGGCTCGGCATTTTAATCTCCTGCCTTAGCCATTCCAAAAAGCACATGTCGATCTCCGGCCTTTCCCTACGTCAAGGTACCACGGGAAGCCGTAAAAATCTCGAGCAAAACTTGATCTTTCAAATCGGCCTTCTTAATCCCCACGGTATCAACGAGCGCTTTTCATTCAATTAATCTATTCTTTTTTCTCACGTTACCATGTTACCACCAATAGCGTAGCTCCATATTCTGTATATAAACCATACACAACCCACAATTCCTTGATTCGCTCCGACGAAGGGCTGACGCTCGAAACGTCAGCTAATCGAATCCCTGTACGGTGGTCAATTTACATTATCAACTCCTTGATCAACCAAATTATCAGTAAAATCTAGTCGACCAACGCCCCAGTGAACACAACAAATCAAAGCTCATAATTAAAGCAATAGGTGTTACCTATGCCGTATAAATGATACATTATGATTAATTCAAAATGGAAACTCTAAAATAACGATACATGTTTCTGTCATTTTTTTATTAGATAACTCTATTCTTACAAGTGATCTACTCCCATATTATATATTTTTTTTATAATTAACAGTCGTTATTTCAATGATAATGAATGTAGTTTTAAACTACATTCATACGCACCGAAGCCAGTGATACACAGGTCAACATTTTCGCATTAGCAAATGCGACGATTGCTGTCCGATAGAGCGGTTTTCAATTGAGTGTCGAAAGTAATTCTCGTTTTGCTTTAGTTTTGCATTGCTTCGCTCTGTGATTGGCCAGGAAAACTCGCGCCACTTTCTCAATCAATGAGAAGCAAAACCAAAACCAATCGTGACTTGCACGCGCGCATTTTCCCGCGCTTTGCGTCGGCTACATGTAATTGCTTTGTATTCTGATTGGCCCATTGCGCTGTTTGCGACCGTTGTGATTGGTAAAAGTAATTGCTTTGGTTTTGGTTTTACGATACTCAATTGAAAAGCGCTCTAAATTGGGAAATTAAAAGGGGCCGGGTGTTAGAGCCGGGTTCAGTATTCTATTCAACAACGCTCAACGTGTTTAAGGCAAAAAGAACGCATTTCGTCATCACTAACAGCTTGCAAAGTTTCTTGATCAGCAAACGTTTCATGATGTCGAAGCGTTCATTACTGGCAACACAAAGACATATATCACAATGAAGCGGTTGTGTACCTCAACTGTTACAAGTGTAAGCCGGCTAACATTAGCCCCGCAAGGACAAACTGAAAAAGAAATGGACGACAGTTGGAGATCCCTAGTGTTCCCTTTTCATCTAAGATAGATAAACATTTGGAGCTAATTTAATAATGTCTTTTTTAAGTTTACTTAAACACCTTATTAATATATTGAAGAGGAATTTGTGTTGCCTTTAACTTCAAAACTGGAGTTTTTGCAACTTTGAAACAGAAAGCTACCACTGCGTGATAATTTATATTTCAACAACTTTGTGGAAATCTAAAAATAAATTCTAATTCTAATTCTAATTCTAATTGAATAATCCGCAAAGGGCACAGCCCATCACTACAGATGTGCAGAAGTGCAGGTGCTGTGTTAAACTCTACAACTAGGTGCAAGTGAGTGCAAGTGCCCGGCGGGGTTCAGCGTCACTCAGACATAGCTCATGGCGGCCTTTTCAAAAGCCTCCACTGTTTGTTCTTCAATGTGGTTTGCTAATAAGGTTTAGTCCCTAATTTTGCGCGCTAGAAAACTGTGTTTATCCTCTCTTGGTTTAAATTTGTCTGTCCTTCCACTGACTTCGATAAATTCTTGGGATGGAACTGTCTGGTACCCTGCCTCTTCTTAGCTAAGATGTAGGATGGACTTTGCTCTGCCGACTGACCAGAAATCACTTTAAACATCATTGTAAGTCGTGCCATTTGCCTTCTTTTTTCGAGTGTTGGCCATTTCAAACCATTCAAAAGTTTTGTGACAGTACCAGGAGTGGTGCTATATTCATTTTTCACAAAGAGTGCCGCTCTTCTCTGCACACTTTCAATGCCCTTTATCTGTTTCTGATTATGAGGGTCCTATGCACAGCATCCGTATTCAAGCTGCGGTCTAACTATAGCAAACTGAAGTAGGCTTGCTCTTTTACTTTTTCTTGGCACTTATGTAAGTTTCCTCTTATGAAGCCAAGAGATCTATTGGCCTTGCCTATAGTACCAGCAATATGTTTGTTCCAGTTTAATATATCACTGGACAGAGTTACACAGAGGTATTTGTGGTGTTCGGCAGCCTCCAAAGGTTACACGTGGATGGTATATTGGTATTCGACTTGAGAGTTCGTGCACGAGACAAAATCAATCAATAATCTTAAAGAGGGTAACACCTATTACTATAAAAGTATTCTCCCTAGTGGCCCTCTAAAAATAAAAATATTGAATAAAAATTACAACAATTAAGATAAATAGACTATAGATAAGTAAAAGGAAAATCTATGTGCAAAGATATAAACAATAATATTAAAGCCTTTTAACTTTAAAATTACTCTCTCTTAGGATGGCGTATTTTTGTATTAAACGATGCATTAAATGCTGTGATTTCCTTTCAAGTGAAACATGACCAGAGTACTATAGCTACAAGACATGAATAGATAAACACTAAAACATATTTGCGTTCACCCAGGGTAATTAATAATAACGATATTGTACTTAAGAGTTGGATTATGAGCTCGAGCTAGATCGAGAGCGAATAATCTAATTGTTTCAGTATAAATACACCCGTCGTTCAAAACCAAACAAGTAAATTATCTAAACCCTCCTCGCAGACACTTCGAAAATGCGAAGAAGCGGCCGCCATTAATTTTGTTCACAACTGCTGCTTAATATCTATTACAGAATAGATAGCGAGTAGCGTAGCCAGTCAAAGAACGGCATTCGTGATAGAACGCTGGTAGATTTAGACTAATCATTTAGCGAAAGTTAATTGTCACTGATAATACTACTTTTCATTATTTTTTAGCCGGGGGTAATGTTTCCTTTCTGCGAATTCAAGTAATAAGCCATTAATTCAAAATAGCAAGGTCGGGTATATGTAATGGTGTAATTTGGGGTGTGTCCACCCAGCAGCCATTGTTATCTGTTTCCCTCTTTGGTGTTGTTGGGGTCTTATATTTATACGAGCGAGCAATCAAGAGAAAAACGAAAAAAGTGATCATCATTAGTCCAGCTAATAAGAAAAAGAAGTTTTCCAGTTTTCCTTCATTAGGATTCTTGCTCGGATACCAAACACCGTTGCAAGCTGATCTAACTATAACAACAAGAAGACTAGTGACGTAGCTTCCCAATGCAGTGGTGATCAAAAAACATCCCATCACTACACCTTTCATGTGTTTGGGAGCTTGAGAATAGGCGAACTCCAGCCCTGAAAGAAATGGCAACAAACCACATGAGGCCACTAATTAACTGAATAAGCAGAGACATTAGCAATTAATATTAACTCATTCGTAAAGCTAATGAGAATACCGCGCTTATAGTGATGTCAAACATTGGGTGATAAGCCAACGCCAATAAGTTCCCGGACTAAATTGTAGCAAGCCCAACGCGCGCGCTGCGCGCACATTGAGAGTGAGTCACAGCGAGTTGTATCTAATTACCGAACCCTGCAAACACAGATTGCCACTCAGCTATATATACATATATATATATGATCCGAAGGATACTATACCACCACGTGAATTTGCAGATAAATAAGAAATAAGGACAGTGGGGCGAACTTCTAGCTGATCTGACGAATGTAATGACGTTTCGGCTGTTCAGCCTTCTTCAGATTAAAAAGTTTAAAAACTAAGAACTAAAAACTATTTACAATGGTAGTGCTAGTCTGAGGTCCTAGCTTATATAAGTCAGGTGATTAACAAATACTGAAAAGGTGAGTGACAGAAGTTACGTACCCGATTCAACGTAACAATCCAAGTTAAGAAGGGTGAGAGAACAAGCTAGCGAAAATAACCTCCTCTGTCTGGTAACAACTTACAATCCCAACAATCCGCAAGTATTTCAGCTGGTCAGGAAAACACTTCCCATGTTGAACCAAAACTCCTCATTAAAATCCATTATGAGCAAGACTAAAGTAATTCACAGTCAGCGACAACCCAGAAACCTCAAACGGATGCTAACAAACTCCTATTTCTCCGGGCAAAAGGACACTAATCCGGAAGTTAAAATTTGTGAAACAAAACGTTGCGGAACATGCCCCTATTTGAAACAGGGTAAAGAATTTCGGATAAAGCACTCGATGAACTGCACCTCAACGAATTTGATTTACGTAATAACATGTGCAGGATGTGGACATAATTACATAGGAGAAACGGGTGATGTCCTGAGAAATAGTGACAGTTCATAAACAGCAAATTAGAGACCCGCACACATGTATGCTAGGAGTCAGCAAGCATATTGATGAATGTGCTGCGGGATTGACACCTCAGTTCACTATCTTTCCGTTTTATAAGATTCTCAGCCCCTCAGAGGGCATGAGAAAGAACAAAGAGAGGTTTTTTATTTTGAAGTATAAACCCGTTCTTAATGATTTGAAATTACGCTAATTGCTCGCGCGCGCTTAGAATTACAATAGGCATTATAATTGTAATTACAATTACATCTGTGACGCAATACGTCAATAAACACACTTTGCTATGCCTGAAGAACCGCAACAGCGGTGAAACGCGTAGCGCAAAAGCAAAGTAACAGAAGACTTTGGGTTTTCATTGTTTTTAGTATCATCATTCGACACAGAAGTTTACAGTTTCTTTATATATATAAAGACTTCATCTGCTATAAAAGTGCTCAATGGAAAAACCAGAGCTGTGAATATAATATTCAATTGTGGAGTCGGACTAATTCAAACACATTTATTTGCTACTCCGAGTTTCATACCTCTCACGAAGCAATCATCAGGCAACTGACAACAATAACGGTTACATTAAAAGATATACAAAATTTGAAAATATGGAACAATGCTTACTGGCGTGACATGCCAAGATGTAATTGGTCGACGGAAGCACTAAACGTTAAGCAATCACGGTATTTAACAGGAATTTCTTAGAATGTCTACAGATCGATGTCAGTTCATTTCTATGATTAAGTGTCGACATTTCTGGTTTACATATTATAAAATATTTTTCCCACAGACACAGATTACATTTTTTGTTGATATTTGAATACGATCTGGCTTGCCTTACTTTTCGCCACTTAATTACGTAATTGATTTTTCGATCTTTCAGACTCCATATGTGCTTGCTGAGTTCGGTTACATTTTTGTATCTTTCGTTCCTGAAGGAGCATGTGTGGTTTCTGTAACGTTCTTTGAATGTTGTGTCACACAGTCCGATATAAGTCTCTTTGGATTGCGGGGTGACGACCTCTGCTTGGTAGATAATGTTCCGCACATTTCCCCCCTTAATATATATATATATATATATATATATATATATATATATATATATATATATATATATAACTAGTAGAGGAAAAATTGAACTCTTCATCTGCTATAAAAGTGCTCAATGGGTAAACCAGAGCTTGGTATAGAAAGAAAGTTTGTGGAGACGGACTAGATCAAACACATATATTTGCTACGTCACGACACGTCACGTCACGTCACGCTAGAAGGTATTGTTCCTACTTTTCAAATGTGTATATATTGTATGTATTCGTTATTCTCGGGCAGTTGCCTGATGATTGTTTCGAGAGAAGCATGAAACTCGGAGTAGCAAATATATGTGTTTGATCTAGTCCGTCTCCACATACTTTCTTTCTATATATATATATAGAGAGAGAGAGAGAGAGAGAGAGAGAGAGAGAGAGAGAGAGAGAGAGAGAGAGAGAGAGAGAGAGAGAGAGAATTGGTCTCATTGAGAATTGGCAGAATTGGTCTCACGTGAATTTTTTAGGGCAGCGAATATTCCGAGAAATGACTTACTTAAAGCCAAAGTCAAGGAGTCTAAAAAGATTTTTCCTTTTGTTCTCACATATAATCCCAATTTACCGTCTATTAATGGGTTAATCTAGAAGCATATTCATCTTTTGCTTTCATCTCCAAAACTTAGGGAGCTTTTCCCACCGAATTCTATTATTTCATCTTTCCGCAGACCTAAGAACCTCAAAGAAATTTTGGCACCTTCTAAGTGCAGTAAGAGCTCGCTTCAATCAAATACAGCATCCACAGCCGGCTGTTTCACATGTGATAAATCTAGATGCGATCTTTGCAAGAACTTCTTTGTCAGCTCCCAAACTTTTTCTAGCGCACAAACTGGTAAAACCTATTTTGTTCGGCAGAAACTTTCGTGTAATTCCTCAAATGTGATTTATCTGGTTCATTGTAAGAAATGCAATCTCCAGTATGTTGGCTCGACCACCACGGAATTTAAAGTTAGATTTAGAAATCACAAATCGTCCATGAGAACCAATAAGAAGACTTGCGAGGTCGCCACACACTTCAACCGAACTCCACACGTGCTATCGGACTTTACATTTCAATGTATCGATCAAATCCAAACTAACACGTCCGAAAACACTGAACAGTTATTAATTACGAAAGAAGCATACTGGAGTGCGCAGTTATTTTCCCTTTCACCTTATGGACTTAATAAAAGACAAGAATTTCATTCAAAAAACCGCATCCATTACACTTAATTTCAGCAGAGTTTGGACAATAGGTTGCGATTTTCTTAAGGTGCGTATTGGTAATGAATTTATTTATATATATATTTTAATAAGTCAGGGCGTACCGACTCATTAATTGTAATCTTTAGCACTTGTAGTTGTTTCAGCGCTCAGGGGCCCTCTTTTGGGGATTCTGTTATTTTTGTGCTAGCCATGTCATTCAAAGGCCCTTTGTTGGGAAGTTATTACTTATTGTTTAAGGGCCCTCATTAGGGATGTTATGATACTGACAGGTATGTTGATTCAGAGGCCCTCGATGGGGAACCTGTTGCGCTGCGACTATTACATAACATTTATCACTAGTTCTATTATTTTTGTTATTTCACATCCTGTTAATTTACCGTAGTTGTTTCATACTCTTTGTACACCTATTGTTTTTCGTTTCATTTTCGTTACCACTATCATTGTCTGAGTTACGTAACTTGTATGTAATTTGTAACCATCGTTGTAAAAGCGTATTTAAGTCGTAGGTTTTTAATATTCTGTTTGTAACTGACGAAGGTCGAGAGACCGAAACGTTTTTATTCATAAATTTTTAAATTTTTTATCTTTTTTGAACCAAAAGTTGTCCATTTTCGGTCTCTTTAATTTTTAACTGGTTTTTATTATTCGCCGAATCAGGACTGTGAATCATCAGTGATCCTTTTGGTTCTACATCTTTCGTTGGCCCAGGAAGCACCTTCAACCGTCTATATATATATATATATATATATATATATATATATATATATATATATATATATATATATACATTTCGAAAATATCATCTGACAAGGAATGTTTTGACAAGGCCAAAAGTACGTACCAAGACGCGCTTAACAAAAGTGGCTACAACTACAACCTGTCCTACAAAGAAACAACTCCCGATGCACCACGAGCGAAAAGAAACCGTCAAAGAAACATAACGTGGTTCAACCCGCCATACAGTAAAAATGTAGAAACCCAAGTCGGCAAATGCTTCCTTTCACTTGTTGATCGGCACTTTCCTAAATCCAATCCACTCCACAAAATCTTTAACCGGAACACTCTTAAACTGAGGTATAGCTGTATGAATAACGTAAAGACGATAATCTCCAGCCACAACAAAGCTCAAATTGGCAAACCCTTAAATCCATCAGAAGAAACCAATAGCGCGTGTAATTGCCGGAAAAAGAAATCTTGCCCCCTAAACGGAATTGTAATGTGCGAAACATTATCTACCAAGCAGAGGTTGTCACCCCGCAATCCAGAAAGACTTATATCGGACTGTGTGACACAACATTCAAAGAACGTTACAGAAACCACACATGCTCCTTCAGGAACGAACGATACAAAAATGTAACCGAACTCAGCAAGCACATATGGAGTCTGAAAGATCGAAAAATCAATTGCGAAATACACCGAATGCAAATATGGCGGACCACTCGGTCGGCGCCCGGGACGAGTCGCATAAAAGCGAGGCTAGTAAGGCTTCGATGTTTTATTTTGACATCCCCAGAAAGGCTAGTTCGTTCGACGTCGATTTGGCTCGTTTTGTTTCGCCCTCCCTACGCGTTTTTGTGTTCCTGAATGCCACCAGAAGGGAGTGAAATCTTCCACAGCAGAGAAAGTGTTTTTCTCAGTTTCCCCATTTACCTCTTAGGGGAAAACTGACGAAGGAAAGGAGTTGACTATATCTCCGAAGGAACTGTTTAAGTTCAGCCTGGAAAATCTTAGAAAATGTGTAAGCGATCGCATTTACCTCCAAGTCGTTGTTATTTGGCTGAATGTTTTTACTGGCTTCAATGACGGGGCAGTTGAAGTTCATTCGCTTGGTTACTACCCTGTAGTATTTGTGTCGTGCGATTCCGTGCGAGTGGACGCGAACGTAAACAAAAACTTCTTCTATGGGGACAGAGGATGTCTTTCGAGAGGAGCTTTTCTTTACCTTGGGGAAGGTACTGGCCATGCAAATCGTGTTGGAACACCACCAGACACCACATAAGCTCGTCATTGAACCGATTTTTCTAAGATCTTCTATCCTGAAATGATGATCGGACATGAGCGAACAAACTTAAGTTCCCGCGGCGATCCTGAACTCCTTTTCTTCGTCTCAACGAATTGCATTAATCCACTATTTTGCCTTAGAGGTGAATGGTGGAAGATTTTTATCCTTCCTCGAGGCATTCAGAAACACAGCAACTCGTACGCACAGCGAAATTAAACAGACCAGATCTACAACGAACCAAGACTTTTCTGCAAAACAAAACATCAAAGCCTGACTAGCCTCGATTTCATGTAGCTCGTCCCGGGCGCAGACCGAGTGGTCCGCGATATTTACATTCGGTGTATTAAGTGGCGAAAAGTAAGGCAAGCCAGATCGTATTCAAATATCAACAAAAAATGTAATCTGTGTCTGTGGGAAAAATATTTTATAATATGTACACCAGAAATGTCGACACTTAATCATAGAAATGAACTGACATCGATCTGTAGACATTCTAAGAAATTCCTGTTAAATACCGTGATTGCTCAACGCTTAGTGCTTCAGTCGACCAATTACATCTTGGCATGTCACGCCAGTAAGCATTGTTCCATATTTTCAAATTTTGTATATCTTTAAATGTAACCGTTATTGTTGTCAGTTGCCTGAAGATTGCAAATAAATGTGTTTGAACTAGTCCGACTCCACAATTGAATATTATATATATATATATATATATATATATATATATATATATATATATATATATATATATATAATATTCAATTGTGGATATATAATATGGTTGTAAAGGATGAGCAGGGAAATAACAACAACTTACTGCCTCATTTATCTTTGGATCACCAACCTATTCCCTTCAGAAGGCGATTCACAGTGATTTCTGACAAATATTCAATGGTAGTGTATGATGGGAACAGAAATCGAAACAACAAAGAAAACAAGAAGCTACAATTAGCCTAAACTCGGGCTTGCAAAAAACAGTATTGTATCCCTAATTTAGCGCTAAACAAAAGAAAAGAGAAAAGTTTGTCTTTCTTACATCGTATGCATTGCACTAAAGCTTGTGTTGGAGTCTATTTCTTTAGACCCCTATCAACATATCTCCCTCTAGAACTACAAAATTGCTTTACAGCTCAACCATTAAGAACAATAATTTATAACACTTGTAAAAAATATTTCAAAAGAAGAAGTAAAAGAGAAACGAAAAAAAAAAAAAAAGAAAGCCCGCGGTATGTGCCTCAAATAGAAGTTATCTGCGTCAGAGGCAGGACAATGACAATGACCTCTAGACCACAGAGGTATATCATATTATAATTGCATAAAAATAGTGTATTCATTCCAAAAAAAACTAAGCACACTTGTTTTCGCTTCGATGGATATTTGTTTGAGAAAGGAAACGCTTATCGAACGATGCAGGATTTTTTCGCATAAACGTTAATGGAGTCTCGGCGAAATTTGAGGAGAAAAATAATTAGCACGGTGTAACTGTTTACATTTCGTCAATCCAGGGTCAAGTGAAACATAAGAAAGGAACGTTTCTGCGATCAGTTTCAAGTCACGCAAGTAACAACTAATCGCTTATCATTTAAAAACTAATGTCCAGAAATTGAGATATTGTGAAAAAATAGTAAATAAACTACCTCTCAAAGTCTCAGGGGTGTTCAGACTTCAAAGACACAAGGTGAATCGACGTTTTCCGATACGTGACAACAGGCATCATTCTTGCTGTTGTGAGATCTTATCTGATTTTAGTTAGTTAGCGCTTGCGCAGAAACGCCGGAAGTGAGCTTTGTGGATGAAATTCGACGACGAAGAACGAAAAGAAGAACGGACGATAATTTTAACCTCAGGCGCTCTACGAAGCTCGAGTAATGAGTGAAAATGTGTTCAGCCGGGAATCGAACTCGGGTCTCCTGGTAGCCGGTCAGACGCCTTACCACTGGGCCACTGAACCAACCCCGCCATTGAGCCGAGTTGGAAGGACCTTTGAATAGCAAGCTCTGAGGAGAATCACACATATTCTGCAGTAAGGATCGCGTCACTACATCCAAGTTGATCAGCGATTCACAGTAAATTTACCCCCAAATATGAAAGAATTGTATAGGATGAGCAGGGAAATAACAACAACTTACTGCCTCATTTATCTTTGGATCACCAACGTCAAAATTTAATAAAAACTAAAAATTTAATGAAAACGTTTCGGTCTTCATCAGTTACCTGAGGAAGGTAACTGATGAAGACCGAAACGCTTTTATTAAATTTTTAGTTTTTATACCTTTTTTAATTCCAGAAGTTGTTCGTCTTCGATTTTTTCTCTAAACTTTTTATACTACACATTGAGGCTTGGACTGTGAATCTTCCGAGATCCTCCTGGCGTCGTAGTACCTTTGTTGGCCCGTGATTTACGTGATCGAAGACGTGGTATCCCGGGAAATTTTACTTTCAAGGTGACAAGGCAGGAGAAGCCTATAACTCCATTTGAAACCCAACTAAGGATCAATTACTGATACACGACCGAAGTCAACTTAGCGTATGACTCCAATTACGGATACCTTTTCAAACACGGATTCTACGGATTCTACGGATTTTCTTTCAAACATTTATTCAATTAAAATATGATTATTTGGGGTGTATAAGGTTAGGGTTTCCTTCATATACATTATTTAATTAATTGAAATAGCCGGTATCCGTAATTGGATCCTCCTTTGTCATCCGCAAAGTTGACTTCGGTCGTGTATCAGTAGTTGATCCTTAGTTGGGTTTCAAATGGAGTTATAGGCTTCCCCTGCCCTGTCACCTTGAAAGTAAAATTTCCCGGGATACCACGTCTTCGATCACGTAAATCACATCTTCGATTGCCGTGTTGCCACTATGGTTGTCCTGATGGTGTAGTGGTCTTCACACCCGACTAGTATACGGGGGAACGTGGGTTCAAATCCCGCTCAGGGCAAATTTTCTTTCAAACATTTATTCAATTAATGAATAATTTATGATTATTTGGGGTGGATAAGGTTAGGATGTTTCGTTTATTCCGTAGTACAGTGCTCGATACGTTAAAGTAGAGCAAAATATATTGAAAAATAGAAAAAAAATTCTCTTTTATCCCTACTTCATCCGCCTTTTTGCTTAGAATTAATATTTGTGCCGTAATGTTTTCGAGAGTTTTAATGTAGGGGTTCTATTATTAATTAATACTTTCTTTTGCTTTTCTTAGTAGCATGACGCAACTATTAGCAGTATATTCTTTTGTCACTTGTTAATTGCATTACGCAACTTTTAGCACCTTAAACTGTATTTAAAAGAACAAATTGCCATTCTGCACAATGGATCAATTGAGGTATTACAGTGAAGGATAATAACAATCATGCAATTAAAAACATACAATAGTGTCTGTTTGTTTGTTTGTTTGTTTGTTTGTTTGTTTTGTACCTGTGATACTACAGAGCACTTCACTGGATCCAATCAACAAAAACTGTGGGATTTGCCAAAAGATATTTAACTCTGCAGCAGTTAGATTCTCGCCATTAACCTCCTGATCGTAAACATGGCCTTGTTCCCACGTATGCCTTCGCTTGATTTCAACCAGGCCGGCCACCACCATAGATGCTGCAGCTACCAGCATACCAACTCCAATCCTGCGGAGAGGAGTGAAATTGATGCCGCAGTATTGAAGAAGAGGATAAACAATGTGCTCCATAATAGGAATGAGTGCAAGAACAGCGACGATGTCAAAAAGTGACAGGGATGCAGCTGGCACAGTGAAGCTTGGAAATTCCAGTCTCATGTAGGTACCTTGAATCAGGAATGTGGTCTGCATCTGGGGTATCGAGAAGATAATGGACATTACGAAACTAAATATTCAGCTACAACATGAAATTCGTGGGTAATTATATTTGTCAGTTTTATAGATTATAATAATCATAATCATAATCATAATCACAATCATAATCATAAGAAGAAGAAGGAGACGATCGTTTCCCAAACTTCCTGTTCCCTCATAAGTACAGATCACATGCTCGCGACGGATTTTTTCACAATAGCGTTGCTAAAAACCGATCTAGTTTCTGCACATGGCAAGAGTATTAATTGAATGGATATCACCACAACTTCGCGAAATAAAACTCGTTCATCTTGTTTTGACTTCTCTTTCAAACAGAAAACACTGTTATGTGTGTTCTCAAAAGAACACACTTACACATGATATAAGAAAAGATGTATGACACTCATGAAATCAAGCTATTCTGTGAAATACGTAGAATCCGCCGTGTTTTAGAAAGTTACACAAACACATATACACACATTTACCCGTCAACTTCCCCATCTTACTTAGAAGATATTTACAGATAAAAAGAGAAGTATTAAATTGATCAAATCAAGCTTTTCTGTGAAATTCGTGAAATCCGTTGTGTTTTAGAAGAAAGTAACACACACACACACTTACTTTCCCGTCAAACTGTAAGTTCAAAGCCTGCAAAGAAAATCCAATTGAGGCCGGATATCGCGGATTTAAAGGAAACTCTTGATTTGACATTTATAATACCT
This sequence comes from Pachyseris speciosa, assembly GCA_016490735.1. Taxonomy (NCBI): domain Eukaryota; kingdom Metazoa; phylum Cnidaria; class Anthozoa; order Scleractinia; family Pachyseridae; genus Pachyseris; species Pachyseris speciosa. The sequence continues at coordinate 1,292,834 of JAEMWC010000049.1, read as the reverse complement.
TTCTTTGAAACTTTAAGTATCTCATGGAAAGATTTAATTTAATGTACTGTCATGTCAAATTTAGAAGATATTTTCAGATAAAAAGAGAAGTATTAAATTGATCAAATCAAGCTTTTCCGTGAAATCCGTAAAATCCACTCTGTTTTAGAAAAAAGTCACTCACAGAAATTCGCCCGTCAACTTCCCCATCAAACTGTAAGTTCAACGCCTGCAAGGTAAATTCAATTTAGGCCGAATATCGCCGATTTCACGGAAACTATTGATGTGACATTTATAATCAGTAAGAGCTAGAGATGTGTTACTAATAAAATCAAGCGTTTCCGTGAAATCGGTAAAATCAGCCGTGTTTCACACGCACAAATTTGCCCGTTAACTTCCCCATCAGGCTGTAAGTTCAAGGCCTGTAAAGAAGCTTCAATTTAGGCCTGATATCGCGGATTTCACGGAAATTCTTGATTTGACATTTGCAGTTCTTCCCCATCAAACTGTAAGTTTAAGGCCTGTAAAGAAAATTGAATTTCGGCCGGATATCGCGGACTTCACGGAAACTCTTCACTATTTTTTCTTTCAAACTGCAAGTTTCTTGCCAAACTGGAAGCTCATTACATGTTCTTGAGCTGCCTATTTTTGGGCATGACGAGACGAATTTTGCATAAGATAAACTTACCTCTACTGAGTTGACTAAAGGCATAACCACAAGCTACGTAAACTAAACTTGAACTTGAGATTCCTCAAGAGACTAAAGCCCCGGCTACACGTTATAACATTAGAAGAACACGTCCCAACATTGTTGTAAGAACGCTTCTAGCAATGTTGGATACGCATATAACATTGTTGGAAACACGTCGCTTCGGGGTTTTGACTTCAACAATTATTAGGGTCTCGGATTGGAGACTGGGTCCTTAACTCTGATTGGTCTCTGCAATACAACATTGTTGAAACGGCGGCTACACGCTTCAACATTTGTTGTATGTTGGAGAAAATGTTTGATTGAAATCAAAACATTCTTCCAGCAAAAAATGTTGAACAAACGTCATCAAACATGCATGCTACACGTTCTAACATTGCTCAACCAAAAAATGTTTTATAACAATGTTTGAACGTGTAGCCGGGGCTTAAGGTTACGTACTAATGCCACTCATTAACACGGATGATAAGAGAAGCAATTAATACAACTGTGCAATGCATTCAACAAACTCAACACATGTCACCCAAATGATTCTTTTGCGACCAAGCTGTGGGAATCAAATTCCTTCTTGACCAAGAGACAACGCTTCTTTCAATTTTAGTTAGCTTCTTCGTTAGAAGAAATAAATAGGACAAATGTAGACATTTGATGCAATTGAGATGACCAAAACTCGTTACTTCTATTGCACGACTTTCATACTTGGTTGGGAATTTAACCCCGGGGAATGACATCAACTGTACAGTTTGCAGACGTTTAGAATTCCAGACTCTAAATTAGGCACCTCTATAAGTTTCCGCTGAGTTTAAAATTTATTCCACGAGACGTTACAAGTCAATTTGGGTATAAAATCAGAGCCATCTACAGCACAAACCAACCCAGTTGTAACATGAACAGGACGAGCTATCCTTGTCGTCAACTCAACAGTCAGGCGATTAAGAGTGCAGCCTTGTTTTATGTGAGTCCGATAATCGCAGGAAAATGTAGTATCGTGAAGGCGTAGTGTGTGTGCAAAGTCAACGAAGTAGGAATTGAAAGGGCCTGGATGAACGTATGCAAAACCAGAGATACTTGTGACAAGGCAATTTCTGGTAAGAATCAGTAACTTGATGCATTCTTGTTTGTTATTATAAAGGACGCGAGTTTGCTTGAGAATCTTACTTATTTTGTATCTCCACAGGAATACAAAATGTAGCATTATTCTTTGGAGCAGTATCGTAAGTGCGCAAAGCCGAACGAAAAAAAATGAAGAGGAAGACGGTTTTGACGAAAGTGACGACGAATCATTAACATCAAGTCAAGGAGCAAGTGCTGTCAGCCAAGATTGGATTTCAAGCTACCCGTCCGCGATAAATGATAAATTGTGTCCTTCTGTCAATTACTGGATTGCTCTAACAACGCCAAACGGTGTCCTAGCAAACCCTCTCATCATACACCGTGTCCTGTTGGAATGCGGCGTAGAGACTGTGACACAACAGGTGCATACTTTTTTCTCTTTTTTCTTTTTGTTTCCTAACGTACTGCCTTCCCAGCCTTGAAATTCTTTGCATGATTGAGTACAGTATTTGTAACATTTCAAACTTCGATCTTTGTCCTCATTCGTTTTAATGGCGTATATCTTGGATCGATTACAAAAACCATCGAAACTAGCGACTGAGAACATGATTAAAAGTGTCTCTTTATGAGACATTTAAATTCTATTTGAACGCTAAACCCTGAAGCAACTCTGCGGAGAGAGAAAATCTTTATGTATGTTTTACAGTGCAAAATGCAAGTTGATAATGCAATTGCTCTATCCATAGATACCATGCAACGAGGGAAAAGAGTCGGCGGCCATGAAAGAACTCTTCAAGGTGCTAAAAGACCACATGGACCCTTTAATACAGGAGTTAGTGAATTTGTCATACGAAAATTGCTTCCGGAACGAGGTGGAGAGTGTGCTAGGCGAAGAAGATTCGATGGATTCTCAACAGTGTGGTACAGAAAACGTCGCCAGAGTTGGCCTCATAAATTCGTCTTTCAACTCCAAGTTACAGGTTGCTGCCGCGAAACTTCAAGAAGCAAAGCTGCAAATCAATACGTTTGGATTGGAGGATGGCGTCAGAAACACGACGCGATCGGATGAAGAAGCCCGATTGTCTGATAAGACCTGATAGACCTTTCTTGTGAACGACATTGGAATAGCCATGAAGAAAGTGGAGCACGTCCCGTTCCGTGGTAAAATTTACAGAAACGTCGCAGCAGCCAAGTTCACGTACGCCTACAAGTGCGAGGTGCGAGCGTTTGTTAACTGTTTGGCGGCAAACGAGTTTTTTAAAGCGAGATCACTCAGGGACATGAAAAGGTCATTGAAATTCTTTCCGACCCCGACTACGAAGTGATACGACCGATTTCCATCGATTACAACCTTATTGAAGTAGATGCTGGTTATTGCTGGTCGATTAAGGACAGACGCTTCCTGAAATTGAAGAAATTGGTGAGTTCTGCGAGGATTAACTAAAGTTGCTCAACTTCAACAAAAAACGTCACAGGGACAGGGACCCGTGTTTGATCGGCGATGCCCACAGCCTTTTCCAGCCCGTCCTCGGCCTCATCCATTATTCCAACATAGCTACGATAACCAAACAAAGGGTATTTAACAAGGCCACGATAACCAAGTCTACCGAAGTGATCTTCATAGATGAAGCGTCCACGTCAACCAAGGACATCGACGATTGGAAAATTTTGACACAAGTATCAAACAGCCAGATCGTTCATGAACTGCTGTCCTATGTTTCTCACGGCCCAACAGGAAGTTGCAGTTTAAACCCGAAGATCATCCCGCAATGGAACGCAGGCTGCGTAATTACACTTTCAAGAGTCTGGCCACGCTCAAGAAAAGGGCCTCGGAATGGCTGCGAAAACACCCGATGGAATGCATAGTGTGGGCAGCAGGAAAGGCACGAAAACCAAACGAGGAGGAAGAGACGTCGGACTACACCGAGGGAGACGAAGATTCAGAAGCAGAAAATCACGATGGCACTCTACCTGAGCTTGAAAAAGAAGCTCTTAGAACAAAGTCATTCACAGACGCGTTGCCGACCACAGTAGTATAGTGTTTGGGGGTACGAGATCAATTGATCTCGTTTTCCCCAAACACTATACTACTGCCTTCTGGTCTCGTATTCTGGAATATATAGTTATTTAATTTGATGGAATATATAGTTATTTAATTTGATGGAATATATAGTTATTTAATTTGATGGAATATATAGTTATTTAATTTGATGGAATATATAGTTATTTAATTTGATGAAATATATAGTTATTTAATTTAATGGAATCTATAGTTGTTCAATCTGATGGAACCAAGGTCAGCACACTTCATCCATAGTTTATTATAATGCGTGACATTCTCGGAAAAATCACCAAGCGTGACATTCTCGGAAAACAGGGAATGAGTCATCGCCTATAGCTGCAGAAAAAAAATAGCAAAACTGGTGGCCACCAGAACCTCTCATGAGGGACTTAATTTGGAATTTGAATCACCACCCGTCCCTCATGAGAGGTTTTTTTGTTTTGTTTTTTTGAATTCCCACCTCCACACCACCAGAGCACTATCATTTATGTCTTTCCCACCTCCACTCCGCTCTGGCCCTATCAGACCCTCTTGGGGCTAATTATTTGTTTATTTGTTTTTTTCACCCTCCGGCTTGAGATTGAACCGGCACTTCTGTCAAAGCCTAAGCTTCCACTATAGCTCTACCCAACAATCCGACACCATCTAAGGGTGATTTTTTATTTTTCATTTTTTTTATTTTTCATTTTTTTCATTTTTTTTATTTTTCATTTTTTTATTTTTCATTTTTTATTATTTTTTTATTATTTCAACCCATGGAATAACGGCGGGGGTTTTTCATTATTCCATGGGGTGGCTTGTATACATTTCGCTAACGAAAGGCCCCCGCTTTTTCCAATCGTTAGTATACTCTGCATACAAGCCACTCTTTATCTGTTTGAAACAACCCTTATATGTTCGTTTGTATTTTCATTTTTATGCTTGTGGTACATAAATGAAATTTACAAAGATAAAAAATAATACGCATGTGTAAAAAGCGAAAAATCTGACGTAGTTTGATGACTCATTCGAAAGGGAAACCCCCCAAAGAGGGCAGTATTTTAAAACTCACAAAAATCATATGGCGTGACGTCAACAGCTACAATAGATTTCATTATGTCCATAGGCAAAGCTTGTCACGCCATTATCATGAATATACCGCTTGTCGTCAAAGCAGCTGAGTGATACTTTATTTATCTCATAACTTCCAAGTTGATGGTTCTGACTTCTAATTGTTTTCATTCTATGATGCATCTGTTTATTATCAAATAGTGTCTCTTTATAATTTTCATGTTTGATGTTATTCTTAATAATATTCTTACTAATACCTTTTGCTGTCTTCCCTCCTTTCTGATCATCTTTAATATAGCTATACATCTTCGATCTCAGTCCTACGAATTCACATATTGGGACTCCAGCAGTCTCATCTTTCATCTTACCAATTACTTTTTTATTGGTCTTATCGGAGAATGGCGAGCTTTCAGGATAGTCACTGTTATCAAATTTATTTTTATCCTTCCAGAAATTTCTATAGATGTCATGGGTTCCAATTTCATAGGTCAAACTGTCTGTGTCTGTGAATAATAATTTTGCTTCATCTCCATATTTCTCTTTGATGTAGTTGTAATGGAAATCGTACATCAGTGTCTTGCTTAGATCCAAGATGCACATACCCACATATGCCGGCCTGTTCAGGGTGAGTGTTTCTTTTATGTTATGAACAGCTACCAAATTTTCATTGAAGATTTTACTGCTAACATATGTCGGTTTAGCAGCCATTTTTAATAGTTTCTTTTCATCGGTGACTAATCTAACGTCTACTCGCTTTCTAAGGTTTTCCATCGTTTTTCCAAATACACTGTTATTCATCAGCTTGAAGAAGTCTTTCTCAAAGGCATTTTTAGCGTTAGTTCTTTTCTGCGTGTTGAAGTCGATGTACTGTCTGAGCCACGCGGACTGATTGAACTCTAGAACTCGATGGATTTTAGTTATTTTCAAACCGAGATCAGTATATAATTGGAGGTTCCTGTAATGGAGCACGTATTTTTCTTTGTTGCTTAATGTTGGTATCAGTTTATGTACCAGACCAGTTGATATTTTATATTTCTTCGCTATGTTTTTACAATAATCTGATAGCATGTCCCCAGTCACTTTGACCTTTTCCGGTGCCAGTGGATAGTCATTGTGAAGATCATGTAACTCTGGGGGGTATTCAAGGTCAACTTCAAGTATCAAACCTTTGTTGCCATCTTCTTTATACTTAGTTAGGTCTAAATTATTGATCTGTTTTTGTGTCAACCATTTGAAACCACCGGTTGGTAAATATTGACTCATAGCCCAACCATACAAATTATTAGCATCAAGATACACGATGTACGTCGAGGGCGCCTTCTCGTCATACTCTTTCATGTATTTATTATTTGCTTTACCGTAACGGTTGGCTATATAGCTGATTCCTCCACGCATACCCTTTTCAATGAACTGGAACATATCAATGTCTGTCATCAATTCTAATTTTATGTCAGTCATTTTTAGCATGGCGTCCCAAGATAAACCGGGAGACGTGAAATAGTGACACGGGTCCAGTTTATAGTACTCAAGGCATGTTTTTCTGAAGTTTTCAAATACATCAGCCAGTAGGAGTACATCTGTTTTAAGGTACAGGTCATGATAATCACCCATGTTTTTCAAAGAGAATGCTTTCCAAACAGTCTGAGCATGTGTGTAGTCTTCATCTGATATATGCGTATCACTCAGTATGCTATAGAATTCATCTTTTGATGGCAGCTTCTGATTGAATTGATCGAAACTGTCCATGTAGTCGTAAGGATAAACACCTTTCTGTGCCATCAGATTAAGATCCTTTCCCTTAAACTCTTGTGAGGTGTATTTTAAGGCTTCTCTAGGTAGATTGCCTACAAGTTTTTCCAAACTGGAGCTCATGAACTGGAAACTATCAATGAAGGTCAAGTGGTTGCCAAGCATGAAAGCCATATACTTCTCCATGTTATTTGGGATAGCATTGATATTCATTTGACAGTCTTCACCTTTCTTGTTTTTGTAAGTGTGCTTCTTAACAATAGCTCCAATCTCCTGCATAATAAAATGACTATCATAGCCTCTTAGATTGTGAAATATGACTGGTATTTTTATTTCTTCTGGGTTCACTCTGAGTTTCAGATTACAATCTTGGTGAGCAGAACCTCTGTATTTACCAGTGATGTGACAATGATCTCGGACTCTAATATCCTTTTCAGTATATTTCTTATCACAGATGTGACAAACTTTGGCTTTTCGGAATTTCTCTTCATCATCTTTAGTCATTTTCAATGGTTTGTTAAAATTTTTTTTCACAACATTCTTGCAATATTTGACCTCCTCCAACATAGCTTTCATGAATTTGTACACAGCCTTTTCACCCCTGTATATTACTGCTGGTTTGCTGTATTTATCATCATAACAACAAACTACTTTATAGCCGTGGCCACAGTCAGTATGCTTCTGATAGGCTTCAGTATATGATTTATCACTGTTGGGTTGACAACCATGTATTTTCTCAGTGATGGCCTCAAAGTCAGCATATATAACAAATGGTACCCGCTGTTGTTTATGAAAGTTGTTGAATTTCAGTATGCTGTTATCTTTGTTTGGCATTTTTATTGCCTGTGTGCCATTTACTTGCATGCAGTTGTCCTTGTGATCATTCAACACCCTTTCAGAGCTGAAGCATTGAAGACAGTGCATACAAAAATGTTTTCTTTCTTTGTGCTTTGTTTGATTGTACATGAACTTATTGAAATCTTTGATTAGCACATAATGCTTGTTTTCATTTTCAGTTATTAGAAGCAGATTCAAGCAGTCTTCATATTTCTCTTTTGAAACAAAAATTGGATATGGCTGTCTATTCTCATAACCAAAAACATTGATGTTGATCTCATTTTGTTTCTCTATCTTGTTGTAATGCTTGGTTGCAACTGGGAATTCAATCCCTGTATAATCCAATTTTTCAATGTATTTTTTGTCAACTTTTTTAATCCTCTGTGGGTATTTCTCTTGTGGGTTCAGGTGTCTGATGTGACACCATCGGAAGCATTCATTATCCTCATTTTTCAAGTTAATTCAAACCCTTTGCACTGTTTCTGAGTTCATTCGGTAGTTTAATGTATGAGGAGCCCTTCATTGGCGCATATTTCACAACATTAAGATAATGACTATCAACTGAATCAACAGTCCAACCTGAACCTTCAGATACCCAAACTGCAATCTTATTCATTATTTGGTCTTTTGACAACTGTAGTGATTCAGTTACTTCCAGATTATTCACAATTGTTTGAGCTACACTGTTGAAATATGCGGTTTTGTATTCTATTTCTCCATCAGTCATTTTTGCAAATATTACCTTGAGTGTTTCAACAAATTTCAGTCCTTTCATTTCATTCAACGATTTTATAATATTATATGCAACAGCCTTTCTTGCGTTTTGCAGTTGCGCAAGCGGGTCTTTGTTATTTTTTATACTGATTTCAAAAGACTTAGTGAAACCTTTCAGAGCTTTCTCTGTTTGCTCTATTTTTGTTCTGGGTGTTGGAACCGGCACAGGCTTTTTGGCTCTTGGGGCGGGAATTGGTCTCTTTTTCAATTGCTCTATTTCTTCCAACCATTCAGCAGGTGGAGCTGGTAATCTTTTCCTCTCAAAATAATCAATCAATTCTTTCACAGTTGGTCTTTTCGTCCTTGGGGCGGGAATTGGTCTTGTTCTTGGTTTAGGTACTGGTTTTGTGTCATCAACTATAATAACTTTAGGCTTTTTCTGCTGCTTCAACAGCAATTCGATTAGCTTGGATTTGCTCAATTTTTTGAGACTTTTCTTATCCATATTACTACTAGTTTCGATAATTTTTTTCATTTATAATGTATCTATAGTTATTATTTCTTTAATACATTTCCGTCTGCGTTTAAATATGGTTGAGAATTCAATTGATCCAATTACTGGATCCTTTTGAATTGTAATTATTGAAGAATATTTTTTTGATGTTTTTTTGTTTTAATATGACAAGATTTTCCTGCCATTGTGTAGTTACGTCCTGTGTTACATATGTTACAGTACCATTCTTTATTTAGCATATAGGTAGTCTTGTGTTTTTTTCTTTCCTCATCACTGAGAACTCTAGGCCTTCCCCGACCTCTCTTAACATTTTGATTCTCCATATATAATCTATATATTTTTATTTTTATATCAATTTAATTTTCTTTTAAATCTTTCCTTCGTGATAAGTATAATTTGCTTTCTTCCAAGTGTTTGGTTATTTCATGAATCAAGTCTTCAAAACTATTGCTCATGAGGTATTTGCATTTGTTTTTCTCATACATTAGCTTCATATCAGACTGTTTGTCTGACACTTTATACACACCTGTTGGGCTTTTAAATTCAAGACAAAGAGCATTGTATTTTCTTGTGGGATTCAACAGCATTAAATCACACTGACCAGCCATATATCCTTTGTTATAACTTCTGATTCTCATATTTGAGCTTATTTGATTTTCACCTAATCCCGCCACCATTAAAGCATCTTCATATTTTTTTCTGATGAATGATACAATCTTGCAGTGCAGATCATTTTCACTTTCAATCATCAGCATGTTATTACTTCTATCATTGAACTGTCTGTAATATCCCTGTTTTCTGATTGATGGTAATACTTTTGATGTAACCCAATGTTTGAATTTTACTGCTTCCTGTTTTTTAGAGGACAGTATTAGTGAATAAAATCCTGATTCATTTATAAAAAAACATTTGAAAGTTTTTTCAATGGTCTCAGCACGAGGTAACGTTTCGTTACATCGTGAATCAGTGGCCTCAGCACGAGGTAACGTTTTGTTACATCGTGAATTTATGCTTATTTTGTGGTCTCTTAAGATTCTATCATCAGATAAAACATGATCCTTGATTGCCTTTTGTGGATTTTTATAGTCGAGAATAATAGCTATGTCTCTTCCTCTGAACCAAATGTCATTTTATCATCAAGATAACAATCTATTGATACATCCAATTCTTTATTATTGTAGGAATATTTTTGCATTTGTATATTATAGTAATTTATTTTTTTAATTCATTTTCGACCTGTGTTTAAATATAGTCAGGAATAATAATATTCTTGGCTACATAATAGCAAATGACAGTATGTACTACTGTAGGGTCTACTCACATATATGTTAGATAATTTTCTCTTTATAATATGTCTTTTAAATCCTTGAACGGTATCCAACTGTTCAAATTCGTCACTGTAACCCTTCCACTTCACCAAAGCTTGTTTCTTCTTGTAATCTCTGCGAATGACTTTATCAATACGGAATACATCCTGTCTGGCTTTCAATAATTCAGCTTCATAAAAACTCCCTTCAATATCTTCACCTTTGAGATCTTTAGTTTGTATGTTATTGGATTAGTGTACTGGATCTTATCAACTGTAAACACTTCTTCAGTCCAATTTGGTGTATAGCCCTTGTCGAACACATTCCGTTTATACTTAGATATTCGGACCTTGTCACCTATTTTAAATTTTGGTTTCTGTTTTAATGTTTTCATATCACCATACAAATTGAAGTAAACAGTTCCTTCATTCCTCTTATCAGATGCTTCAACGGGTGTCATCTTTGTGCTTGAATGTTTGGTATTATTATACTGTTTCACTAATTTTGGTAACATGTCTAAATACTGTGTATTACCTTGAACAGTGAACTGCTTCCACATTTTGGATTTAATTGTCCTATTCCATCTTTCAACTACTGATGACTTCTCTTCATTCTCAGTTGAGTACATCTGTACACTATGTTTCTCTAGCAAGTCCCTTTCCTTGTCGACCCATAAATACTGTGGTTTTCTGCCTTCCTTGAATATTGTTTTGAATGCTTCAGTGACAGATTCACCTTTCTTATCCTTCAATGGGACAATCCAACCATATTTGCTGAAGACATCAATAACCATAAGAAGATATCGATAACCTTTATTCCATTTACTGAACTGTTGCATTTCAACTAGATCACTTGCCCATATTTCATCAATTTTATTTACAATCACACGCCGCCGAGTGAAATTTCGTTTTATGGGTGCATGTAATTCATCAGCTAGTTTTTCTTGCCAGTTTTCTTCACTCGACGGCTTTTTCCGTTTTTTGAAACACCGAGACCAAGTTTCTGTTTTTTGTCGATTAAGAATCTAGCTGTTTGACCCCATTTTGGCATCTCACCATATGGTATTTGATCTAGTGACTCGACCATTGTTCTATCACAATCGCCTTTATTTTTTCCCATATCATAACAAATATCGTGGTAAGCTGCTATTTCATCCACCTTATTGTAAGGTTGTACATTCCATTTCAAGACCTCGCCAGTATTTGGATCATATTCCAACTGCTCATGCAATGGATTGTATGGTCCCATATATTTATATTTACTTGGTGTCCAACCTGCTTTTGGTTTAGGAAGCTTGCCAATTACCTTATGGATATCAATCGCGCCTCCCATTTTATTGATTTTAGCTACCCATTTTTGTATATCTTCTGGTTTTGCATACATGATATCTCCAAGCAATGAGCCACCACGTGTATAATCAACTCCAGCAATATCTGTTTTATACATTTTTTTCTTGTCAGAGCGTTTGGGTCTAATAGCAGTGCTCAATTGCATTAAGCCTTCTTTACCAACCTTTGTGATTGCAGGCTTTGCGAGGGAAAGTCCTTTGTCAATTAATTTCTTTTGCAGCTTTGGATTTCTCATTGCTTCAGAAGCATAATATCTTCCCATTTCTACACCTTTCTTTGCTAAATAAGGGACTCCATGTTCTAAGAATCCTGTTAGCGCCATATCTGCGGCTGAATCTAGTATGCCCGCCCCTTCAGACGGGCTATTCAGTTTCCCCGATTTCTGACAAATTTAGTCTTTGTGATTCCACATTCAGCACAAGTACATTTCATCACAGTTCGACCATTTTTTGTCTTTTGATATCTTTCACTTCCTGGTACACACTCAGTCTGCTTCTTCTGTTTCACACAATATGATTTTACCATTATACCATTAAGTTAGATATTTTTGAAGTAGTCTATGATGAATCTGTGATTGACTCTTGTGTCTGTTGGATCAAATTCAGCATTATGTATTGTATTAAGAATGGATCTGCCTTTTTGTCTCTCAAGAAGATAGTACAAACACCAATATCCACATAATACTGATTCCCTTTCTTGTATCTCATCACCAGAGTATTCAAGTTGTTTACCGCTTGCAGCCATGTATTTCTGTACTTCTGTTGGCATCATTAAACCGAAAGAGTCGAAGTATTCACAGTATTTATCATTTTTGAAATTCCTATAACAAACCCAATGAGTACCAGGTCCAATTTTGGAATCAAGATTGACTATCCCACATTCATTGTTTTCATTTCAGGTTCGGCAGATTGTCTCTTGAAAATACTCCTCTAAAATGTTTTATTCCAAGTTGTTTAACCCAATTGATTAAATCAAAGTTGGATAAGGGTTTATTTACAAAATGGTTCCTAGTATGGGGATTGAATTGAATGGACTGTTTTTGCCCAGTAGAAGTCCTTTTCCTTTTTTTTTTTTTTTCATTCCATAACCGATTGGGTTATTCCATGTACCAAAAACAGGAGGAGATTGCCATGGAATCATAGCATGTTTCCCACCTTTCTTTCTGGGTACAATGTCATCTGGAACATGAACAGGTATTGACCGTCTTGGACGGCTGCTTTCAACATGCAAACCTTTTCCAGTTAATTTTGATTGCTTCTATGGCTAAAGGATACCAATGCTCGCAGTATTGTTCCAATACCCTTTCCAGTCTGCGCTTTTGTTGGTTTTATAACAACGTCTCCACCATACTGCATTTTTTGGATAACATCAGCCATCTGTCTCGTATTCAATAAATTTCCTACATTCAATAATTGGGATAAATTGGCATTAGGAATAAGAAATCCTCCTTTTTGTTTCTTTCCAAATAGTTTATCAATGCCGAGACTTGCTAATGAAGAAAGAGCACCTGTAGCCAATGCTGGAGCCGCTTTAGCTACTGCTTTACCTGCATAAGGCAATAGTCTTGTTCCAAGTGAAAAAAGACTGGACCAAAGAGAGCCTCCTTCTTGGACTGATTTTCTGATCTGTGCTTTGGATATCTTTACATCAGCACCTGTTCCATTTCTCTGTGATTTGGCTAATTTTTTTATCTGTGTTTTTGTCAACATCATTTGATCCAACTCTCCACCGGTGAATTTGTTTGTATAGCTTTTGCAAGCCTTTCCTTCTGACTTCCTGAAAGTCTTACTCCATGAGGATGATAAGTAGTCATATAATATATGTTTATACTAAATTGTATTTAATATAAAACAATCATTTAATTTATTTAATTATTTAATTTACATTGATCTCAGAATTAATTTTCCATCAGTCTTTCTCATCTCAATATCCTGCTCATAGAGGACCAATGCATACACACTGTAATCAGCATTTGTTGCAGCACTCAAAGTGTATTTGAAAGTCAGTTTTGTCATTCCATCTTTAATATCCTGTTTCTGTTTTGTCAGATCAAATAAATGAAAGGGAATATTGTACCGAAATTGCCCCTGTTAAGAAGGGTACTTTCACTGAAATCATTTACAGCTTGAACATATTTCAAAACATCTCTAAATACTCTTGTTGGTTCTGTTGATGGTTTATAATGAACCTCTGGATAATCATTTCCGTTGCCAACTTCAAGATAACAATCAGTCAAAGTTTGGTTATTTGCAACTGAGAATGTGTTATAGAGAAATTTATTGGCTGTCTGAGATGCATCACTTGCATCATTGATGATGAATACAAAGACATGCCTGGGTTTGTTTATTCCTGTGGAAATACGGAAATTGGCAGTCTGTTGTCTTGTTGAATTGCCTCTCTCAACCATTTCTCTCATGTAAGTCCACTTTCTGTTGTCAAGATACTTGCTCATGTATAAGGACTTTCCCGTAGAATTAAAAATAATACGAGGAACAATTAGCTGGAATTTAGTTAGTACCACACGACATTCATCAGTAGCTTGCCAAATCATATTGTCATCACTCTCAAGTGTCAATTTCACCTCTATTTTTGAGTTAGGCATGAGTTCATCCCAAAAGCTCTTGAAAAAACCGTATCTGTTCAATGCTATCTCTGCATTTACTTCACCACCATCATTAAGCAAAGCTTTACGATCTGAGAATCCTTTGTTATAAGCAGCTTGTGCCACTCTGTTTTCAGCACCTCTGCTGGTGTCAAGATAGAAGAACTCATTGGTTCCCTGACTTACAACATAACCCTGTGAATACTCAAGCAATGACTTAATATTTGTGGCCTGGTTAGCGTCTCGGCATTCATAAACATCAAGACCATTCATTTTCACATTAATGGTGTTAATAAGAGCGTGAACTGAATTAACAATACCATTTCGATCTGCAGCAGCAATGTTAGCTCCATCTGCAAGCTTATTTTCTTTGAAAATAACATTAAAACGGGCATTATACCAGTCAAATGGTGTAGTCTCTCCACTGTTATCAACAACGAAACGGTAACCTGTTTTCTCTGATGAGCATTGTTTGCTACTACAGTATTAAGTGCTGTCTCTAGTTCGAACACTACATCTTCATATCTTTCGATATATTTTGAGTCACGATAGTTTGACATATATTATTGTGTTAGATAAAAGTTATTTTATTTTACGAGGTCGACCTCTCTTTCTTTTGATTAAACCACCAGTCTGGCTCACACTCTCAGTTCCACTCTTTCTCTTTTTCAAAAGTTCTATGATTTTGTCGCCAGCTTTTTTGCCAGCATGTTCACCAATTGTTGTTGCTGCTTTTTTTCCAGCTGTTTTGATCATATCAGTCACAATACCTTCACCATGTTGTTCATATTTTTTAAACTCAAACCGTTTCATATACTATTAGGTTTTATAATTCTGTCCTCTCAAGAATAACTCAATATACCAATCTATCCCATTTAAATCGACTGGAGCTCTAGAAGAGTCTGTGACATAAAAGCGTATTGAGCTGATATTATGTGTTGAGACTGGATTCCATGAAAGAAAACGAGGTTTGTAAGTGAAAGGTAAACTTCTAACGAGATCTGTGACAGGAATAACAGCGATTGTATTTGTGCTATTTCCATCAACAATGCTATCTGTCACCAAATCACAATTGATATAAATTTCATCTACTCCTCTTGTAATATCAGGTAGATTTGTTCCATATTCTGTGGCTGGAACTAATTTTGAATCGAAACCGATAAGTTTTCTGAAATCATTATTTCTCAGATCCACACGATAATTTTCATTGAGTTCAATCAAAATGCGATATGTTGACAAAACGAAATATGTTAATACCATACTTGAATTTTTTTTGTCTGTTTCAGATGGATTCAGTACATGGTTTTTTTTTTCATATACTTATGAATGTAACTATTGATATCGTCGTATGAATACATCCCGTTAACGAATGTTATTGTTTCCCAGTTTACACCTTTGTCATAGCTGTATTTAATTTGATTATTCCCAAAAATATCTCTGATATTGTACCAACTGTATGTCATATTGATGACATTCACAGCCATTTCATATTTCAAATCATTCGTTAATTTAAGAGGTGTATTGAATCTTTTTTCAAAATCATGACTCTTGCTGACACCAATTTTGTCTCTGTTTTTACTGTTGAATCGTAATGAAATTTCTGTCATATACTTTTACATTAGATATTTCATCATTATTTTATTCAACTCACCGGTTTTCAGGATTCCCAGTCTGTTCAATGTATGCAATATTTTTGTGAATTCATTTTGAACATTTTGCTGTTGTTGCCGGCTGAAATAGATCCACCAAGCAACTGTAGTCTTGAAAGCATGTCACCCAAAAATGCACCTCTTCTTCCCATGCCTGAACCAATAGTTTGTGCACCTTCCTCAACGGCGCCAATTCTTTTTCGGTACTTTTGCAATAATTTGATCTCTTGAGTCAATTGATATATCTTTTCTTTATTTTTATCCCTATTTGTTTTGGTTGTTGATAGATGAGCTTTTTTTCTTCCAATATCTTTGGTTATTTCACCAATATTTCTGTTATACTCATTAATATCGATTGTTCCATCAATATATGATTTAAATATCTGTGATGGAGGAGCTAAATTATGTTTCATCAATGTTTGAATATCCTCAAGTGAAAAACCTTTATCAAGATTCGACTTATATGGTGCTTCTGTTTCAGTCATCATTTTAGGTTTGTAATCAATTGGTAATGTTGTTTTCATAGGTACTGATTCAGGTAACGTGTTTAATAGCATAAGATCTTCAAAACCAGATGTTAAGGCTTTTTGATTTTTTTTCAACTGTTTAATGACTTCATCCTGTTTTTTGTCGACACTTTCTTTCACACTCTTCTGGACATCAATAGAGGGTTTCAGCAATTCTGATGTTGTATCATAAGCATCCTGTTTTCTGTATTCATAAGTCTTGATAACATCACGAACTTCTCTTGTTTTGTTTCCGGCTTCAATTCCACTTTTAAGAAGCCTTTTCATTCGTTCTATATCCATATACAATTGTGTTAGACTAATCTAAACTATTTACATATGGAAATCCCTAATTATGATATTCAGGGTTTAAAGAATTCATTCAGACAGTTGTATCCGTATATGCCAAAAGATACATTTAGAATGTTATTGGCTGGTAATTCTGGATCTGGAAAGACAACATTGTTCATGCATCTGATTATGGAACCATTGGTTTATTATGATCAGATACATCTTTATGCAAAAAATTTGGATCAAGACAAGTACAAATATCTTCGGAAAGTAATGGATGAAATAAGCAGTCACATTGGATATCCTGCCTTGGTTTGCAGTCAAGAAGAGATATTGCCAGTTGAACAAATAAAAGACACAGATTTGCAGCGATTGGTTGTTTTTGATGATTTTGTCACTGATAAAAAACAAGATCAAATCATAAGCTATTTCATTCAGGGAGACACAAGAACTGTTCAGTCATATATCTCACACAATCATTCTATGGCTGTCCAAAATCAATCAGACTCAATTGCAGTCACTTCTGCCTTTATGATTTCCCATCCTCAAGAGAAAGGAACTTGATTGCACAGGAGCTTGGAATCGACAAGAAGAAATACATTGAAGCAACCAAAAAACCATATTCCTTCTGTTATGTTGACAAGCCGATGAAAACAATCAAGAGAAATTTTTATGGTGCTGTTTAATCTAATCTAATATTATATGGCAATCAATAATTTCCAAAATGTTGAAAAACAGGAGAATCCAAAAACAGAAAGAATCGAAAAATTAATCTAACAAGATGATATAATGGGAGTTTTTAATGCTCAAATAAATCAAGATAAAACAGAAACTGGTGAAAGAGGCCCAGCTGGTCCAATTGGTCCCAAAGGTGAAAAAGGTGATAGAGGTCCAAAAGGTAATACAGGTGCAATTGGTCCACAAGGAGCTACTGGAGCTGTTGGTCCCAAAGGTGATGGATTTAGATTAACACAAGATGGTAATTATGACATTGAAAATAAACGTTTGACATATGTTGGTGATCCAGTAAATCATTATGATTCTGCTAACTTGGGATATGTTAATGATGCTGTTTTATCAATTGAAGGAACACGTGTTAATCCATTCAAATTTCTTCTTGAAGATACATCAAAAACAACTATTCTTAGAAATGCGAATAATCTGCAATTGGAAGATTTTGACAAAAGCCCTTACTCATTTAATAAAATAGCCTTGTCTTTTGTTATTCCTACTGCTGGTCTTACAACTGTTCTTCGTTTTGATCTGACACAATTGGAAGTTTCAAAGTACACTTTAGTTGTTGAGTTTTATACTGATGGTAGCCCAAATAATGCAACAGTCGATGACGACAATCTGTCATCTAATTTAATTGAAAGAAAGGATTCAATAAAAAGAGCATTTCCAAAGACTCATCTTGTTGATGGTTATCTCAAAAGAATATTCTTCCTTGAAAAAACAAGTCATGGTTCCACATCAATGGAGTTATTGTTGATTTCACCATATTTACAAAATAATAAAAAACATTATGTTATAGTTTATGGTGTTTATGGATTTTCTAATATCATTTTATCACATATTCACGACCCAGCTTTTGAAATAGAAGAAGGAAGAATTGTATTTGATCGTGAGCTTAAAATGAGTTTTTTAGAATAGTCAATGTTGCACACCCTATATTACAACAAGACTGCAAATAAAAAATACGTTGATGATGCTGTCGCATATCTGTCGAATAATAAAGCGAATATAGCATATGTTAATTCTAACTTTGTGAAAAAAGATGGAAGCGTTGCAATGACTTCTGATTTGAATCTTGGAGGTAACAAATTGACTAATGTAGCAGCGCCAACAGCAAACAATGATACAGCCACAAAGGGGTATGTTGATACTGAAATTGCTGGAATTACTGGCATTGATGTTTCACCATTTCTTAAAAAAGATGGAAGTGTTGCAATGACTGGAGATCTTGACATGGGTGACAATAAAATAACAAATGTTGGATCTCCAAACTCTGATAAAGATTCTGCCAACAAAAAGTATGTTGATGACCTTGTTTTTTCAGCATCAGGAGCTCAACGCAACCCATTCGCTTTTCTGTTAAAAGACATATCCAAGTCTTCTGCAGTTAGTGGTGCAACAAACCTTCAAATTGAGAATTTTGACAGATCACCTTATCACATAAACAAGTCATCATTGTCTTTTTTCATTAAACGAAGAGGCAACTTTACATCCAA
Organism: Pachyseris speciosa; assembly: GCA_016490735.1. Taxonomy (NCBI): domain Eukaryota; kingdom Metazoa; phylum Cnidaria; class Anthozoa; order Scleractinia; family Pachyseridae; genus Pachyseris; species Pachyseris speciosa. Next base: position 1,274,232 of record JAEMWC010000049.1, on the reverse strand, counting down.
AATTCGTTTTAATGTGACATCTTTAAGAAATGGACGGTACACATTTGTTACTGAGTTTTACTCACCATCAGACCCACGCCAAGCTACAATTGGGCTCGATCTTCGCACATTGAATATACGAGATGCGGGACAGCCATTTCAAAAACCTTTTCTCAAAACCCCGTATGTTGATGGTTATATGAAGAAGCTTTTCCGAATCGAAAAAACTGGTGGCGGTCAAGCGTCAATTGATGTTTTACTTTTTAGCACAGCTCCTGCGTCTAACACCAAAACACATATCATCGTTTATGGGGCCTATGGCTATCATACCAATTTGTCTTACTTTCTCCATGACCCGGCTTATGAAATTGAAAACGGCCATGTTGCATTTGGCAGTAATATTGACATGAAACTAAACAAAATCCTCAACCTGCAGGATAACCCCTCAAACCCACAAGATGCTGTAAACAAAAGTTATGTGGACCAGAGGTTGCAAACCAAACTCGATACGATTGCACAACAAAATCTGAATATGAACAACAATGCCATTACTGATCTTGCTCCACCCGTCAATTTAGATGATGCGGTTACAAAAAGATATACTGACGAGTATTTTCTTCGACGAGACGGTTCGACTGCAATGTATGGCGATTTGTCGATGGGTGGAAATAGAGTGACTAATTTAGCGGACGTGGTGAATGAAACTGATGCAGTGAACTTTAGAGTTTTAAATCAAGCTGGAATAGCTATTAGATCGAACACTTTATTATTGAATGGAACAAATGCGATGGCAGCAGATATGAAACTTGGAGGGCATAAAATCATTAACTTAAAAGAAGGAACAAATAAAACCGATGCCGTAAATTTAGATCAATTAGAAAAAAGTCATATTTCATCTGCTTCTCATCCAAAGAATGCTTTCAAATATTTGATGAATGATATCGATGAAGTCAGTACTGAATATGGCTTGAAAGTTAATGGATATGTCAATTTACCTCGTTCACCACATTTGATTTCAAAAAAGGTCATTGATATAGACTTGAATAAAGAAGCTAATCATATTTACAGAGCTAGAATTGGATTTAATATGTACACAATAAAAGATGGAAAATACACTTTCATTCTTGAATGGCTATTTCCTGATTATGAAGGAATGAGTCTTAGTAGTGTAACATTCAGTGCAACTGGTGGAATTACAATTCATAAAACTGTAGGGAGAAAATTTGATAACAGAAATGAAGATCATTCGAGATATTTATTATGGATTGAAAAACCATCAGCAAGTTCACCACCTGAATATTTATATTGTACGATTCATATTAATGCTAACCCAACTTATCCAAATAAGTACAAAGTTCATTGTGTTGCATATGGTATTGATTTTGAAGCTGTAGACGTTCCATCAAGTGTTTACGACTTCTCTGAACCTTTCAAAATCGTAATGAAAAAATACAATTACAAACTGATTTAGATTTGAATGGACATGCCTTGATTAATAATTCATCAAACTTATTTGATGGTCAAAATGGTGAATTGACAATGCTAAATAACATTAATATGAACAGCTTTCTTATAAGTGAGGCTAAACTTGGCGGTGATTTAAATCTGAATGGCTATAGAATTCATAATAATAGTTTGAATCTATTTCGTTCAAGCGTTACAGGTGTAATTATGGAAACAGCTTTCGATCTCGGAGGATTTGCTCTCTATCAGCCAAAATTAGGAGGTGATCTAAATTTGAATGGGAATAATATAATCGGTCAAATACAATATTTAAATTGCTCTGTCAAAGCCAAACAAGGACATAATAAGAATGCTTTAAAGCCTGTATTGATAAATGGCTCTGATTTTTTAGTCATTCATAACAATAACTTTTATATTAAGAAAATGTATATCATACAAGGAACAAAACCCGGAATATTTTACTTCAAGACAAAAGCTGAAGGTGGTGGGCCTTTGCCATTACCAGCAACTATTTATGAACACAGACAATCTTCTTTAAGTAGAAACATCACAACGGTTAACGTCAATAAATCATTATCGAGAGGCTATTTTATAATTGACTATTCACATCCTAATAGTGGAGCATTTGATACAGCATTCACACTTGAAGTAATTATGAATTAATCTAAAATAATATTATATGGGAGTTTTTAATTCTCCACAAAATCAAGATAATAAAGGTGATAAAGGCGATACTGGTGCAATTGGTCCTAAAGGTGATAATGGAAATGGTTTTACATTAACACAAGATGGTCACTATGATCTTGGAAACAAACATTTGACTAATGTAAAAGCAGGCAATGATTCTGATCATGTTGTAATCAAATCACAAGTTTCAGATATTGTCAGAGATAGTTTTTTGGATTTGTGGGTTTCTGAATTCATCAGATTATACTCTAAATGTACTTATCAAATCGACAGAGCGAATAATAATTTTCTAGATATGAATGCAGACAGAAAAGTTGAAACATTGTACGATCTCTCGAATGAAGAAAATAATGCAACGCAACCGACTTTGAACATAAGACCCACTGTTTGTACCAAGGCTGAGAAACATAATGGACGTTATTATTTAGACTTTAATGGATCACAGAGAATGATAAGTCAAGTTAATTTGAATAATAATGCTGTCAATATTTTCATTGTTTATAAATTGAATTCAAATACTGGTGGTAATCCATGGAAAAATGGGCTTTTTGGCCACGATGATGGAGGATATGACAAGTTTGTCAGCTATTACAATGGTTCAAATTTAGCAATAAGCGGTGTTGATGAATCAAATTGTGTATATTTTGGTCCAGCAGCATCTATACAAAGTTTCAGAAAAATAGCAGATTATTCAGTAAATGATTTGGGTCAAATAAATGTTTGGCACTGCTTGTCTGTTCACTGGGATAATTTATCTTCTCCAAAAACAAACACAAGTAAAATCTATTGGAATAAAAAACATATTGGAAGTTTTACAGCTGCTAATAGAACTGGTAGCACGCAAATGACTTTCGGTGATTTGGATCCTAGCTCCATCGCACCTCTTGACGGTAGTGTTATTTTTTTCTGTGTGTACTTGGATTCTATATTAGACGAAAAAACAATTTCAGATCATCATCAAATTTTAATCCAACGATATAATATAAATGAACAAAATAATTAGATATGTGAGATGGTTTACTCGGGATGCCGAACGGAAAAACCCTGGTGTTGACAAGAGGATTTTGAAATCAGCTTTGGTTTATCAGTTTCTATATCACAAACATTTTAACAAGTATGTTGAGGTGAGAGATATCCTTTTGGAGCATGAAGACATTGGATTAATTGGATATGGTGATGGTTGCCTGACACATTTGTTGGAGCATACTCTTGGATGGATTAATGTGTTGCAAACACATGCAATATTACATGATGCTTTCGGTCGATTCTACGTCAAACATTCACTTGACAGAGGATATTCTTATGCTTTCCCCCGTTTCATGACAACGAAATTTAACAAATTGTCACCTCTAAGTGGACAATTGTCTGGTTTGTGGTACTGTGTGTTGAACAGAATCGTTATATAAGCATATTGTATGAAAGAGCGAAAAAGCATATTCAGCTGGAACCATATTTCAGGTGAATTAACAGAAGATCAGGTAAATGAATTAAAAGCCTATTACCACACATATCACAGAAAGTGTTGGGCTCATAAACAGGCTGTTAAACGGTTCAAAAAATGGAAATTACTGGGGAATTCCTTGTCCATCATCTTTGCAACTGGGGGTCTCGCCACAAGTGTGGCAACAGGTGGTGTTAGTTTGGTAGCCATCAGTACAGCTGCACTTTTGATACAAGGGTGGATGAAGCATAAAAACCTAGATTTGAAAATCCAGAATTGCACATATGCTTATCAAAGCTATCAACATCTACTCAATTCAATAAAAGACAAGTTGAGAAGTGGTGATTTTGATGCTTCAAGTATACAAATCTCAATGAAGAATATCGATGATTATGTGACTGACAATAGTCCAATTATTGATAAGTACCTACTGAAATATGATGAAAAATTCACTGCTTGATAATACTAATAATCTTATCAAATCTCAACAATAGAATCTCAACCCAATATCGATCATAAAATCCAAGCGTCTTTTTTGATCTAGTAACTATTATTTTATCAAATGGAAGATCAAGCATTAAAAATATTTGCTTAAGCATAAATTTCGCACTTATCATCCTTTTACGATTCTTATTCACCAAAGGAAGGACAGTGTCTATCTCTTGGAATATTTTCAATATTTTGCCTTTATCTTTTACAGAAATTTGAAGTCCATTCTTACAACATATACCATTTATCACATTTTCAATATGGTACTTCCGATGATATACAGATTTTCGCCGTATTTTATACATATTATTATGAAAGTCAACGTACTCTTTACAATAGTCATAGCTGTGGACTGAACCGCAATTTAGACAAACATTTTCACCATCATCATTAAACATTTTCTGTTTATCACAGCAAGGTACTTTCACACTTTTAACAACTTTGACCAATAGCTGATCACAAAAAGGACATGTCAACTCCCCCATATTCTTCAATTCATTGTGGATTACTAAATTACAACTCATCTATATTATATGAGATATTTTATTTTTATGTAACCATCGGATGGTTCCACGTGAGAAATAATAGCTATAGGCGATGACTCATTTCCTGTTTTTCCGAGAATGTCACGCTTGGTGATTTTTCCGAGAATGTCACGCATTTTATGAAGTGTGCAGACCTTGGTTCCATCAGATTGAACAACTATAGATTCCATTAAATTAAATAACTATATATTTCATCAAATTAAATAACTATATATTCCATCAAATTAAATAACTATATATTCCATCAAATTAAATAACTATATATTCCATCAAATTAAATAACTATATATTCCATCAAATTAAATAACTATATATTCCAGAATACGAGACCAGAAGGCAGTAGTATAGTGTTTGGGGAAAACGAGATCAATTGATCTCGTACCCCCAAACACTATACTACTGACCACACTTGATTCACTTTCCCACGGCCAAGAGAAAATCACACGTGACGAAAATGAGGAAACTCTTTCATTGGACTCAGTGGAAGAGGCCGTCGTCGACAGCGAATCGTCAAGCGATGTCCTGGAAATTTTGAAACGCAGCATGAGCGAGACGCAACCCCACAGCTTGAGATACAGGCACTTGGAACACGTGCTCAAAGACAAGGAAAGAAAACGAGACAAGGAGGAAAATGACAAGAGGATGAGACGCGAAGGGAGGAAAGACTTTCTCAGAAGCAAGGGAGTGAGTACCCAGAGTATTGAGTTACTACCTGAAGACCCCGATGAAGCCACGCCCAGCTCAATCCTCAAGGAGCTGGAATAATACAATGAAGAACAAAGAAGAGTGGAAGAGTAAAGACGTCGCGAGAGGAGCCGCCAAACGTTTGAAGGCAAGTGGTTGCTGAGGACGGAAAGAGAGCTGTACGAGTGCTTCCAGAACCTAGCTCGGGAACGAGACCCGTACATGCGCACAAATTTACAGGCCTATCAAACACAAGGTACATCAACGCAATGTGGGGACCTACAACCCAGCAGAGGCATTGGAAGAGCGCAGAAGGGTCTGTGTAGAGCACGGAAAGAAGATCAGATGTTGATTACGCATCTTCTGCAGCCCATGCCACAAATTGAATTTTCCCCGGTTAGCGAAAGCAGTGACGAGGAAGCGCTTTTCCAAATACCCGATCCCAGTTCTAGTCAACTGCCAGCTAGTGTCGTCCCCTCCAGCGTCCCGGACGATTGTGCCATCTCCGAGGAGCTTTTGATTATGTACGGAACAAAGAGGCGCAGAGAAAACAAATCCAGAGGAGAGCAGAGCACAAAGAGGCCGAGGAACACTCTTTTCAATTATTTTCACAGCGGCAAATAGACTGATTCAACTCGTCCTTTCTTCTTCTCTCTAACCAAGCTATTTGGTCGCCTTTTTTTTTTAGTCGGTTTGTGAGTGGATTCCGGGACCTGGCATGGCAATTTCGGCGAGTTTTAACTCATAAATAACGCAATCGGTGCAATATTTCGTCAGCAGGACCGGGTGGCTCGACACTTATAAAAAATGCCTGAAATGGAAATTGGCGGACTTTCACTCGCCCCACATACAAGAGTTACCCATAATTCCTTTGGGTCACAAACGCGAAAATGACAGACCTGTGAGAGCAACTGAAATCAAACGCTTTATCCACGACGCGCTAAAAAAGTGAGCAGGAAATTGTGGAACAGATAGTAAGACGTGGAGTCGACGTTTGCTGGCAAGGTAGACTTTTAGCTCTAAGAGGAATTTTTGTCTTAAAATTTTCAAGACAATGTTACGTGTTTTGCGGTGTTGTCCGGGGGCGTGTTTTGTTTTGCAACAGAATAAAAGGTCATATTCATTGGAAATTAGGAGATTTGGCCAGTTTAGAGGGTGATATAAAGTCTAATCAAGTGATTATTTGGCAATAAGAGTGGTTCATTTCAAACATAGACCGGGATTTGAGAAAGTTGTGGGTTTTCAAGGCTGGGTGCAAAAATGTACCATATTTGGTGAACCTGTTGGAAAAGAGTTAATCAAAAAATACTCTTTGTAGCTCATTTTACTTTTTCAAACTGTGGACTATACAAACTGGAAGAAGTCATTGAAAATTGCATTTCTACAAATGCTTGTGAAATTCTAAGGAAATGACGGAGAGTTGGAGGGGGTGGGGTACTTACAACAGCTCTTAAGAGCTTAGTGCTGTAGCAAAGGGAAGTGTAGAAGCAAGAACACTGTATATTTTGACCCTAACGCTAAATATATCCCTAAACCTAACCCTAATTCTACCCCTCGCCCTAACCTAACCCTAATCCACCAATCTAGCTTTACTCCAAGCCTCGGATCTTTAATCCTAAAGCCAAAACAATAGCTTTTGACCTAAAATCCACATTGTAAACCTATGCTTAAGCTAGGCTTGGCCATGGCGTTCAGTTTTTGGTGTAAAAAGTACTGGTCACGTGACCTAAATTTTTCCCTTAATTTCGTGCAAAAAGAAATTGAATTAAAAGCCCTCTCGTCTCAGTTTGTCGTCCTGCTTTGAATTTGCGAAAATTAGTCTCAACGTCCGAAACTTTCCAAATAAAGGCAGTCCTTTAGATCTTTTTCGTTTGAGAGAAGCTTTAGTTCAGCCCTTTTCTTCAAAGAATCGGCCATTCTTCCTTTCTGAAAGTTGAAGTCGGGATCTCTGAAAATAGCAAACCATTGCCCAATACCGTGCTTATCAATCTCATTCTTTAGAAACTAGTCCTCGTCCGCCGTAAATTTCAACAACCGGCGATGGCTTCTTTGGATTCGCAATCGCTTTGTCGGTGGGGCATCCCTGTGAGCGGGCACGCTTTTCGGTTCTGTGCTTTCTGTCGGTGCTGCAAAACTCGACGTTGAATCGCTTGTTGAATCGTTCACCTCTTTATCCAACTCAGAGCCTTTGGTATCTTGTAGCTTTTGCAGACACTCGTGAGCCTTCACAGCAACTTCACGCGACCTTTGCTTTTGATAGTGAACTTTGGCGACGGCTGAGCTGTGTTTCTGATCTTCCGAAGAGATCTTTTGCTCTTTACTAGTGAGCTGATTGAGGCTTTGCGTTTCGACGATTTGACGATAGCGTGTCGGGTGAATATACTTTCCTATTGCGTCGTTACCACTAACAAAGGAGACGAAAAATAATCTGCGTAAAAAGCAGTGTGCCCTCCCCAATGTTAATACCGAACGATTTATGACATCCTATATAAATTGACTGATTTTTAAACACAAGATAATGTAGTTTCTCCGTAGTTTTAATATCATCCGTTTGTAGTTGAACTAGTTTAAATTTTTAGGGTAGATTTTATTGAGTGTATACGTGTGCAGAATGTAACAAAAGAGATGTACTTTTATCTTTTGGCAATAAAGACTATTATTATTGGGGAAATCGCCGACAAGCCATCTATTTGCGTGTGTGGCGATGTTTTTAATGTTGATCATGCCATGGTCTCCAGGCGTGGCGGCTTCATAATACAGCGCCATAATGAGCTAAGAGATCTTGAGGCAGACATGCTTAGCATGGTCTGCAATGATGTCGAAATTGAGCCCGTCCTCCAGGAGCTCACTGGAGAGTCACTGCCAAGCGGAGCTAACAGAGCTCCCGATGCTCGCCTAGATATCCATGCCAGAGGTTTTGGGGAAAGGCAAAGGTCAGCGTTCTTCGATGTACGGGTTTGTTACCCCAACGCTGATTCTTATAGAGACCTGGACCTCAAGCAGATATACAAGCAGCACGAGAACGACAAGAAGAGATTGTATACGCAGAGAGTGATTGACGTGGAACAGGGAACATTTACACCATTAGTCTTTACAACATCAGGCGGCATGGGAGAAGAGTGCAAGAGATACCATGACAGGCTGGCAGAGCTAGTCGCAGCGAAGAAAGGAGAGGAATATGCCACCACCGTCTCTTGGATACGCTCTAAAGTCTCCTTTGCCATCCTTAGGTCGGCTCTACTCTGTCTTAGAGGGTCAAGAATAGTTAAAAGAACAATTAGAAGTAATGTTCAAGAAGCGGACTTTGAATTAGATAGATGCCTTGCCAAAATCTAGGTCCTATAATTTTTATACATACATTTTTCTTTTTTTCTGTATAATATAGTTTCATGGTTTAACGAATTACTTGTTGTAATATTTAAATAATTGAATGTAATTATTATGTAAATATTCAAACGTTCTTTTAGCTCTCTTAATCTCTCTTACTGTGAAGTTTTACTGAATAATAATTATTATGACTGAAATTTTTGTTTTAGTAGTGATACTAATTGGAGGCAAATGGCGAGGAAATCCGTATGAAAGAAACCAGCAGGAGATTTTATTATTATTATTATTATTATTATTATTATTATTATTGTTGTTGTTGTTGTTGTTGTTCAGCTCGTTTTTCTTTTTTAGCATTTTAGTAGATTAAATATTGTAGATTTAAGATTGTTTAAGAAGTTGTCAAAAATTATAGAAACATTGAGAGACACTGAATAGTACAGGAAGTATTTTGGTGCAATCATGTAATAGAATCCTAAATTAGCATAGAGTAACGTTTTTATGATCTATATTTTTTTATGCCAGTGATTTTCATATAACATTCACACTCATTTCTTCCACGGGAACATATGAACCCACAATTGACCTGCTCCCAACGTCAGTGGCTTCATAGCTCAGTTGGTTAGAGCATCGCACCGGTAATCGCGCGGTCACTGGTTCAAACCCCGTTGAAGTCCTGAATTTTTTTTTCAGGCTTCTTTTCGCAATTGCATAAATTGCGTTCACAACTGCGAGGATCATTCTTCATTTGATTATTGTTATTATTAGTATAAAGACTAGTTTACTCATGACGTCGCCCAATTTGCTGTGTTGGCCTCCATTTCTCGTGACAAGAACATAGTCGCACTGGGGGTTCAGCAATGGCCTGACGAAAGTGATGTAGTTATCGAGCACTTGCATGCTGGCATCAGTCAGAATCAGCGAATCGAAGCCATACTTTCCGGCAGTCTTGAAAGTTTTCTGATCAATGAAGCCTCCATTTGCCTTTGCTGCATTTACCATGTCCACCGTCAAATACTGATAAGTCATAGGGCGCGACCCCTTCACTTTCATGAACAAGTAAATGGACACAAATATCGTGGCAGATGTTAGGTCTGACTGGGTTTGCTCTTGCACATCGTTACGATGTTTTCGTGACGTAGCGAGTGAAATGTCACTGCTTGCATGGAACAAATTGTTCCACGAAAGTTCCGCAAGCCAGCATAAAGGAACACTTATTCTGAAAGGGAACGCACTAACAGGAACAGTTGTTCCTCAAGTGAATAAAAAGGACCAAAATGATAAAAAGAGGAACAATACCAATGGGAACACGTGTTCCTAAGCGACTCATTTCGGAACAAAACGTTCCTTTCAATGTTAACAATTCGGAACAAAAGATTCCTTTTTATCTCTAAATGAACACTTTGTTCCTATTTTTTCATGACAATTTGTTCTTTTTCATACCATAGGACCACTCCTAATAGGAACAATCGTCCCATAATAGAGACGTTCCAAAGGCGAAAATGAGAACCGTGCAAAAAAACTAAAAGTCAATTTAAAAGCCAGTTAAGGGATAAAGAAAACATACCGCAGCCTCTTAAGAATCTCTATGCTGAATACAAACAACAGCCAGAATTGGGTTGACAAAATGGTTTTTGGAGTAAACTCAAAGTTTATAACGACCCTAACTAGGTTGGCTTAATTGTACTTTGTGAATGATATACGAAATATATCCTATATGAACTGCAGAAATGAAATCAAATGAAGAATGAACCTCGCAGCGAAAGTAATTTATGCAATTACAAAAAGAAGCCCTTATTTTATGTATCATTCACACTCATTTCTTTCACGGGAACATATGAACCCACAATTAACCTGCTCCCAACGTCAGTGGCTTCATACCTCAGTTGGTTAGAGCATCGCACCGGTATCGCGAGGTCACGGGTTCAAACCCCGTTCAAGTCCTGAAATTTTTTCAGGCTTATTTTCGCAATTGCATAAATTGCGTTCACAACTGCGAGGATCATTCTTCATTTAATTGTACTTTACCTGCGAGTAACTTGTCCAGTATGCGATGAAAAAAAGAAAGATTGGGATAATTCTTAGTAATGCTTTGACATCTTCAACCTGGTCTTCAGCATAAGTTCCTCCAAACCTACACTTTGCCTTGTCCATCCACGTTGGTGCATTTGCTGTGCGTCGACTTTTCACAGCTTGATAAATTATCTTTGCAGTTGAAGCCACTTGGCTGCCGCCTGGTGGCTTACGCAAGTACTTGTTTCGACCAGCAAAAAAGATGATCACAGTAAGAATAATTGAAACAGTAGTGATAACATAACCATAAAATATACCGTCCTTTTGTTGTACCCATACAACAAGGGTAAATGCTATGAGTGATCCGAGGTTAATAAAAAAGTAAAACCAGTTGAAAAATGTCTGGACGGCTCTGGGCCCATCCTGCTGCACCTGGTCGGCTCCAAATGGTGCCACGTTAGATTTGATTCCTCCAGTTCCGAGTGCAATGGCTATCAGAGCAATCGCAAAGTAAATTAGTCTTGCTGCTCTGTTATAATGGACAGTATCCTTGGAAACGGGTAGCATTAGGAGCATCCCAATAGTGTACAATAATGAGCTGGCAAAAATAGCATTGAAGCGACCCATGTAAGTGTCAGCTAGCCATCCTCCGAGCAAAGGAGTAAAGTAGCAGGTTCCTAGAGGAATGACAAGGACTCGTATGTTAAATAATAGCAAGAGTCCTTTAAGATAAACGATTTAGTAAATTGAAACTTGCTTCCCAGGTTTAATTCTTCTAAGGACTTTTTACCGTACCCTACCCCCTTAAAAACTGGCAGAAAATGTGTAAAAGCAAAATGAAATAATTTTGTGGTTTCGTTTTCCTTGTTCGCCTGTGCTACTCGCTGGACACTATATCTATCGTTTATTTACCAGGTTTAACTTTTATCATCGTGGAAATGCCGCATATCGACATTCAGATTATAGCAGCATGCTGCATGTTTGCCACATGAATCTAGTTGGTTGGTTCTGTAGCTCAGTGGGGACTCGGCATTCACGCTAGTAATCGGCTGAGGAGGGGTTCAAACCCGGAGGGGGTACTCTCAGAAAAAATTTGGTAGGGGTGTGCGGCCCACTTTCCTTACCCTATTTCAGACCAAAATCTTTCCCTTTCCCAGAAAAAATTTGATAAGGTTGTGCGGCCAATTTTCCCTACCCTATTTCAGACCTGATCAAAAATTCGATACCCTATTTCACGTACACGGTTGGCGTATACATAATTAAAATTACTAATCGCCTAATGATGAAAAAGAAGCTTCTTTTAAGAAACATACCGAATTCAAGACTAGAATGCACAAACCATACCCTATTTTAGACCGAAATGGTCAAAATCGATACCCTATTTCAGACCAAAACGGCTAAAAAACCATCAAATGTTCAAGCAAGCAACCGTGGACAATAATCCTGCTGGTATACGTTGGATCAAACTGGTGATCTGATCGGCGTAATAAAATCAACAGAGAGTATAAAAGCAAGGGCCGATACAACGTAGAATGGTTTTAAGTTTTGTGTACTATATTTCGGCTGGCCAAACCAGCCTTCTTCAGGTACAATGAGAATTTACATTGGAAGGGGTGTTTATGTAGTTATATACCGGAAACACGTAAAACTAAAATGATTGACAGTGTAAAATAAAATACTAGAAAAAAGGTTTAAAAAAAGATAAACTTTATAAGAAAAAATTAACTAATATGTTTCTTCGCGGATGTTAAGACCTTCAGGATCAATTGTTCTGCCTTTTGAAATTAAAAAAGCTTCCCTGGCCTTACGGATTGAGTCTCTGTTAGAAAATATTTTCTCAATGGGGATTAATTGCATGTCATTAGCAGTGTGGTTAGGAGAGGAGAGGAAATGTTCCGCGACTGTGGTAGGTTTAGATTTGGTGTTAGGGTTATCTATGGTACGGCGGTGTTCATTAAATCGGTCTTTTAAACGTCGTTTAGTCTCTCCTATGTATTGTAAATTACAGCGGTTGCATTGAATCATGTAAATGAGGTTTTTAGTGTCACAGGTCAGGTTAGATTTAATATGGCGCGTTTCACCTGTAGAAGAGAAAGTATAGCTTGTGAGTCCATCTGAAATGTAGGGACAAGTAGCGCAATTTTTACCACAACGGAAACAACCGGAAGGGAGTTGTAGGTGTGAATAAGTAGAATTAGAAGAAAGTTTAGCTGTGACTAGTAAGTCACGGAGATTAGGGCAACGTCTGAAGGCAACAACAGGCAAATGCTGAAAAATGTTTTTGCAGCGGTTAGAAGATAGCAGTAAATTGTAATGTTTTTTGATGATGCTAGAGATGTGAGGAAGTGATGGATTAAAGGTCGTTATAAAAGGTATACGTTTCGGTTTGTTGACGTCTTTGGTTTGTAAAGTGAGTCTGCGGGGGATGTCGGCGGCACGTTGTATTTGTTTAGTGATGAAATTGCGGCTGTAACCGCGTTTGAGAAGATATGTAGTAAGTTGAGCAGCGCGAGTATTAAACGTTTCGTCGGTAGAACAAATACGTCGTAAACGGAGTGCTAGACTGAAAGGAATGGCTTTTTTAGTATGCATTGGATGGCAAGAAGAATAGAGTAAGTGTTGGTGCTTGTCTGTAGGTTTAGTATAGAGGTCGGTACAGATATGACCGTCGTTGGTTAATGAGACATTAACGTCAAGGAAAGGTACGCTAGTAAAAGAGTGTGAACTGGTGAATTTTATGGTAGGGTGAACGTTGTTAAGATAATCGATGAAAATTTTTAAATTATCCAGACCTTCAGTCCAGATCATAAAAATATCATCGATATATCGCAGCCACGTGTGGGGTTGAAAAGGGGCATTTTCCAAAGCGTTGGCCTCGAAATACCCAAGAAAAAGGTTAGCAAAAGAAGGGGCCATTTTAGTGCCCATGGCTGTGCCGTGGACTTGAAGGTAGTGGTTATCATTAAAAGAAAAGTTGTTCATGGTGAGAATCATGCGAATGAGGTCACAAAGTGTGCCGGTGGGAATGATATTGTGAGGGGAAGTACGTAGAAAGTGATCACAGGCATTAATACCTTCATTATGTGGAATATTAGTGTATAATGATGAAACATCAAGTGTAACTAATAGTGAGTTAGCGGGTAAATTACCGATGGTAAGTAATTTGTTAAGGAAATCGTTAGTATCTTTAACAAAGGATGGTAGTTTATGAACTAAAGGTTGAAGGTAGTAGTCAACGAACTGGGATATACGTTCAGTAGGATGGCTGTTAGATGAAACAATAGGGCGTCCTGGATTGCCGGGTTTATGTATTTTAGGAAGAATGTAAAAACGTCCTGGTTTTACGTCAGTCTGAAAAAGGTATTGTTTGGTTTTGTCGTCGATAAGTTTGTCATGATGCATTCTGTTAACATAAACAGTGACCCGTTTTTTTATGTCGGCAGTGATGTCTTCGTTTAAGTGTTGGTAGAATTTGGTGTCATTAAGTTGTCTCTTGCATTCGTCGATGTACCAAGTTTTGTCCATAACAACAGTACCAGAACCTTTGTCAGCGGGTTTTATAATTATGTCTTGTCGTTGTTTGATTTGGTGTATGGCTTGGTGTTCTGTTTCTGTGAGGTTGTCACGAATAGGTTTAGGTTTAGAGGTGGTTATGTCCAGTTTAACAGCGTCTAAAAAAGTGTTAAGGGCTTGTTCTCTGTCGTTGGGGGGGTTCCAAGTACTTTTGTTATGGAAGGGATTGTGGTCTTCGTTGGCGTTGGGTGTGTCAGGGGCACCCAACGAGCCAAAGCAGCCAAAAGCTATAGAAAGGCATTTTTAAGTACCTTATGGTGTTTGAAGTCTGTATAAAGTGATGTTTTGGTTAGCTAGAAAACTTTGATCTGTTCGGATTCTCTAGCTGAAATGTTAATTGCCCGAGAATTTTAGGGAACAAACTCTTTCTTTGAGAAAATACTAGCTGAAATGAACTTTCTAGGGAACCTTTTTTTCTTTCCGAAAATGCTAGCTGACGTTTTTTACTGCCAAAAACAGCAATAACGACTTCTCCGAAAACCTCAGGGGTTATGATTTCCACACTACGAATCTTTTAGGCCACGTTTTACTTACGAAAATCCGAGTGCACTCTTTAATCGTCGCCGAAAGTCCAAGGCGAACTACCCTCCACCGAACAGATATCTACCGAAACTTGTCGTTGGGTGCCCCTGGTGTGTTAGTGTTATCGTCGAAAAAATACTCGGTTAGTCGCATACGTCGTGAAAAGTCATAAATGTCAGCTGAAATTTCCGACCAGTTTATGTGTCGTGGTCGGTAAACTGGTCGGAAATTTCAGCTGACATTTATGACTTTTCACGACGTATGCGACTAACCGAGTATTTTTTCGACGATAACACTAACACACCCAACGCCAACGAAGACCACAATCCCTTCCATAACAAAAGTACTTGGAACCCCCCAACGACAGAGAACAAGCCCTAAACACTTTTTTAGACGCTGTTAAACTGGACATAACCACCTCTAAACCTAAACCTATTCGTGACAACCTCACAGAAACAGAACGCCAAGCCATACACCAAATCAAACAACGACAAGACATAATTATAAAACCCGCTGACAAAGGTTCTGGTACTGTTGTTATGGACAAAACTTGGTACATCGACGAATGCAAGAGACAACTTAATGACACCAAATTCTACCAACACTTAAATGAAGACATCACTGCCGACATACAAAATCGGGTCACTGTTTATGTTAACAGAATGCATCATGACAAACTTATCGACGACAAAACCAAACAATACCTTATACAGACTGACGTAAAACCAGGACGTTTTTACATTCTTCCTAAAATACATAAACCCGGCAATCCAGGACGCCCTATTGTTTCATCTAACAGCCATCCTACTGAACGTATATCCCAGTTCGTTGACTACTACCTTCAACCTTTAGTTCATAAACTACCATCCTTTGTTAAAGATACTAACGATTTCCTTAACAAATTACTTACCATCGGTAATTTACCCGCTAACTCACTATTAGTTACACTTGATGTTTCATCATTATACACTAATATTCCACATAATGAAGGTATTAATGCCTGTGATCACTTTCTACGTACTTCCCCTCACAATATCATTCCCACCGGCACACTTTGTGACCTCATTCGCATGATTCTCACCATGAACAACTTTTCTTTTAATGATAACCACTACCTTCAAGTCCACGGCACAGCCATGGGCACTAAAATGGCCCCTTCTTTTGCTAACCTTTTTCTTGGGTATTTCGAGGCCAACGCTTTGGAAAATGCCCCTTTTCAACCCCACACGTGGCTGCGATAAATCGATGATATTTTTATGATCTGGACTGAAGGTCTGGATAATTTAAAAATTTTCATCGATTATCTTAACAACGTTCACCCTACCATAAAATTCACCAGTTCACACTCTTTTACTAGCGTACCTTTCCTTGACGTTAATGTCTCATTAACCAACGACGGTCATATCTGTACCGACCTCTATACTAAACCTACAGACAAGCACCAACACTTACTCTATTCTTCTTGCCATCCAATGCATACTAAAAAAGCCATTCCTTTCAGTCTAGCACTCCGTTTACGACGTATTTGTTCTACCGACGAAACGTTTAATACTCGCGCTGCTCAACTTACTACATATCTTCTCAAACGCGGTTACAGCCGCAATTTCATCACTAAACAAATACAACGTGCCGCCGACATCCCCCGCAGACTCACTTTACAAACCAAAGACGTCAACAAACCGAAACGTATACCTTTTATAACGACCTTTAATCCATCACTTCCTCACATCTCTAGCATCATCAAAAAACATTACAATTTACTGCTATCTTCTAACCGCTGCAAAAACATTTTTCAGCATTTGCCTGTTGTTGCCTTCAGACGTTGCCCTAATCTCCGTGACTTACTAGTCACAGCTAAACTTTCTTCTAATTCTACTTATTCAGACCTACAACTCCCTTCCGGTTGTTTCCGTTGCGGTAAAAATTGCGCTACTTGTCCCTACATTTCAGATGGACTCACAAGCTATACTTTCTCTTCTACAGGTGAAACGCGCCATATTAAATCTAACCTGACCTGTGACACTAAAAACCTCATTTACATGATTCAATGCAACCGCTGTAATTTACAATACATAGGAGAGACTAAACGACGTTTAAAAGACCGATTTAATGAACACCGCCGTACCATAGATAACCCTAACACCAAATCTAAACCTACCACAGTCGCGGAACATTTCCTCTCCTCTCCTAACCACACTGCTAATGACATGCAATTAATCCCCATTGAGAAAATATTTTCTAACAGAGACTCAATCCGTAAGGCCAGGGAAGCTTTCTTAATTTCAAAAGGCAGAGCAATTGATCCTGAAGGTCTTAACATCCGCGAAGAAACATATTAGTTAATTTTTTCTTATAAAGTTTATCTTTTTTTAAACCTTTTTTCTAGTATTTTATTTTACACTGTCAATCAGTTTAGTTTTACGTGTTTCCGGTATATAACTACATAAACACCCCTTCCAATGTAAATTTTCATTGTACCTGAAGAAGGCTGGTTTGGCCAGCCGAAATATAGTACACAAAACTTAAAACCATTCTACGTTGTATCGGCCCTTGCTTTTATACTCTCTGTTAAAAAACCATACCCTTTCGGGCCGCACATACCTATATAGCCCATTTAAGGGAGTAGCCCCAGGGGGTCCAAACCACTATCTTCGGTTATTTAGTCTACTGCTCTGCCATGTGACTTGCTAAGCCCTCCCCACGCCCCCAAAGGAATGATAGTAATAAAATCTTACTACAGCTAATGTTCATTCCAATTTCCATGAAAAGATTTTTGGCTTGGACTTCTCCACCCTTCTAAAAGATTTTTATTCATATTTCCCTTTGAAAACTCTGGCTCTTGGGACCCTTAGCTTGTCCTTCTCGGAATTTCCTTTGACTTTCCACGGTGGAGGTATGGATATTTCCATGCCTTCTTCAACCTCTTTGTCAGAAGTACCATAACTACCATACAATGGGGCTCATATGTGTTGGTACAGTTCCCATTTCCCCGCACTCCTCCTTTGCAATGTTGAGTTTTGAGATTCTCACATAGAAAGAATAGTCCAAGGACGGCCG
Source organism: Pachyseris speciosa (assembly GCA_016490735.1). Lineage (NCBI taxonomy): Eukaryota > Metazoa > Cnidaria > Anthozoa > Scleractinia > Pachyseridae > Pachyseris > Pachyseris speciosa. The sequence continues at coordinate 1,256,454 of JAEMWC010000049.1, read as the reverse complement.
GAAATGTTTCAAAGTCCCTGGGGAGGAAAAGGGGAAATCCAAGAAGAACGGCGCTGAAAGAGGAGCAACGGGTACTGTCATAAGGGTAGACTTATGCAATGTGTCCAGTTAGCTAGTTTTCGCTCGAGTTCGACAAGTGTCCCACATTTTTATGAGCCGTGTTGTGGAGATTACTCGACTGATGAACAATGCAGACACGCAGTACACCAGATGCTAACCGAGATTTGATTGTTGCTTACTACCTTTGGGTACTGAACATGAAATACGGTAATATTACTGGTTTTTTAAATAGTTCTATTAAATAATCTCCTTTCGTCTATACCCACTTAACTTAATGTCTGATGGCATACAATTTACAGAAATAACTTTTGAAATGATGCACTTACCAGTGAATACCAGACTTATAGTTGACGGCAGTGGTGCACTAAGATCTAACTGATCTTTACAAAGAAGCACTAAATTTGCTGTCAGTCCGTAGAACGTCAAACGCTCACAGAACTCCGTGACAAGAATACACGTGGTGGCCAACAGCTTCTGGCCGCTTCCAGTGAAGTGAGCTGCATTCCTTACAGACGAGCTAGGGCTGCTCAAGATAGCCACCGAACCGTGATTGGCGCTGCTGTCTGCGATTAGTGCAGACCGTTCATTGTTAATTCTTTCTGCTGATGCCATCTTTCGAAACAAAGGATCTGTTTGTTTAAAGAGAACGAAGAAGAACATATTTAATTTTAACATTATTGCAAGGCCGCACGGTTAGCTGGCTTGGGCCATCACCTTACCAGCCCCTTAAAAAGTCCCAGGTTGAAAGAATGGGACTGTGATTAAAATGCTAAACATTCACTGATCACATCATGAATCGTCCTTTTTGTTTCTTCTGTCATATAACTTTGGCTATACTTCTTTACTTTGGGAAATCATTGATAATTACAATATTTCCTAAAAGAGTTTCACCCCACCTTAAGTAGCTAATATTAATGTGGAAAAGCGAATGTGAACACATAACGATCATTCATGGCTCCGCAACGAGTTGCATGATGGTGGTTTCTTCTGCATTAGTTTGATTTTGGAGAAAAAAGTAGTCTAGGGTACCATAGCACCTTAAGTATTGTTCATAACTGCGATGATCATTCTTGTCTTTATTTCATAATCCGCAGTTCAAATATATGGATTTCATATATCCAGAGTCATTTAAATTCTAATTGAACTCTGCTATCTAAACCAGCCTTCGTAACGATCCGCTGAAAAAAAAAATGAGCAATACACTGAAAAATGGCGATGATTTTCATAAGACCGAGCAAGAGGGTTCGCTTAGAATCCCCTATTTCCGTTCTTTCTTTCTTTCTTTTAGGCAAGGGACCAACCCATCAGCTCATGAGAAAGAAGGTGGTTAGACTGAATCGAAACAAATATATAATACTGTAAAAAGCTCTATTAGCCCCCCTTTTCCATTGAGCCTCCCTCTGTAATGATCCCCCACGTTTGGAAGTCGTGTTTTTGTAATACGCCTCCTTCTCTCATAAGCCCCCCTCCCCCTGTTGGGACATGGGAATTGGTAATTAGTCACTCTTATTCCCTCCTGCGAAATCAACTTCATGGGGCCCAATTGGTTTGTTTTTAAACAATTATACACTCAAACACGTGATACTGTTTGCTGCTCTTTATTAGATAATAAAATTTCACTGTAGTTGTTTGAGTTTTATACAAAAACTTTTTAAAGACAAAAACAGGGTGTTTAAGATTTGAAATACGCCCCCACCTCCTCTTTATTAAGCCCTCCTCTCTAATAACTTGTGAAGAATTTAAATTTCGTGGCTGGTATGACGCGGCGTTTCGTCTCGGCCAAGAGACTCATCAGATACTTTTCGAATTCCAGCAAAATCGTTGAGCATCGCGCTCAAAGTCCCGTTCGCGAAGTCAAGATGGAAGCAGTCTGGCCCTCTATCGCAGAGGGATTCCCAACCGCAAGTTCACGAGTTTATATGCAATAAAAATTGTCAAGTACTTGTGAAGAATTTAAATTTCGTGGCTGGTATGACGCGGCGTTTAAACGCCGCGTCATACCAGCCATGAAATTTAAATTCTTCACAAGTACTTGACAATTTCTCTAATAACTCTCTCGTTAATGAGACCTGAAATTAAATAAACCCCCTGGGGGCTTAATAGAGCTTTTACGGTGAGCGTCGTACGTTGTCTTATAAACAAATTGAATTAGCAAATTTAAAAGAAAATGGTAACACCCTCTTAAGAAATGTTTCGGCGTGGTGTTACTATGCCATCTTCAGTTTATTTGAAATTTCAACAAAAATAAGACATACATGTATTGGTAACAACGAAGACAAAAATCTAATGTGATAAAATATGTGGCAGCTAAGTCATTCTTCGTATGACTGAGGGTACAGCTAAAATACACTAGTGACGAGATGTTGAACCTGAGCACTCAATTCAGATAGTTAACAATTATTCACTGAAGTAGAGGTGAACAGTGGTGGATATTTACCGAGTCGCGAAGCGGCGGGGTAAATATCCACACTTTCACCGGCACTGAGGTGAATAATTGTTTTAGTATATACCACACAAGCTGGATAATTAGCGGACTGAAACATTACTTTATGTGTGACAATATCCCGAAAAGCGGTCGGAAATTGTAAAATCTCGCGCGCCGGCTGCTCGGAGGTGAATAGTACTTGCTAATCACCTCCGAGTTAACCAATCAGTGGTATATACTAACATAAGTTATTCCCAAATAAAACGTGTTGCCTTGCTTTGAAATGTCCGGCGCATGGAGGTCTTTCTTTACAGTCTCACGTTAATACATACTATCAACTTTACTGCTTTGTTTAGGTTAGTTTAAATAACATTGCGAAAATTTCGTGTCTGTTGAAAGACTGGACTATTCTTAACTCGCTTTCATGCACGTGACGGCTAGACTGCTCACGCGACAGTCTTGTGATTATGGAAGCGCCGTCCTGGTGACGAGCATTTCTTGATAGGCAGTTATATGGGGCACACAGAAACATAGTGTACCTTCTTGACGAAATTGATGCTACAGGTGTAGCCAATGCGAGAAAATTTCAAGTTTCTTGAGACCCTTTGCGAAAAAAATAGCAAACGCGAAATTCCGAAACATTAACAGGAGTGAGGACGAATTAGATTCGTTATTTTCTTGATATTATTGTAACGCAATTCCAACGAAACGCTTAGGTCTTCCATTGCATGTCCAGGTACAAAATTTTCAAAAGCTTTTAGCTTGCCAAAATAGACCAATTCTTATGCAGGAATCACCAGTCTTTCCATTGAACGTTTTTTGCTCTCTTTTCCGCTCAAATCCCTCAACACCGTGCAAACGACAGATCCTGTCGAAAGACGATTTTTAAGCTAAAAGTGCTTTGCCCTGTAGAGTTTTTTTCCCCATCACTAACTACCTTACCTTAAAACGAAGCTCAAAGCTGGATTGAACAAGATTCACCGACACTCGGATGTGCACTCTAAACAGACGATATGATAGACAGTAACAGCCCTAACGCTTCACTATTTAATGCAACTGATTTGACGGCAATCATGATCATGTGAAAGACATAGGATTCCGGCGTCACGCCTCAGGTCAAGGTAAAGCCGGAAGTTAAAAAATTATCGACTGATATGAACTTTGATCATTCAGTTTTTTACAGTAATCGTGTTCTTTTAAGACGTGTAGGATTAAACCTAAAATAAGAGAAATTTGTTACTGCGTGAGGAATACTAACAGTGGGTTTGACCAGCTTTTAAGGCTTGGGTTTCGAAATATGTTCAGAAATATGGTTGATGGCCAATATCTTTCTCCAGATTTCCAGAACTGGATGACACTCGCCCTGAAGATAAATCTTGTTGTTCTCTTTTTCCTTAACGTATAATTTTGATCACGTGACCAGTCACGCGATCATAATATGAAAAATTCTTCAATCGGCGAATCGGTGGCAGATTTTACGTTTACAGATTAATAAATCAGCATTTCCAATGGAAATCCAACCTATCTAACTTTCTACGCTCGGAATGACTGTTCTCGAGTTTTAGTTTTTAAATTATCAACAGCCAAAGGTTGAATTCTGGGCCGAAAAATTACCTTTGCCCTTATAATTTTTTGGTGGACAACGATGGACGGTCATTCCAAACGTAAGATGTTGGAAATCATTAATGTGCATATGAAAAAATAACTTTACCTTTTAGTACGATGACAAACTGATTTCAGTGGGATGGCGTAACTGTCCATGGTTTAATCTAAACAGGACAGCGGTCAAGTCGCGCCCCAGTTTGCTGCGAAAAGAAAGGTTTGACCACCCTTGCTGCCTAATACTTTCTGCAGAAAACTTCAGCTCTTTGAGTTTCTTCCACTTGTTCCCGGCAGTACGGCTCGGAAGTCGTGTCGCTTGTATAAGAATTGCTAGCCACGCGAATTTTTACAAATTTCAATTTTTTTGAAATCAAACCTTACATCCTTTCTCTGTATAATGGTTGGGTAAGGGGTGGTGGAGGGGGTGGGGGGCTGTTTGAGTAATGAGATTTGGATACGTTCAGCGAAGAAGTTTTATCCATCTGGATTAAATTTGGTGGTGGGTGGTGGGGTGGTGGGAGGGTCGACTGGTTGGAACGGACATTACCGCCAAATTCCATATGCTACAGTTTCCAGTTTCCTTTCCGTAATCTTCACAAACCATCATGGAAGTTTCTTGATCAACCATTGAGATTGTGAGGGTGGAAACTGAAAACGAGGTTCTTTCCCCAGCTGGCAACAATATTTTCTATTTGACACAAAAAGTTTCCGGAATCTTTAAAAGGAAAATTTTGGCTCAAGGAAAAACGCTTGAAGAGTGTGAACTGTGAACAAGTCGTCCTATCGTATTTTCAAGGCTCCTGAAAAAGAAGAAATATACACCCTACGGAGGAACGCTTGATCCGCAATATCCGTCTTTAATCACTTTACACGAAAAAGGAGATTCGTTTTATCCGTTTTCATGTAGACGGGCAGAAAACGCCTCGTAGACGGAGGTTTTCAGAAACGTTGCATTATCGGTTACGTGTGAATGGCAAAAATAAATGAAAACGGAGGGTTCGAAAGCCATTGCGTAGCAATATTAATATCGTGTGAATGATATATGAAATAAATCATACATGAACTGCGGAAATGAAATCAAATGAAGAATGATCCTCGCAGTTGTGAACGCAATTTATGCAATTGCGAAAAGAAGCCTGAAAAAAATTCAGGACTTCAACGGGGTTCGAACCCGTGACCTCGCGATTACCGGTGCGATGCTCTAACCAACTGAGCTATGAAGCCACTGACGTTGGGAGCTGGTCAATTGTGGGTCCATATGTTCCCGTGAAAGAAATGAGTGTGAATGATATATGAAATAAATCATACATGAACTGCGGAAATGAAATCAAATGAAGAATGATCCTCGCAGTTGTGAACGCAATTTATGCAATTGCGAAAAGAAGGAAATTGAAATTGAAGAAAAGAAGGGTTCGAACCCCGTTGAAGTCCTGAATTTTTTTCAGGCTTCTTTTCGCAATTGCTGTCGGCTCCCATAAGGGGCATTGGACCAACAGCCAGTCTTACTCTACTTTGACTGTTGGTTTTGCTCACTGCCCAGTGACGCGATCATGTAAACTAACGCAGATGTGAGCACACAGCCACAATTATCTCACCAATTATTTTATTTTGGTCCGGGATGAACTCACGGATGTCCGCTAAGCGATAAAAGTTTTTCCAAGTGAGCTAACCCTAAACCATATGCATGTGTTGGGGTTCACTTTTATCCTTGTTTCCATTTTTATTTTCCTTTGTTTTGTAGCCATTATCATACATTACCGTACACAAGAGCAAAAAGGAAATACAATTGAACCAAGGGTAAAATTGAACCACAACATATGTATGACGCAATTTCTTTAAAAATCACAATTTCTTTTACAACTAACTACTGCAGCAATGTTTCCTCAAAATTTCAGTTTAAAGATAAACATAATTGTTGACACACACTTTGCGCCCGCACACCATCTGGCTGTCAGTGGTCTTGTTTTGGTTTTGATTTTATTTTACTTTGCTTTGTTTTTCTTTCTTTATTTGTTTTGGTTTGGGGGGAGGGGTGAGGTAACATGTGCAGCTGTGGTGTATTTAGACATCGCTAAAATCTAGTCGACCAACGCCCCAGTGAACACACCAGATGAAGTTCTTAAGACAAAACTATTCAAATCTCATAATTAAAAAAAAAAAAACAGGTGTTACCAATAGTACTTCACCTGTCAGGACTTAGCTCATTTTTGTAGGAATTGTATGCCGTATATATGATACATTATGATTAATTCAAAGCGGAAACTCTAAAGAACGATACATTGTTTTCTCTTTTTTTATTACGTTACTCTATTCTTACAAGTGATGTGCTCGCATATTTTATTTTTTGTAATAAATGGTCGTTACTACAACGAGAATGAATGTAGTTCAGCCAGGCACGTACCTAAGCCAGTGATACACAGGTCAACATTTAAACACGTTGAGCGTAGCCTCCTTCGCAGATGTCTTTGGGCTCGTCACGCGTTCCTTGCCCACGAACGTCTGCTGAACTGAACTGCCACTTCCGTTCGTCGGCGGTTAGCCTTTGTTTTGAAGAAACCAATAACGAGCTGCGTAAGAATGGAAATCGACACCCGATTCACGTGCATCGTCTGTGAAAATAATCCAGGGGTCGAAGTCCTACTTTCCATGAAGTGGAAAACGAACTATGATTGGCTAACCGCCGCGAACGGAAGTGGTAGTTCAGTTCAGCAGACTTTCATGGGCAAGGAACGTGTGACAAGCCCAAAGACGTCTGCGAAGGAGGCTACGCTCAACGTGTTTAAGGCAAAAAGAACGCATTTTGTCATCTCTAGCAGCGTTCAAAGTTCTTGATCAGCATGTCGAACCGTTCATCACTGGCATCACGAAGACATCTATCACAATGAAGCGGTTGTCTACCTCAACTGTTATATAAGGATAAGGCTAACATTACCTCCGCAATAATAATAATAATAATAATAATAATAATAATAATAATAATAATAATAGTAATAACTATTTAAGTGTCATTCTTCTTGCCAGCCGATAATAGGCTTACTAATCAGGGACACTACGCTACTTAAAACGTGCAATTAATCTTTAGAAGGACCAGAAGAAGGACAAACTGTGAAAGAAATGGAAGACAGTTAGAGATCCTTAGTGTTCCCTTCTCATCTGAGATAGAAAGTGTCTTTTTTTAATTGGATTTAAACAGCTTACTTATTTATTATGTTTTTTGCAACTTTGCAACAGAAAGCTACCACTGCATGGTTAATTTATGTTTCAACAACTCTGTAGAAATCTAATCATAAAATTCTAATTCTAATTGAATAATCCACAAAGAGCACAGCCCATCACTGCAGATGTGCAGAAGTGGAGGTACTGTGTTAAACTGTACAACTAGGTGCAAGAGGGTGCAAGTGTCAGGGGTTCAGCATCACTCACCAGATGTAGTTCATGGCGGCCTTTTTAAAAGCCTCCTTTGTTTGTTCTTTAATAATGTGGTTTGATAATGAGTTCCAGTCCCTAATTCTTCGCGCTAGAAAATTGTGTTTATCCTCTCTTGGTTTGTATTTGTCTGTCCTTGCACTGACTTCAATAAATTTCTTGGGATGGAACTGTCTGTTACCGCTGTCTCTTCTTAGCTAAGATGTAGGATGGAATTTGCACTGTCGATTGACTCGAAATCACTTTAAACATCAAAATAAGCTTAAGTCGTGCCATTTTCCTTCTTTTTTCGAGTGTTGGCCATTTCAAATCATTGAAAAGTTTGGTGACAGTACCAGGAGTGGTGCTATATTCATGTTTGACAAAGCGTGCCGCTCTTCTCTGCACACTTTCGATGCCCTTTATCTGTTTCTGAATCTGTATTCAAACTGCGGTGTAACTATAGCAAAGTAGGCTTGCTCTTGTACCTTTTCTTGGCACTTATGTAAGTTTCTTCTTATGAAGCCAAGAGATCTATTGGCCTTGCCTATAGTACCAGCAATATGTTTGTTCCAGTTTAATAGATCACTGGACAGAGTTACTCCTAGGTATCTGTGGTGTTCGGCAGCCTCCAAAGGTTCCCCATGGATGGTATAATGGTATTCGACTGGGGATTTCGAGCAGGAGACTCTTAGGATGGTGCATTTTTGTATTAAACGATCCATTAAATGCTGTGATTTCCTTTCAAGCAAAAGGTAAACAGAGTACTAGCTACAAGACATTAATAGATAAACACTAAAAAAATTATTTGTGTTCAGCCAGGCTGATTAATTTCCAGCAACATCCCACTGCTTCTTTTATTGATATGTGGGTACTTGAGCCTGAGCATTAGCTATGCCATGCTGATCAGGCCTAACAAGGCCAAAACAGCTGTCCATGGCTGCTAATGCTTGGGCTCAATCTTTTATTTGGTAGATCTAAGGGGTAATGCCCGCTACCCTGTGGCCTTAATGGCCTTAGAGTGGCTGCAGCTTACCAGATCACATTAATTTGTGAGGTATCCATGTCACTTCAGCCACATCCCACAAGCTTTACATTTTCACTGCTTGTTTTATTCATATGTGGATACTTGAGCTTGAGCATTAGCTATCCATGCTGATGAGAACTAACAAGGCTTCAGCTAAATAATAAAAATTTCCAGCCACATCCCACAAGCTTTACGTTTTCACTGCTTAAATAATAAAAAATGATATTGTACTTAAGAATTAGATCATGAGTTCGAGCTACATCGAGAGCGAATAATCTAATTGTTTTAGTATAAATCCACCAGTCGTTCACAACCAAACAAGTAAATTATCTAAATCCTCCTCGCAGACACTTCGAATATGCGAAGAAGCGGGCGCCATTTTGTTGACAACCGCTGCTCACTATCTATCACACAATAGATAGCGGGTAGCGTAGCCAATCAGAGAACGGCATTCGTGATAGAACGCTGGTAGATTTATACTAATCACTAACCGAAAGTTAATTGTCACTGATAATACTACTTTTCATCATTTTTTTAGCCGAGGGCTTATGTTTCCTTTCTGCGAATTCAAGTAATAAGCAATTAATTCAAAATAGCAAGGTCGGGCATACGTAATGCTGGTCCTGGATAGACTTTCAAACGGAGCTTGTTAACAAAGCAGGATTATTTCTGTATGTGATACCTAGAATTACGAACACCCATTGGACAAAACTATAAAAATATCTCCGGTTCATTATGCATTCCACCCTCATGCAGGCTCAGTAGTTTGGGGTGTGTCCACCCAGTTGTCATCAATTTCTGTTTCCACCGTTTGTCTTGTTGAGGTCTTATATTTATACGAGGGAGCAATGAAGAGAAAAACGAAAAAAGTGACCATCATTAGTCCAGCTAATAAGAAAAAAAAGTTTTCCAGTTTTCCGTTATTAGGATTTTTGCTCGGATACCAAACATTGTTGCTAGCTGATCTAACTATAACAACAAGAAGACTAGTGACGTAGTTTCCCAAGCCAGTGGTGATCAAAAAACAACCCATCACTACACCTTTCATGTGTTTGGGAGCTTGAGAATAGGCGAACTCCAGTCCTGAAAGAGATGGTAACAAACCACATGAGGCCACTAATTAACCGAATAAGCAAAGACATCAGCAATTAATATTAACTTTAACTCAATCATAAAGCTAATGGGAATACCCCGCTTATAGTAACGTATGGAAAACATTCAGTGAAGTATTTGGGTCCAAAGTTATGGGCCAGGATACCCAATAATATTAAATCAGTCAGTTTAAAGACTTTTAAAAAATACATTAGAAATAGGGATTTAAGCACCTTAATTGACGTGGCCAGTGGGTGCAAATGTTATCTGTGTTCAACTTGACTTGAATATTAACCGTTATTAGCTTTTATAGTCTTACTCTGATGCATATATTTTTAATATTCACTCCTTTTGTAAACAGCTTTTATCTTGATTCATCTTGTACATAGTTTTGACATATTGTAACTTATCTTAAGTGTCCCCAATTAGCAGCAATGCTAAATCTTTGTAGACACATCAAGAAAGTTATGATGATGATGATGATGATGATGATGATGATGATGATGATGATGATGATGATGATGATGATGATGATGATGATGATGATGATATAGTGCTGATAAGCCAACGCCAATAAGTTCCCGGACTAAATTGTAGCAAGCCCAAAGCGCGCTGCACGGACATTGAGAGTGAGTTACAGCGCCTGTTCAGCGTTGCCATTTGGGGCTTAGATATAATGAAATATTTCTCTTCGATACAATTACATCGCTTGCTGAGATTTGAATACGCTCAGGCTTTTGCGAGGATCTTCCACGAAATTATAAATTCTTCCTTCTTTTCTTTTTGTTCCCACAGGTATACTTACTTAACTCAGTGTCAATATATAAGCACACTAAATCAATTGAGGTATTATAGTGAAGGATATCTACAATCATGGAATTAAAAACATACAAAAGTGTTTGTTTGTTTCTTTGTACCTGTGATACTACAGAGCACTTCACTGGTTCCAATCAACAAAAACTGTGGGATTTGCCAGAAGATATTTAGATCTGATGCACTTAGATTCTCGCCATTAACTGTCTGATTGTAAACATGGCCTTGTTTCCATGTATCCCTTCGCTTGATTTCAACCAGGCCGGCCACCACGATAGATGCTGCAGCTACCAGCATACCAACACCAATCCTGCGGAGAGGAGTGAACCTGATACCGCAGTATCGAAGAAGAGGATAAACAATGTGCTCCATAATGGGAATGAGTGCAAGAACAGCGACAATATCAAAAAGTAACAGGGATGCAGCTGGCACAGTGAAGCTTGGAAATTCCAGTCTCATGTAGGTACCTTGAATCAGGAATGTGGTCTGCATCTGGGGTATCGAGAAGATAATGGACATTACTTAACTAGAGATTGAGCTACGACATGACATTCGTTTGTAATTATATTTGTCAATTTTATAGATTGTGATAACAATAATAATAATAATAATAATAATAATAAGAAGAAGAAGAAGAAGAAGAAGAAGAAGAAGAAGCTCCTATATGAATTGCAGAAATGAAATCAAATGAAGAATGATCCTCGAAGTTGTGAACGCAATTTATGCAATTACGAAAAGAAGCCCTTATTTTATATATCATTCACACTCATTTCTTTCACGGGAACCTATGAACCGACAATTGACCTGCTCCCAACGTCAGTGGGTTCATACCTCAGTTGGTTGGAGCATCGCACCGGTATCGCGAGGTCACGGGTTCAAACCCCGTTCAAGTCCTGAATTTTTTTCAGGCCTCTTTTCGAAATTGCATAAATTGCGTTCACAACTGCGAGGATCATTCTTCATTTAATTGTATTTTACCTGCGAGTAAATGCTCCAGTATGCGATGAACAAAAGAAAGATTGGGATAATTCTTAGCAATGCTTTGACATCTTCAACCTGGTCTTCAGCATAAGTTCCTCCAAACCTACACTTTGCCTTGTCCATCCACGTTGGTGCCTTTGCTTTGCGGCGATTTCTCACAGCTTGATAAATTATCTTTGCAGTTGTAGCCACTTGGCTGCCGCCTGGTGGCTTATGCAAGTACTTGTTTCGACCAGCAACAAAGATGATCACAGTAAGAATAATTGAACCAGCAGTGATGACATAACCATAGAATATGCCTTCCTCTTGCTGTACCCATACAACAAGTGTAAATGCTATTACTGATCCGAGGTTAATAAAAAAGTAAAACCAGTTGAAAAATGTCTGGACGACTCTGGGCCCATCCTGCTGCACCTGGTCGGCTCCAAACGGTGACACGTTACATTTGATTCCTCCAGTTCCGAACGCAATGGCTATCAGAGCAATCGCAAAGTAAATTAGTCTTGCTGCTTTGTTATAATTGACATCATCCTTGGAAACGGGTAGCATTAGGAGCATCCCAATAGTGTACAATAATGAGCTGGCAAAAATAGCATTGAAGCGACCCATGTAAGTGTCAGCTAGCCATCCTCCGAGCAAAGGAGTAAAGTAGCAGGTTCCTAGAGGAAAGTCAATGACTCGTGTGTTACATAATAGGAGGTCTCCTTTAAGATAAACGATTTAGTTTATTGATAATTTGCTTCCCAGGTTTAATTCTTCTAAGGACTTTTTACCGTACCCTACCCCCTTAAAAGCTGGCGGAAAATGTGTAAAAGCAAAATGAAATAATTTTGTGGTTTCGTTTTCATTGTTCACCTGTGATACTCGCTGGATACTATATCTATCGTTTATTTACCAGGTTTAACTTTTATCATCGTGAAAATACCGCACATCGACATTTAGATTATAGCAACATGCTGCATGTTTGCCACATGAACCTAGTTGGATGGGCTAATGGTCTTCTGTTGCTTAGTGGGGACTCGGCATTCAAGCTAGTAATCGGCTGAGGTGGGGTTCAAACCACGATCTTCGGTTATGTAGTCCACTACTTTGTCATCTGACTTGCTAAGCCCTCCCCGCGCCCCCAAAGGAATGATAGTAATAAAACCTCACTACAGCTAGTGTTCATTCTACTTTCCATGAAAGGATTTTTGGATTGGACTTCTCCACCCTTCGTGGGACCCTTAGCTTCTCATTCTTTGAATTTCCTTTGACCATCCACGGTGGAGGTATGGATATTTCCATGTCTTCTTCAACCTCTTTGTTAGAAGTACCATAACTACCATACATTGCGGCTCATATGTGTTGGGACAATTCCCGTTTCCCCGCACTCCTCCTTTGCAATGTTGAGTTTTGAGATTCTCGCATAGCAAGAATAATCCATGGACGGCCCGAAATGTTTCAAAGTCCCAGGGGAGGAAAAGGGGAAATTTGAGAAAGGCGCTGAAAGAGGAGCAACGGGTACTGTCATAAGGGTAGACTTATGCATTGTCCAGTTAGCTAGTTTTCGCTCGAGTTCGACAAGTGCCCCACATTTGTATGAGCCGTGTAGTGGAGATTACTCGACTGATGAACAATGCGGACCTGTAGAACACCAGATGCTGACCGAGATTTGATTGTTGCTTAATAATAGTAAACTTTATTTGCTACCTTTGGGTACTGAACATGAAATACGGAAATATTACTGTATTTTTTTAATAGTTCTATTAAATAATCTCTTTCGTCTATACCCGCTTAATTCAAGCAAAGATGCTGTTTGTCAGCCACTTGTTGATTTCAACTCAGAAACCATGCCAATCCGTAAACAAGATGGCTATGAGTTATTTTTTATTTATCTTTTTTTTTTTTTACCTTTTCTAGAAATTTATGCTTAGGGAATTAGAATTAGAGGAGGAGGGTAGCTTGCACGAGCCCCAAAATGCCTAACGTAGTAAGAAAGGACAAAACCAGTGTAAGAGGGGTGGCCATGTTGAAATTTCAAGTTGATCTCAAATTATTTTTGGCTTGTGATAGATAGAGTACAGCAAGCATTTCTCCCATAGTGCCACAGTGTGGTGGGAGTGTCTGTCACGTGACCTATTCTTGTACAAACTCTACCCCTCATAAGAACATCGCCCCAAGTCCCAGAACTTAGCCCAAACCATAGATCTCATCAATGGTCCTGTAATCCTAGCTTAAACCCTTGTTTTACGTAAAGGTTGGGAATGACTTCTATCTGATGATGTCACAAGTCCTGGTCACGTGACCTTACTTTGCCCGTTAATGTCTGATGGCATACAATTTACAGAAATGATGCACTTACCAGTGAATACCAGACTTATAGTTGACGGCAGTGGTGCACTAAGTTCTAACTGATCTTTACAAAGAAGCACTAAATTTGCTGTCAGTCCGTAGAACGTCAGACGCTCACAAAACTCCGTGAGAAGAATACACATGGTGACCACCAGCTTCTGGCCGCTTCCAGTGAAGTGACCTGCATTCCTTACAGACGAGTTAGGGCTTCTCAAGATAGCCACTGAACCGTGATTGGCGCTTCCGTCTGCGATTAGTGGAGACCGTTCATTGTTACTTCCTTCTGCTGATGCCATCTTAAAGAGAGCGAAGAATAACATATTTAAATATTATCTGATTTAAACATTATTGCAAGGCCGTAAACGTGAGAGACTTGGATGGCAGAGCACGGTTAGCTGGCCTGGGCCATCCATCCCCACCAGCATCTTAAAAAATCCCAGGTTTAAAGAATGGGACTGTGATTAAAATGCTAAACATTCACTGATCACATCATGAATCGTCCTTTTTGTTTCTTCTGTCATATAACTTTGGCTATACTTCTTTACTTTGGGAAATCATTGATAATTACAATATTTCCTTAAAGAGATCCACCCCAACTTAAGTAGCTAAAATTAATGTGGAAAAGCGAATGTGAACACATAACGATCATTCATGGCAACGAGTTGCATGATGGTGGTTTCTTCTGCATTAGTTTGATTCCGGGGAAAAAGTAGTCTAGGGTACCATAGCACCTTAAGTATTGTTCATAACTGCAATGATTATTCTCGTCTTTATTTCATAATCTCCAGTTCAAATATATGGATTTCATATATCCAAAGTCATTTAAATCTTAATTGAACTCTGCTATCTAAACCAGCCTTCGTAACGATCCGAGGAATTCACTGAAAAATGGCGATGATTTTCATAAGACCAAGCAAGATGGTTCGCTTAGAATCCCTATTTATGACATACTTTTGTCTTCCGTTTTTTCTTTCTTTCAAGCAAGGGACCCACCCATCAGTTCACGAGAGAGAGGGTGGTTAGACTGAATCGAAACTAATATATAATACTGTAAAAGCTCTATCAATGCCCCCTTCTCTATTAAGCCCCCCAGTTCATGGAAGTCGTTTGTGTGTGTGTGTGTGTGTGTGTGTGTGTGTGTGTGTGTGTGTGTGTGTGTGTGTGTGTGTGTGTGTGTAATACGCCCCCCTCTCTAATAAGGCCTTCTCCCCATGTTGGGACATGAGAATTTGTAATTACTGCACTCCTATTCCCTCCTGCGAAATCAACTTCATGTGGCCCAGTTGGTTTGTTTTTAAACAATTATACACTCAAACACGTGATACTGTTTGCTGCTCTTTATTAAGCGTCATATTAAGCGTCTTATAAACAAATTGAATTAGCAAATTTAAAAAAGTGGTAACACCCTTTTCAGAAATGTTTCGGCGTGGTGTTACTATGTCATCTTCAGTTTATTTCAAATTTCAACAAAAATAAGAGATACGTGTATTGGTAACAACAAAGACCAAAATCTAATCTGATAAAATATGTGGCAGCTAAGTCATCCTTCGTATGACTGAGGCTACAGCTAAAATACACAAGCGATGAGATGTTGAACCTGAGCACTCAATTCAGATAGCATAATATTATGTTATTCCCAAATAAAACGTGTTGCCTTGCTTTCAAATGTCCGCCACATGGAGGTCTTTACAGTCTCACGTTAATACATACTATTAACTTTACTGCTTTGCCTTAGGTTAGTTTAAATAACATTGCGATAATTTCGTCTGTTGAAAGACTGGACTATTCTTAACTTGCTATCATGCACGTGACGGCTAGCTGCACACGCGACAGTCATGTGATTATGGAAGCGTCCTCCTGGCGACGAGCATTTCTTGATGGGCAGTTATATGAGGCATAGAGAAACATGGTATACCTTCTTGACGAAATCGATGCTATAGGTGTAGCTAAAACGAGAAAATTTCGAGTTTCTTTGATTCTTTGCGAAAAAGAATAGCAAACGCGAAATTCCGAAACATTAACAGGAGTGAGAACGAATGAATTAGCTTCGTTATTTTCTTGATATAACTGTAACGCAATTCTAATGAAACGCTTAGGTCTTGTATTGCATGTCCAGGTACAAAAGTTTGACTAGCAATATTATATTTAGCTTGCCAAAATAGACCAATTTTTATGCAATTTTTATGAGCAACCAGTTTTTCCATTTAACGTTTTTTGCTCTCTTTTCCGCTCAAATCCCTCGACACCGTGCAAACGACAGATCCTGTCGAAAAGCTAAAAGTACTTCGCCCTGTAGAGTTTTTCCCCATCACTGACCACCTTACCTTAAAACGTAGCTCAAAGCTGGATTCAACAGGATTCACCGACACTCGATTGCGCGCTCTGAACGGACGATATGATAGACAGAAAGAGCCCTAACGCTCTCACTATTTCATGTAACTGATTTGACGGCAATCATGTGAAAGGCACAGGATTCCAGCGTCACCCCTCAGGTCGCGGTAAAGCCGGAAGTTAAAAAATTATCGATTGATATGAACTTTGATCAATCAGTTTTGTTAGCGGAAATGCCTCTAGATTGAAATTTATTTCAATAATCGAGTTCTTTAAGACCTATAGGATTAAACCTAAAATAAGAGAAATTTGTTACTGCGCGCGGCATACTGAGAGTGGCTGGTGATTGCGTTCCTCAAGCAGTTTTTAAGGCCTGGGTTTCGAAAGATGTTCCGAAATATGGTTGATGGCCAATATCTTTCTCCAGATTTCCTAGAACTGGATGACACTTGCCCTGAAGATAAATCTTGTTCTTCTCTTTTTCGTTATCACGTGTCCAGTCACGCGATCGGAATATGAAAAATTCTTCAGTTAGCGAATTGGTGGCGGATTTTACATTTACAGATTAATAAATCAGCGTTTCCAATGGAAATCCAACATATCTAAGTTTCTACGCTTGGAATGACTGTTCACGAGTTTTAGTTTTTAAATTATTAACAGCCAAAGGTTGAATTCTGGGCCGAAAAATGACCTTTGACCCTATAATTTTTTGTTAAGAAAGATGGACGGTCATTCCAAACGTAAGTTGCTGGAAATAATTAATATTCAAATGAAAAATGTGTTTATTCGATATTATATCTTACCACCGTCACCTACTCCTCAAATAAATGATTTTTTCGAGGAAATGGTCACTTGACATATCACGTGATCTATGATAACGTCTACTGCATTTGAAAATGTTAAGGACGATGAGAACTTCCTTTGTGCCGAATTTTGTTCCAGTATCATTCCTCTGGGCTGTTATATTAAGAAACAAATATTTTGTCTAATAAGGTATGGTCAGTTAGAATAGACCCCGAAATAGATAACACTACTGAGTATACGAGCAATTAGGAAGGAGGTTACAGCCCTGAAAATCGTTTGATGATTTCATTCCGAACGGGCGATATGATACTTTAAAGACAGTAAAAGCCCTAACGCTTCACTATTTCATGCAATTGATTTGACGGCAATCATGATCATGTGAAAGGCACAAGATTCCAGCGTCACGTCTCACGTCACAGTAAAGCCGGAAGTTAAAAAATTATCGATTGATATGAACTTTGATCATTCAGTTCTTTTCAATAATGGTGTTCTTGTAAGACGTATAGGATTAAACCTAAAATAAGAGAAATTTGTTACTGCGTGAGGCATACTGAGAGTGGCTGGTGATTGCGTTCCTCAAGCAGTTTTTAAGGCCTGGGTTTCGAAATATGTTCAGAAATATGGTTGATCGCCAATATCTTTCTCCAGATTTCCTAGAATTGGATGACACTTGCCCTGAAGATAAATCTTGTTGTTCTCTTTTTCTTTAACGTATAATTTTGATCACGTGACCAGTCACGCGATCAGAATATGAAGAATTCTTTGGTGGCGGAAATGGTCACTTGACACATCACATGATCTATGATAACGTCTATTGTATTTGAAAATGTTGAGGACGATGAGAAGTTCCTTTGTGCCGAATTTTGTTTCAGTATCGTTCCTCTGGGCAGTTATTTTAAGAAACAAACATTTTATCTAATAAGGTATGGTCAATTGAAAAGTTAAAAGACGTTCTCTGGTTAAAAGTTTTAAAAAACACTGAGCTTTCGATTGCCAGTCTGCAATCTTTAAAAAGTGAGGTGTAGAAAGAAGGTAAAAATATATATGTACAAAAAGGTGAGAAAATAACAAACGAATATAAATAAATACAAGAAATACAAAAGAAAATAAAAAATTTAATGCTAATAACATCCATAAGATTACAATAAAACTGAGTATTGTCTTGGCAGCTGCTTAGAATTATTGTCTGCCTGGCTAGTAATTGCATTTTGAGAATGCACCCATCATCGACAAAGGCAATTCACGCGTAAGAAAAACGCTGGAATCCTGGCACACTGCAATTACTAGCCAGGCGTCCGAATTTTCGCTCCGCTCCATTCAGAGAAATAGTTTTGACAGTAAGATAAACAATCACGGTAAGCGACTTCTTGAAATTTGTAGGAGTGCAGATCTCAGAATTCTCAATGGTAGAGTTAATGGTGATTCATTAGGAAGACCCACATTTCATGGAAGGAATGGAATAAGTGTCATCGACTACGCAATATGTGACCAAGATTTATTTACACATGTCGCAAACTTTATAGTGAAGGAACCTTTATGTTTGTCTGACCATAGTCCAATAGTGACTTGGTTAAATATTAACACGAACTTTAGTAGCCGTGATACATTGACTGAAAGTAATACTCTAACGCGATTACCAAAACATTTTTTCCGTCTGGGAAAACGATTCTTCACAAAAGTTCGGTGATGCGCTGCGGTTTCGTAATATACAAACGTTAATACGAGAGTATCAACATGATAACAGTCCAGCCAATGATGTCAACATCTCTCTTGAAAAGGTAGAAAACATTCTTATGGCAACTGCCAAACGTTCCTTAAAGATTAAGATCATTAAAAAACGTAAACGGGTCAAGCCATCTTCAAACAAAAAATGGTTTGATGCAGAATGCCGCTTTAAAAGACACGAATTAAGAAGATTAGCAAACTAAAAACAAAATGATCCTTCGAATACCGCTCTGCGTGAAGAACATCATATTAAAACAATACAAGAAATTGTTGAACGACAAGAGAAGTGAGTACTACCGTACAAAGATTTCGGAGCTAGAGGAGTCCGTAGTCAATTCCGATAAGAAACAATTTTGGAAATGCTTAAAATCAATGGACGACTCTGTGAAATTTAAACACATTCCAGAAGTTTCAGAAGAAAGTTGGCTGTCTCATTTCCAGTCACTTCATTCAAATGAATCCCTTAACTCTTTTCAACAGAACATTGTTAGAGAGGTACGTGAACAAGAAAATAGCAACATGCAATCACTCCCTTTGGACTCCCTTATTACCAAAATTGAAATTCGCACAGCAGTGAAGAAATTGAAGAATAAGAAATCTCCTTTTTCAGACAGAATCCAAAACGAAATGATTAAAGCCAGCTTAAACGAAATGATGCCCGACTATCAGAAACTTTCTAACACTATTCTAAGCTTTTGATTCGGTATGGCACGATGGACTCCTTTATAAGATGTTGCAAATTAATGTTGACGGGAACGTTTATAAGTTGATCAAAAGCCTATACTCCAATTCTATTTGCTCCATAAAGATTGGTAATAACCAGACAAGATCATTTCAGTACGCAAGAGGTGTTCGCTAAGGATGAAATTTGAGTCCTTTACTCTTTAATCTGTACATTAACGACTAACCGTTCTCATTTGGACATACTCTATCAGATCCTTTTGTTTTACCAAACGGAACTAAATTAAATTCTCTTCTATAGGCAGATGATTTAATTATACTATCACGATCACGAATAGGTTTGCAAAATTGTCTCAATACGTTACTTCATCAAATTGCAAATCGTGGATGTTAAATATCAATCCTAAAAAGACCAAGATTATGGTGTTTCAACGGCGAGCAAAGAAAGATGACTATAAGTTTCATATAGGAAATGAAAACATTGATATTGTCCAAAATTATACGTACTTAGGGACTCGCATTTCTTCGACTAGAAACTTTACCATGTCACTAGATCACTCAAGGGAAAAGGCTCTCCATGCTCTTTTTAGCCTACGTCGACATATAGATTTTAGCAGTTTGAAACCGTCTCTTACCAGTAAAATTTTTGACACAATGATTTCCCAAATCTTAACCTATAACAGTGAAGTCTGTAGTGTCTATACTAAATCTAATCTTAAGTCTTGGGAAAATTCACCAATTGAAAAAACGCATCTACAGATTGAAGATGAAACCTACTTTCTGTTTCGGTGTTCAAAGTATTCATCAATCAGAAATGCCTTTCATGATGAAATAGTTAATAGAATACCGAATATTAAACTGTTACCATTTCCTTATTTAATTGTGGAATTAATGAATTGTGATGATATTATTATTAATATGAAGTTTGTTAAGTTTATTTCCGTGTGTTTTGATTTACGAAACATTAACAATCTGTTGTCAAACTAGTGTAGTTTAATTCTTGTTGCCTGCTTTCGCAATACTGTAATGTTTTACGGTCATGCAAATAAAGCTTGTTGTTGTTGTTGTTGTTGTTGTATAAGAATCACTAGCCACGCGAATTTTAGAAATTTCAAATGTTTTGAAATCAAACCTTTCATTCTTTCTCTGTATAATGGTTGGCTGAGGGGTGGTGGCGGAGGGGGCTGTTTGAGTAATGAGATTTGGATACGTTCAGTGAAGAAGCTTTATCCGGCCGGATTAAATTTCATGGAAATTATTTCCGCAAATTAAATTGCCATTTCCAAGAACAAGGTGGCGGGGGAGGGGGAGCTCGACTGGTTGGAACGGACATTACCGTTAATTCCATATGCCACAGTTTCCAGTTTCCAGTTTCCAGTTTCCTTTCCGTAATCTTCACAGACCATCATGAAAGTTTCTTGATCAACCATTGAGATTGTGAGGGTGGAAACTGAAAACGAGGTTCTTTCCACAGGTGGCAACAATCCTTTCTATTTGACACAAAAAGTTTCCGGAAACTTTAAAAGGAAAATTTTGGCTAAAGGGAAAACGCCTGAAGAGTAAGAACTGTGAACAAGTCGTCCTATCGTATTTACAAGGACCCTGAAAAAGAAGAAATATACACCCTACCGAGGAAGCCCTGACCCGCAATATCCGTCTTTGATCACTTTACACGAAAAAGGAAACTCTTTTTATCCGGTTTCATGTAGACGGGCGGAAAACGCCTCGAAGACGGAGATTTTCAGAAAGGTTGCATTATCGCTTACGTGTGAACGGCAAAAATAAATGAAAACGGAGGGTTCGAAAGCCACTGCGTAGCAATATTAATATCGCCAGAATTCACTAGAGTGCCTCTATCGAGTAAGTACCAAAGAGAGGGGGTGGGGTTGGGGGGGGGGGGTTGTCCGCTCCCATAAGGGGCATTGGACCAACAGCCAGTATGACTCTTCTTTAACTGTTGGTTTTATTCACTGCCCAGTGAGGCGATCATGTAAACTAACGCAGATGTGAGCACACAGCCACAATTATCTCACCAATTATTTTATTTGGGTCCGGGATGAACTCACAGATGTCCACTGGGCCATAAAATTTCTTTCCAACTTATCATACCTTACCATACACAAGTACAAAAAAGAAATACAATTGAACCAAGGGCAAAGTTGAACCACAACATATGTATGACGCACTTTCTTTATAAATCACAATTTCTTTTACAACTACCTACTGCTGCAGCAGCAATGTTTCCTCAAAATTTCAGTTTAAAGATATACATAATTAATGACACACACTTTGCGCCCGCACACCATCTGGCTATCAGTGGTCTTGTTTTGGTTCTGGTTTTATTTTATTTTGTTTTGTTTTTCTTTCTTTGTTTGTTTTGGTTGAGGGGGGAGGATTGAGGTAAAATGTGCAGCTGTGGTGTATTTAGACATCACTAAAATCTAGTCGACCAACGCCCCAGTGATCACACCAAATGCAGTTCAGTGTTAAGACAAAACTATTTAAAGCTCTTGTTTAAAAAATTAGGTGTTACCAATAGTACTTCACCTTTCAGGACTTAGCTCATTTTTGTAGGAATTGTATGCCGTATATATGAAACATTATGATTAATTCAAACCGGAAACTTTTAAGAACAATACATTCTTTTCTCATTTTTCTATTACATTACTCTATTCTTACAAGTGATGTGCTCCCATATTTTAATTTTTGTAATAAACGGTCGTTACTACAATGAGAATGCATGTAGTTCAGCAAAACACGTACCTAAGCCAGTGATACACAAGTCAACATTTTCGCATCAGCAAATGCTTCGACTGCTGTTCAATAAATTTGCAAAATTAAAAGGGTCCGGCTGTTAGAGCCGGGTTCAGCACTCTATTCAACAACGCTCAACGAGTTTAAGGCAAAAAGAACGCATTTTGTCATCTCTGGCAGCGTGCAAAGTTCTTGATCAGCATGTCGAATCGTTCATCACTGGCATTACGAAGACGTCTACCACAATGAAGCGGTTGTCTACCTCAAATGTTATATAAGGGTAAGGCTAACATTACCTCCGCAACAACAATAATAATAATAATAATAATAATAATAATAATAATAAAAATAATAATAATAACTTTATTTCAGTGTCAATCTTCTAGCCAGCCTATAATAGGCTTACTAATCGGGGACACTACGCTACTTAAAACGTGCAATTAATCTTTAGAAGGACAAGAAGAAGGACAAACTGTGAAAGAAATGGAAGACAGTTAGAGATCCTTAGTGTTCCCTTCTCATCTGAGATAGAAAGTGTCTTTTTACCTCGTTCCATTTTACTCTTCGGATGGGATTGGGTCTGCTCTCGTCGCACTCGTTTGCTGAAGGGTGATTCAGGAGTCAAACGAATTCACCTTTCTGGCGGAAATATGGCCACTAGCGTGACGTTTATTTGGCCCAAATATCCTAATCATAAAATTACAAGTATTTGATGGTATCTTCAGCAAAGGTGGGGCACGAAAAAACCGCCACAAGCCACACATTGTGGCAGCCCCACCAAGACGAGAGCGGAGCCCAACCACAAAGAAAACAAAATAGATGATAAATTTTAATTAGCAACGCGATGACAAGTAAATTTAATTAAACAAAATATGTCAAGGCAAAGCGCAGCCCAAGTCTGACCGCCGATGACAGGACAAGGACAGAACATGACCTACGTATCCGAGAAACGCAAAAAATAATGAACAAGCCGCAGCTCCTGACTGACCGGATTGGAAAAGAGACTAAACTACAATAAATGCATTATGACTTTTAAAAAGCAGTAACAGTGCCACAGCTCATGACTGACTGGCGTGTTTTAGACCACAACAAAGGTACTACGACAGACATTAGCATGGCCACAGCTCATGACTGACTGGCCTGACCAATGCCATCAGATTACCTTACTATAAAGATATGATCATGATGATCTATGAGCATCAACAGCGCCACAGCTCATGACTGACTGGCGGCTTAATTACGTTAGGGAATAAAGATAAGCTAAAAGTTAATTAGCGGCGAGTGTTTCATTTCGTATATAGAGCTTAAACGCATCAGACTTCCAGCGGCCAAGAGCCCTGATCTGAGAATCGGAGAAACCTAGCTCAGCAGCGTGACAGGCGGCCCCGATGCGAAAGCTGTGACTTTTGTATCGGCTGGAATCGAGAGAACAAAAGGATAGACAAGAGCGAAGTTGAGCATTGAACTGGTTGACGGTGACGGGACAGTTGTGCAGGCAGAACAACGGACCTGGCGCAAAAAGCCTTACTTTGCAATAATCCAGCATCGCCTGCACTGGGCAGAAAGGCGCCGCAGAATCACGGGCTATGATAACGTCTACCGGCCGGTTATTGGTGTTATGTTTAAAATGACAGATTGTTATCTTAAGTGATTGTATGTATCCGTTCATGGATAAAAAGGAGACACTGTTGAACTGAACAACTGAGTTACCGGAGTCAGGGCTCTTGCTAGCTAGCTCTCCTATGCGGAAAAATCCATAAAAAGTGATGAGAAACATAGCGGTAAAAAGAGTACGCTGTGCTGCCGAAGAGTTGGTGTGCTGCAGTGAACGCACGAGTTGGAAAAGGACGGGTTTTGTAATAGGAAGCCTAGTGTCGGGTGACCTGTGTTTACCGACTGCTGTCAAAAGATTTTTAATCAAAAATGTCTTTGTTGGGTCGTGTAGGCCCTTCATTTTGTGTACATAACTGATGGCTGATAAATAAGAGGTAATAGTAGAAGCAGCTAATTTCCGGGCACGTAAATATGATATAAAAAGTGCAATTGTGGTCGGAGTGAGGGGTAGATTAAATGAGTGTTGGCAAACAAAGCGCTCATAAAAGTTGCGGAAGACAGCCCACGCTCGGGAATATAACTTTCGCGACCCTGCGGACAGCGCTGTGGAAAGGAGAGCGTTCAGGGAAGCGACCAGCTCTTCGGCAGAAGGTTGTCTGGTACTTGAGTCGGCATGTCGTCTGCCTCGGGAAAAATTTGTTTGAACTGACTGACCTGCAAGCGGGATAATAAATCAGCACGAGAATTATGTATACCCGCGATATGTCGAGCCCGAAAGAGAATATTGTGCTTGAGAGAAGTAAGGACTAAGTTCCGTACAAGTAGCATAATGCGCTTATGTTTTGAAGTTTGCCGGTTAATGACTTCAACTAGCGCTGCATTGTCTGTCACGAAGCAAACGCATTTATTGGCCATGGAGGGCCCCCAAATATGTAATGCAATGACGATGGGAAAAAACTCAAGAAAAGTGATATTTAAGGAGCTCCATGACTTGGGCCATGAACCATAAAACCATTTCCTGCCAAAAACTGCACCATAGCCTTTCGAACCGGCTGCGTCGGTAAACAGCTCAAGCGTGGCAGATGTGACCCACAGGTCGTCTAAAAAGAAAGCGCGACCATTAAAACCCACAAGAAATCGCATCCAAACCTGTAAATCGGCTTTAGCGTCTTTGTTTAAACGTATGTGGTGATGTGGGCGCTGCAGACCAATCGTAAGGTCAATAAGACGACGAAGGAAAGCTCGGCCTGGAAGGACAACCGAGCAAGTAAAATTCAGAAGGCCGATCAGTGATTAGAGCTCCTTAAGAGTTACCTTCCGACGTGAGTAAAATGAGGTTAAGAGTGTGTGACATTTTTGAAGCTTATCATCTGGAAGCCTAGCCTCTTGCAAAACAGAGTCAAGCGTAATACCAGCAAACTGTAGCGAGGTATCGGGGCCGACGGTTTTTTCCTCGGCGATGGGGACGCCAAGATATTGACACATACTTAGGAAGTTAGTCAGATCTAACTGACACTTTTCTTTAGAGTCAGCGATAAATAGAAAATCGTCGAGGATATGCAATACGCTAGAGGCTCCCAGACGATGTATAGCTATCCATTCGAGCGCGGTGCTAAAAGCTTCGAAAATGGCACAAGACGAAGAACAGCCCATAGGCAGACAACGATCATAATAGTAAAGATTGTTCCATTTCATACCCAGTAAAGGATGATCATCTGAGTGAACTGGAATAATCCGAAAGGCTGATTTGATATCAGTTTTAGCCATGAAGGAGCCCCTCCCAGCGCGCTTTAGGGTAGAAATAGCGTCGTTAATAGTAGCATAAGTAACCGAAGAAAATTCTTTAGGAATAAAGTCATTTATAGAGGAACCTCGAGGAAAGGACAAATGATGAATTTATCTGAATTCCATAGGATTTTTCTTGGGTACTATGCCTAAAGGTGAGCAGAACATGTCTGGAAAAGGACGATTATGGAAAGGGCCAGCTATTCGCCCTGCGTTAATTTCTTTGTCAAGTTTATCGCGTACAATGTCCGGCCGGTCAATAGCACTCTTTAAATTAGGAGGTTCAAAAACGCTCCTGCCGCCTTCGAAGTTGACATGAAAACCAAAATTAAAGCCGCGTATTAAGTAACCTTTTAACTGAACAGGGTAGCCAGTTAAAAGTACCTCAAGCCGGTCGGCTTTTACGGGCGTTATCGGCTGTGAAGGTAGGTGGGGGATTTTGGGAGGGCGATTGTGCACTAGCGCGTTTGTGGCCGTCGAAATTACATCGCGTTGCGGGGTGCTTCGCTCCGCATTTGTAGCATTTATGGTCGAATTTGCAACCACCCCCACAGAAGCGGCCCGCTTGAAAATTCCAACATGTTCCTTTAGGAAATGGCGACTGGTTGGACCGGGGTCGATTGCCTTGTTTGTCACTGTTTGAGGGCGTGTGTCGGCTACGAAAGGTCACCTTTAGCCATAGCTCCCAATGCACGGCATCCCAAGGATATTTATTAGGAGCCGTTTGCCGTAGAAGGCGAAATTGCTCATCATAAAATATCCAATCGCCGAATTTAGCAGCAACATCTCTTACAATTTCACAATATTTCATGAGTTTTGGTGCCTCGAGAGGAAACCTAACTACGTAAATTGCAACGAAAGTATTAAATGCGGATATCCATTGATTAATATTAGTGATCTTTTTCGGGAGCTTACAAGGCTCTAGAGTAAGCTGTGCCCCCGAGCTGGGAGTAGAAGGACTGATTGATATGGAGTATCGGTCAGGACTCGGGGTTACTGAAACGAGGAGACCGAAATCTACGTACTCATTTGCCCAAACTTTGGCCTTGATTTTATCTGAAACGCCTCCTCCCAGCTCTAGGGCAAGGCTGGAAAAGACTAGTTGTTCTGAATTATCTGAGTTAGAAGAAGCCCCAGAAGAGCTGGGCTCCTTCGTACCTGCCGAAGGGGATGTGATAAGCGCCAACTGATCGGACACCGCCTCCTCAACAGACATAGGAGCCATAATGGAACGCACACTTTCACTGGCAAGTTGCTCGCCTTCGGGCAGAGGTGGCGTTTTCATGGCGGCTTGCACTGCGTTGGTGACAGCGGCTGTGATTGTGGCTGTTAAAGCCTCCATATCGATGTTGGTACCCGTCTGTGTGGCGGTCTCAGGAGAAACAACTGTTGCTGTTGAAGCTGAAGGCATCGATCGAGCACGTTTGGGGCGACCGCGGGAGGCGCTGCTAGACGGGCGCTTGCGAGAAGACATAGCTTGGAATGTCAGAAAATGTACTTAAGGTAAATTAGAATGCATGAAAAAACAAAGGGGAGTTGGTGGAAGTCCCCATAAGAAACGAGAGGGCCGAACAAAAATGCCAATGTTGGACGCGATGTAAGGACATACAGGTCCAGAAGTAAAAACAAATACTTGCAAACAAGTCAAAGCCAAGTTCCGGATTAAACACAAAAACAGAGCAAGGACAGTAACCAAGTGCAATTGGGCACGCCAAAAGCGGCCGAAATGGGTTGTACACTTTAGAAATGGAAACGTCCTGCTATCTTGTCAAGATACTACATGCGTCAATCAAGGGGGCAAATAATCAACGGCAGGAATGCAAAAATAACAACACTGCCATTAAGATTAAGATAAGCAGCTTGCACCCCAGAAAGATAACAGTAACATACAAAGACAGCCGCCAAGTATGGGCAGCGCCCAAGTGATAAACTCTCAATGTAAAATGAAAAACAGCTGCGGACGCAACACAGCATGAAAAGCCACAATAATGAATCACGGAACTGGCGACCAGCATTGAAGAATAACTAGCTAAATATCATCAAGTAAATGCAAGCATTTGAGCACGGCCCCT
Organism: Pachyseris speciosa; assembly: GCA_016490735.1. Classification (NCBI taxonomy): domain Eukaryota; kingdom Metazoa; phylum Cnidaria; class Anthozoa; order Scleractinia; family Pachyseridae; genus Pachyseris; species Pachyseris speciosa. The sequence continues at coordinate 1,229,012 of JAEMWC010000049.1, read as the reverse complement.
CGTAAACTACGGTAAAATTTATGTTGCCCCCTCCCATTCAAATGAACGCCATCTCCAGACAAAAATGCAGTCTTTGTTTTCCAAAACCCCCTGTGGGACCAAAAGAGAGCGTATGGGATGGGCTCAAGGACCGTTTAAACACAAATCAGGTCTACCTTGTAGACGTCGTGCAATAAAGTGACCAGATGCTCTAGGGAGGAACCCACTGTAATAGGGGAAGAAGATACCAAGTCATTTGTCCCTAGCTGTAAAATAATTATATCTGGGCCAAACTCCTTAACGACGCTTAAGTCATATTTTAAAACTTTGGCAATCGTGCGACCGCCAACACCGTGCCATTTGCAGATAAAGGCAGGTGTTGCAATGCCTAACTTAGACGTATACTCGTTATCATGTGAACTTGTTATAAGCTCGTGAAGGCGGCGGATAAAAGAGTGGCCCAGGATCAAGACTCTCTTGTTGTCCATAGCGTAAAGTAACATAAAAAATAGAAAACCTTATACCTAAAACCAAGGCTTAACAAAAGAAAATATTTGGTACACTTGCCTGAAGGCAAACTAAATAGTAACAGTGAGCCCGCCCACTTGGATCTGATTGGATACTCCTTGGTGATATGCCATTCCCTGCTCCAACCCAATCCTTGTAACTGATACACGTAGTACATTGGGCAATGAAAATGGCTCGATATAAAATTACATTATATGGGTAGCATATAATGTTTGTTTTTTAAATTGGTTTTTAACAGCTTACTTATTCATTGAAGAGGAATATGTGGTGTTGTCTTTAACTTCAAACCTGTATATTTTTGCAACTTTGAAACAGAAAGCTACCACTGCGTGATAATTTATGTTTCAACAACTCTGTGTAAATCTAATAATAATATTCTAATTCTAATTCTAATTGAATAATCCGCAAAGGGCATAGCCCATCACTGCAGATGTGCAGATGTGCAGGTGCTGTGTTTAACTGTACAAGTAGGTGCAAGTGAGTGCAAGTGTGCGGCGGGGTTCAGCGTCACTCGGACATAGTTCGTGGCGGCCTTTTTAAAGGCCTCCACTGTTTGTTCTTCAATTATGTGGTTTGTTAATAAGGTTACGTCCCTAATTGTTCGCGCTAGAAAACTGTGTTTATCCTCTCTTGGTTTGTATTTGTCTGTCCTTGCGCTAACTTTAATAAATTTCTTCGGATAGAAATGTCTGGTACCCTGCATCTTCTTAGGTAAGATGTAGAATGGAATTTGTTATGCCGACTGACCAGAAATCACTTTAAACATCATTGTAAGTCGTGCCACTTTCCTTCTTTTTTCGAGTGTTGGCCATTTCAAATCATTCAAACGTTTTGTGACAGTACCAGGAGTAGTGCTATATCCATTTTTGACAAAGAGTGCCGCTCTTCTCTGCACACTTTCAATGCCCTTTATCTGTTTCTGATTATGAGGGTCCTATGCACAGCATCCGTATTCAAGCTGCGGTCTAACTATAGCAAACTGAAGTAGGCTTGCTCTTTTACTTTTTCTTGGCACTTATGTAAGTTTCCTCTTATGAAGCCAAGAGATCTATTGGCCTTGCCTTTTAGTACCAGCAATATGTTTGTTCCAGTTTAATATATCACTGGACAGAGTTACTCTGAGGTATTTGCGGTGTTCGGCAGCCTCCAAAGGTTCCACATGGATGGTATATTGGTATTCGACTTGAGAGTTCGAGCACGAGACAATCAATCAATCAATAACCTTTATTTAAAGAGGGTAACACCTATTACTATTAAAGTATTCTCCCTAGTGGCCTTCTAAAAACAAAAATATTGAATAAAAATTACAACAATTAAGATAAAAAGACTACAGATAAGTAAAAAGGAGAATCTATGTACAAAGATATAAACAATAATATTAAAAGTTTTAAAAATCAGAAAAGCCTTTTAACTTTAAAATTACTCTTTCTTAGGATGGTGTATTTTTGTATTAAACGATGCATTAAATGCTGTGATTTCCTTTCAAGTGAAACGTGAACAGAGTACTATAGCTACTAGACATGAATAGATAAACACTAAAATATATTTGCGTTCACCCAGGCTAATTAATAATAACGATATTGTACTTAAGAGTTAGATTATGAGCTCGAGCTAGATCGAGAGCGAATAATCTAATTGTTTCAGTATAAATACACCCGTCGTTCAAAACCAAACAAGTAAATTATCGAAAATGCGAAGAAGCGGCCGCCATAAATTTTGTTCACAACTGCTGCTCAATATCTATTACAGAATAGATAGCGAGTAGCGTGGCCAGTCAAAGAACGGCATTCGTGATAGAACGCTGCTAGATTTATACTAATCATTTAGCGAAAGTTAATTGTCACTGATAATACTACTTTTCATTATTTTGTAGCCGAGGGCTTATGTTTCCTTTCTGCGAATTCAAGTAATAAGCCATTAATTCAAAATAGCAAGGTCGGGTATACGTAATGGTGTAATGTGGGGTGTGTCCACCCAGCAGCCATTGTTATCTGTTTCCCTCTTTGGTGTTGTTAGGGTCTTATATTTATACGAGCGAGCAATCAAGAGAAAAACGAAAAAAGTGACCATCATTATTCCAGCTAATAAGAAAAAAAAGTCTTCCAGTTCTCCCTGATTAGGATTCTTGCTCGGATACCAAACATTGTTGCTAGCTGATTTAACTATAACAACAAGAAGACTAGTGACGTAGTTTCCCAAGCCAGTGGTGATCAAAAAACAACCCATCACTACACCTTTCATGTGTTTGGGAGCTTGAGAATAGGCGAACTCCAGTCCTGAAAGAGATGGTAACAAACCACATGAGGCCACTAATTAACCGAATAAGCAAAGACATCAGCAATTAATATTAACTTTAACTCAATCATAAAGCTAATGGGAATACCCCGCTTATAGTAACGTATGGAAAACATTCAGTGAAGTATTTGGGTCCAAAGTTATGGGCCAGGATACCCAATAATATTAAATCAGTCAGTTTAAAGACTTTTAAAAAATACATTAGAAATAGGGATTTAAGCACCTTAATTGACGTGGCCAGTGGGTGCAAATGTTATCTGTGTTCAACTTGACTTGAATATTAACCGTTATTAGCTTTTATAGTCTTACTCTGATGCATATATTTTTAATATTCACTCCTTTTGTAAACAGCTTTTATCTTGATTCATCTTGTACATAGTTTTGACATATTGTAACTTATCTTAAGTGTCCCCAATTAGCAGCAATGCTAAATCTTTGTAGACACATCAAGAAAGTTATGATGATGATGATGATGATGATGATGATGATGATGATGAAGAAGGTGGTTAGACTGAATCGAAACAAATATATAATACTGTAAAAAGCTCTATTAGCCCCCCTTTTCCATTAAGCCCCCCTCTGTAATGATCCCCCACGTTTGGAAGTCGTGTTTTTGTAATACGCCCCCTTCTCTCATAAGCCCCCCTCCCCTTGTTGGGACATGGGAATTTGTAATTAGTCACTCCTATTCCCTCCTGCGAAATCAACTTCATGGGGCCCAATTGGTTTGTTTTTAAACAATTATACACTCAAACACGTGATACTGTTCGCTGCTCTTTATTAGATAATAAAATTTCACTAAATCCTTTAGGTTCCAAATATATTTACTTAACTCGGCTGCGTGTTTATACCGCTCGTTCCTAAATGAGCATACATGGTTTCTGTATCTTAACTTGAAAGTTGTGTCACAAAGTCCAATGTATGTCTGTCTTGAGGTTAATGTCGTGACCTCAGCTTGGTAAATGATGTTTTGGTCGTTGCATTTTCCGTCCATGGGGCACGTGCTTGAATTCCTGCAGTTACAATTGCTGTCATTGGTTGGATCAGATTTATCAATTTGAGCTTTGTTGTGGTTAGCAATAATGGTTTTGATGTTACTCATGCAGCTATAGCTTAATTTAAGTGTGTTCCGGTTGAAAATTTGATGAAGTGGATTTGATTTAGGAAAGTGCTGATCAATGAGAGAAAGGAAGCACTTTCCCACGTTCGTTTTGACATTCTTGCTGTAAGGCGGGTTGTACCAAAGAATGTTTCTTGGACGGTTTCTCCGTGATCGCTGCGTCTCGTTGTGCGACTCTTTGTAAGACAGGTTGTAATTGTAGCCGCTTTTATTGAGAGCTTCTTGATACACGGTTTTGGCGTTGTCGAAGCATTGTCGGTCTGAAGATATTTCTGAAAGTGTATTCATTCCAAAAAAAACTAAGCACACTTGTTTTCCTTTCGATGGATATTTGTTTGAGAAAGGAAACGCTTATCGAACTATGCAGGACTTTTTCGCATAAACGTTAATGGAGTCTCGGCAAAATTTGAGGAGAAAAATAATCAGCACGGTGAAACTGTTTACAAATACGTCAATCTAGGGTCATTTGAAACATAAGAAAGGAACGTTTTTGCGATCATTTTCAAGTCACGCAAGTAAAAACTAATCGCTTATCATTCAAGGATCAATTACTGATACACGACCGAAGTCAACTTAGCGTATGACTCCAATTACGGATACCTTTTCAAACACGGATTCTACGGATTCTACGGATTTTCTTTCAAACATTTATTCAATTAAAATATGATTATTTGGGGTGTATAAGGTTAGGGTTTCCTTCATATACATTATTTAATTAATTGAAATAGCCGGTATCCGTAACTGGATCCTCCTTTGTCATCCGCAAAGTTGACTTCGGTCGTGTATCAGTAATTGATCCTTAGTTGGGTTTCAAATGGAGTTATAGGCTTCCCCTGCCCTGTCACCTTGAAAGTAAAATTTCCCGGGATACCACGTCTTCGATCACATAAATCACATCTTCGATTGCCGTGTTGCCACTATGGTTGTCCTGATGGTGTAGTGGTCTTCACACCCGACTAGTATACGGGGGAACGTGGGTTCAAATCCCGCTCAGGGCAAATTTTCTTTCAAACATTTATTCAATTAATGAATAATTTATGATTATTTGGGGTGGATAAGGTTAGGATGTTTCGTTTATTCCGTAGTACAGTGCTCGATACGTTAAAGTAGAGCAAAATATATTGAAAAATAGAAAAAACTTCTCTTTTATCCCTACTTCATCCGCCTTTTTGCTTAGAATTTGTGCCGCAATGTTTTCGAAAGTTTTAATGTAGGGGTTCTATTATTAATTAATACTTTCTTTTGCTTTTCTTAGTTGCATTACGCAACTTTTAGCACCTTAAAGTGTATTTAAAAGAACAAATTGCCATTCTGCACAATGGATCAATTGAGGTATTATAGTGAAGGATAATTACAATCATGCAATTAAAAACATACAATAGTGTCTGTTTGTTTGTTTGTTTGTTCGTTTTGTACCTGTGATACTACAGAGCACTTCACTGAATCCAATCAACAAAAACTGTGGATTTGCCAAAAGATATTTAGATCTGATGCACTTAGATTCTCGCCATTAACCTCCTGTTCGTAAACATGGCCTTGTTCCCATGTATGCCTTCGACTGATTTCAACCAGGCCGGCCACCACCATAGATGCTGCAGCTACCAGCATACCAACTCCAATCCTGCGAAGAGGAGTAAACCTGATGCCGCAGTATTGAAGAAGAGGATAAACAATGTGGTCCATAATGGGGATGAGTGCAAGAACAGCGACAATATCAAAAAGTGACAGGGATGCAGCTGGCACAGTGAAGCTTGAAAATTCCAGTGTCATATAGGTACCTTGAATCAGGAATGTGGCCTGCATCTGGGGTATCGAGAACAAAATCGACGTTACTGAACTAGAGATTGAGCTACGACATGACATTAGTGTTATATTTGTCAGTTTTATAGATTATAATCATCATAATCATAATCACAATCATAATCATAAGAAGAAGAAGAGGAAGAAGAAGAAGAAGAAGAAGAAGAAGAAGAAGGAGACGATCGTTTCCCAAACTTCCTGTTCCCTCATCAGTACAGATCACATGCTCACGACGGATTTTTGCACAAAAGCGTAGCTAAAAACCGATCTAGTTTCTGCACATGGCAAGAGTATTAATTGAATGGATATCACCACAGCTTCGCGAAATAAAACTCGTTCATCTTGTTTTGACTTCTTTTTCAAACAGAAAACACTGTTATGTGTGTTCTCAAAAGAAAACACTTACACGATATAAGAAGATGTATGACACTGATCAAATCAATCTATTCCGTGAAATACGTAGAATCCGCCATGTTTTATAAAAAAGTTACACAAACACACATACACACATTTACCCGTCAACTTCCCCATCTTACTTAGAAGATATTTACAGATAAAAAGAGAAGTATTAAATTGATCAAATCAAGCTTTTCCGTGAAATTCGGTAAAATCAGCCGTGTTTCACACATACAACTTTGCCCGTTAACTTCCCCATCATGCTGTAAGTTCAAGGCCTGTAAAGAAACTTCAATTTAGGCCTGATATCGCGGATTTCACGGAAACTCTTGATTTGACATTTGCAGTACTTCCCCACCAAACTGTAAGTTTAAGGCCTGTAAAGAAAATTGAATTTCGGCCGGATATCGCGGACTTCACGGAAACTGGAAGCTCATTACATATTCTTGAGCTGCCTATTTTGGAAACATTGTTGGAAACATGTCGCTTCGGGTTTTGACTTCAACAATTATTAGGCTCTCGGATTGGAGACTGGGTCCTTAACTCTGATTGCTCTTTGCAATACAACATTGTTGAAAGGGCGACTGCACGCTTCAACATTTGTTGTATGTTGGAGAAAATGTTTGATCGAAATCAAAACATTCTTCCAACAAAAAAATGTTGAACAAACGTCATCAAACATGCATGCTACACGTTCTAACATTGTTCAACCAACAAATGTTTTATAACAATGTTTGAACGTGTAGCCGGGGCTTAAGGTTACGTACTAATGCCACTCATTAACACGGATGATAAGAGAAGCAATTAATACAACTGTGCAATATATGCATTCAACAAACTCAACACATGTCATCCAAATGATTCTTTTGCGACCAAGCCGTGGGAATCAAATTCCTTCTTGACCAAGAGACAACGCTTCTTTCAATTTTAGTTAGCTTCTTCGTTAGAAGAAATAAATAGGACAAATGTAGACATTTGATGCAATTGAGATGACCAAAACTCGTTACTTCTATTGCACGACTTTCATACTTGGTTGGGAATTTAATCCCGGGCAATGACATCAACTGAACAGTTTGCAGACGTTTAAAATTCCAGACTCTAAATTAGGCACCTCTATAAGTTTCCGCTGAGTTTTAAATTTATTCCACGAGACGTTACAAGTGAATTTGGGTATTAAATCAGAGCCATCTACAGCACAAACCAACCCAGTTGTAACATGAACAGGACGAGCTATCCTTGTCGTCAACTCAACAGTCAGGCGATTAAGAGTGCAGCCTTGTTTTATGTGAGTCCGATAATGGCAGGAAAACGTAGTATTGTGAAGGCGCAGTGTGTGTGCAAAGTCAACGAAGTAGGAATTGAAAGAGCTTGGATGAATGTATGCAAAACCAGAGATACTTGTGACAAGGCAATTTCTGGTAAGAATCAGTAACTTGATGCATTCTTGTTTGTTATTATAAAGGACGCGATTTTGCTTGAGAATCTTACTTATTTTGTATCTCCACAGGAATACAAAATGTAGCATTATTCTTTGGAGCAGTCAGTGCGCAAAGCCGAAAGAAAAAAAAAACAGGAAATAAGAAAGGAAACGAAGAGGAAGACGGTTTTGACGAAAGTGACGACGAATCATTGACATCAAGTCAAGTAGCAAGTGCTGTCAGCCAAGATTGGATTTCAAGCTACCCGACCGTGATAAACGATAAATTGTGTCCTTCTGTCAATTACTGGATTGCTCTAACAACGCCAAACGCTGTCCCAGCAAGCCCTCGCATCATACACCGTGCCCTTTTGGAATGCGGCGTAGAGACTGTGACACAACAGGTGCATACTTTTTTCTCTTTTTTCTTGTTTTTTCTTTTTGTTTCCTAACGTACTGCCTTCCCAGCCTTGAAATTCTTTGCAGGATTGAGTACAGTATTTGTAACATTTCAAACTTCGATCTTTGTCCTCATTCGTTTTAATGGCCTATATCTTAGATCGATTACAAAAACCGTCGAAACTAGCGACTGAGAACATGATTAAAAGTGTCTCTTTATGAGATGTTTAAATTCTATTTGAACACTAAACTCTGAAGCAACGCTGCGGAGAAAGAAAATCGTTTCGTATGTTTTACAGTGCAAAATGTAAGTTGATAATGCAATTGCTCTATCCATAGATACCATGCAACGAGGGAAAATAGTCGGCGGCCATGAAAGAACTCTTCAAGGTGCTAAAAGACCACAAGGACCCTTTAATACAGGAGTTAGTGAATTTGTCATACGAAAATTGCTTCCGGAACGAGGTGGAGAGTGTGCTAGGCGAAGAAGATTCGATGGATTCTCAACAGTGTGGTACAGAAAACGTCGTCAGAGTTGGCCTCATAAATTCGTCTTTCAACTCCAAGTTACAGGTTGTTGTCGCGAAACTTCAAGAAGCAAAGCTGCAAATCAATATGTTTAGATTGGAGGATGGCGTCAGAAAAACGATGCGATCGGATGAAGAAGCCCGATTGTCTGATAAACTGACCGTGTTTGTGAACGACATTGGAATAGCCATGACGAAAGTGGAGTATACGTCCCGTTCCGTGGTAAAATTTACAGAAACGTTCCAGCAGCCAAGTTCACGTACGCCTACAAGTGCGAGGTGCGAGCGTTTGTTAACTGTTTGGCGGCAAACGAGTTTTTTAAAGCGAGATCACTCAGGGACATGAAAAGGTCATTGAAATTCTTTCCGACCCCGACTGCGAAGTGATACGACCGATTTCCATCGATTACAACCTTATTGAAGTAGATGCTGGTTATTGCTGGTCGATTAAGGACAGACGCTTCCTGAAATTGAAGAAAATGGTGAGTTCTGCGAGGATTAACTAAAGTTGCTCAACTTCAACAAAATACGTCACAGGGACAGGATCCCGTGTTTGATCGGCGATGCCAACAGCAGCAAAACAAGCCTTTTCCAGCCCATCCTCGGCTCATCCATCATTCCAACATAGCTACGATAACCAAACAGAGGGTATTTAACAAGGCCATGATAACCAAGTCTACCGAAGTGATCTTCATAGATGAAGCGTCCACGTCAACCATGGACATCGACGATTGGAAACTTTTGACACAAGGCGGCTTCACGGCATGTAATATCAAGTATCAAACAGCCAGTGAGATCGTTCATGAACTGCTGTCCTATGTTTCCATAGCCTCCTTCGCAGACGTCTTTGGGCTCGTCACGCGTTCCTTCCCCACGAACGTCTGCTGAACTCAACTGCCACTTCCGTTCGCGGCGGTTAGCCAATCATAGTTCGTTTTCCAATTTTTTGAAAGTAGGACTTCGACCCCGGGATCATTTTCACAGACGATGCACGTGAATCGGGTGTCGATTTCCATTCTTACGCAGCTCGTTATTGGTTTCTTGAAAACAAAGGCTAACCGCCGGTGAACGGAAGTGGCAGTTCAGTTCAGCAGACGTTCGTGGGGAAGGAACGTGTGACGAGCCCAAAGACGTCCGCGAAGGAGGCTAATGTTCCTCACGGCCCGACAGAAGTTGCGGTTTAAACCCGAAGATCAGCCCGCAATGGAACGCAGGGTGCGTAATTACACTTTCAAGAGTCTGGCCACGCTCAAGAAAAGGGCCTCGGAATGGCTGCGAAAACACCCAATGGAATGCATAGTGTGGGCAGCAGGAAAGGCACAAAAACCAAACGAGGAGGAAGAGACGTCGGACTGCACTGAGAGAGACGAAGATTCAGAAGCAGAAAATCGCGATGGCACTCTACCTGAGCTTGAAAAAGAAGCTCTTAGAACAATATCATTCACAAACGCGTTGCCGACCACACTTGATTCACTTTCCCACAGCCAAGAGAAAATCACACGTGACGAAAATGAGGAAACTCTTTCATTGGACTCTGCGGAAGAAGCCGTCGTCGACAGCGAATCTCAAAAAGTCAAGCGATGTCCTGGAAATTTTGAAACGCAGCATGAGCGAGACGCAACCCCACTGCTTGAGATACAGGCACTTGGAACACGTGCTCAAAGACAAGGAAAGAAAACGAGACAAGGAGGAAAATGACAAGAGGATGAGACGCGAAGGGAGAAGAGACTTTCTCAGACGCAAAGGAGTGAATACCCAGAGTATTGAGTTACTACCTGAAGACCCCGATGAAGCCACGCCTAGTCCAATCCTCAAGGAGCTGGAATAATACAATGAAGAACAAAGAAGAGTGGAAGAGTAAAGACGTCGCGAGAGGACCCGCCAAACGTTTGAAGGCGAGTGGTTGCTGAGGACGGAAAGAGGGCTGTACGAGTGCTTCGAGAACCTAGCTCGGGAACGAGACCCGTACATGCGCACAAATTTACAGGCCTATCAAACTCAAGGTACATTAACGCAATGTGGGGACCTACAACCCAGCAGAGGCATTGGAAGAGCGCAGAAGGGTCTGTGTAGAGCACGGTCTACTTCGCACGGAACAAAGAGGCGCAGAGAAAACAAATCCAGAGGAGAGCAGAGCACAAAGAGGCCGAGGAACACTCTTTTCAATTATTTTCACAGCGGCAAATAGACTTATTCAACTCGTCCTTTCTTCTCTCTAACCATGAGTTATCGCCAATGTTAACTCTTTTTCTACAAGCTATTTAGTCGCCTTTTCTTGCAATTTCCGGAGGGTAGGAGGTGAAATGGACCTGTCTACTCCATATAAGGGGTTAACACGGAGATCTCGCTCGACTACAACACCGAAGGCTCTATCTCTGTTGTCACGCGCGTCACGCTAGCTGTCGTTTATTTCTAAACGAACACTGCAGCTACAATTCGTTACTTATTTGATTTATAAGTGTGTTTTTCGAGCCTTTTTCCACCTCAGAAGCCCCCTGCCTGGCATTATAAAGCTGGGTTGATGGGTACAGGCAATACTTTGAAAGAAAACAGGGGTGAGAAGCAATTAGCAATTCACGAAGTGAAGTTATGTCTTTAGTCCTTTTGTGAATGGATTCCGAGACCTGGCATGGCAATTTCGGCGAGTTTTAACTTGTAAATAACGCAATCGGTGCAACATTTTGTCAGAAGGACCGGGTGGCTCGACACTTATAAAAAAAAATGCCTGAAATGGAAATTGGCGGACTTTCACTCGCCCCGTAATCCAGAGTTTCCATAATTCCTTTGGATCACAAACGCAAAAATGACACATCTGTGAGAGCAACTGAAATCAAACGCTTTATCCACGACGCGCTAAAAAAGTGAGCAGGAAATTATGGAACAGATAGTAAGACGTGGAGTCGACGTTTGCTGGCAGGGTAGACTTTTAGCTCTAAGAGGAATTTTTGGCTTAAAATTTTCAAGACAAAGTTACGTATTTTACGGTGTTGTCCGGGGGCGTGTTTGGTTTTGCAACAGAATAAAAAGTCATATTCATTGGAAATTAGGAGA
>JAEMWC010000049.1:1192500-1212500 GCA_016490735.1 Pachyseris speciosa | reverse complement strand
TAGATTTGATTCCTCCAGTTCCGAATGCAATGGCTATCAGAGCAATCGCAAAGTAAATTAGTCTTGCTGCTCTGTTATAATGGACATTATCCTTGGAAACGGGTAGCATTAGGAGCATCCCAATAGTGTACAATAATGAGCTGGCAAAAATAGCATTGAAGCGACCCATGTAAGTGTCAGCTAGCCATCCTCCGAGCAAAGGAGTAAAGTAGCAGGTTCCTAGAGGAATGACAAGGACTCGTATGTTACATAATAGCAAGAGTCCTTTAAGATAAACGATTTAGTAAATTGATAACTTGCTTCCCAGGTTTAAGTCTTCTAAGGACTTTTTACTCTACCCTACCCCCTTAAAAACTGGCAGAAAATGTGTAAAAGCAAAATGAAATAATTTTGTGGTTTCGTTTTCCTTGTTCGCCTGTGCTACTCGCTGGACACTATATCCATCGTTTATTTACCTGCTTTAACTTTTGTCATCGTGGAAATGCCGCATATCGACATTCAGATTATAGCAGCATGCTGCATGTTTGCCACATGAATCTAGTTGGTTGGTTCTGTAGCTCAGTGGCGACTCGACATTCACGCTAGTAATCGGCTGAGGTGGGGTTCAAACCCGGAGGGGGGGTACTCCCAGAAACATTTTGGTAGGGGTGTGCGGCCCACTTCCCTTACCCTATTTCAGACCAAAATCTTCTATTTTCCCTACCCTATTTCAGACCTGATCAAAAATTCGATGCCCTATTTCAGACCTATTTCACGTACACGGTTGGCGTATATATAATACCGAATTCAAGACTAGAATGCACAAACCATACCCTATTTTAGACCGAAATGGTCAAAATCGATACCCTATTTCAGACCAAAACGGCTATTAAACCATACCCTTAGGGCCGCACATACCTATATAGCCCATTTAAGGGAGTACCCCAGGGGGTTCAAATCACTATCTTCGGTTATTTAGTCTACTGCTCTGCCATGTGCCCCCAAAGGAATGATGGTAGTAAAACCTTACTACAGCTAATGTTCATTCCACTTTCAATGAAAGGATTTTTGGATTGGACTTCACCCTTCTAAAAGATTTTTATTCGTACTCCCCTTTGAAAACTCTGGCTATTGGGACCTTTGCTTCTCCTTCTCGGAATTTCCTTTGACCATCCACGGTGGAGGTATGGATATTTCCATGCCTTCTTCAACCTCTTTGTCAGAAGTACCATAACTACCATACAATGGGGCTCATATGTGTTGGTACAGTTCCCATTTCCCCGCACTCCTCCTTTGCAATGTTGAGTTTTGAGATTCTCACAAAGCAAGAATAGTCCATGGGCGGCCGGAAATGTTTCAAAGTCCCTGGAGAGGAAGAGGGGAAATTCAAGAAACACGGTGCTGAAAGAGGAGCAACGGGTACTGTCATAAGGGTAAACTTATGCAATGTCCAGTTAGCTAGTTTTCGCTCGAGTTCGACATTTGCCCCACATTTGTATGAGCCGTGTTGTGGAGATTACTCGACTGATGAATAATGCAGACACGCAGTACACCAGATGCTAACCGAGATTTGATTGTTGCTTACTACCTTTGGGTACTGAACATGAAATACGGTAATATTACTGGTTTTTTAAATAGTTCTATTAAATAATCTCCTTTCGTCTATACCCACTTAACTTAATGCCTGATGGCATACAATTTACAGAAATAACTTTTGAAATGATGCACTTACCAGTGAATAACAGACTTATAGTTGACGGCAGTGGTGCACTAAGATTTAACTGATCTTTACAAAGAAGCACTAAATTTGCTGTCAGTCCGTAGAACGTCAAACGCTCACAGAACTCCGTGACAAGAATACACGTGGTGGCCAACAGCTTCTGGCCGCTTCCAGTGAAGTGAGCTGCATTCCTTACAGACGAGCTAGGGCTGCTCAAGATAGCCACCGAACCATTATTGGCGCTGCTGTCTGCGATTAGTGCAGACCGTTCACTGTTAATTCTTTCTGCTGATGCCATCTTTCGAAACAAAGGATCAGTTTGTTTAAAGAGAACGAAGAAGAACATATTTAATTTTAACATTATTGCAAGGCCGCACGGTTAGCTGGCCTGGGCCATCACCTTACCAGCCCCTTAAAAAGTCCCAGGTTGAAAGAATGGGACTGTGATTAAAATGCTAAACATTCACTGATCACATCATGAATCGTCCTTTTTGTTTCTTCTGTCATATAACTTTGGCTATACTTCTTTACTTTGGGAAATCATAGATAATTACAATATTTCCTAAACGAGTTTCACCCCAACTTAAGTAGCTAAAATTAATGTGGAAAAGCGAATGTGAACACATAACGATCATTCATTGCTCCGCAATGAGTTGCATGATGGTGGTTTCTTCTGCATTAGTTTGATTTTGGAGAAAAATGTAGTCTAGGGTACCATGGCACCTTAAGTATTGTTCATAACTGCGATGATCATTCTTGTCTTTATTTCAGTATCTGCAGTTCAAATATATGGATTTCATATATCCAGAGTCATTTAAATTTTAATTGAACTCTGCTATCTAAACCAGCCTTCGTAACGATCCGCTGAAAAAAAATGAGCAATTCACTGAAAAATGGCGATGATTTTCATAAGACCAAGCAAGAGGGGTCGCTTAGAATCCCCTATTTCCGTTCTTTCTTTCTTTCTTTTAGGCAAGGGACCGACCCATCAGTTCATGAGAAAGAAGGTGGTTAGACTGAATCGAAACAAATATATAATACTGTAAAAAGCTCTATTAGCCCCCCTTTTCCATTAAGCCCCCCTCTGTAATGATCCCCCACGTTTGGAAGTCGTGTTTTTGTAATACGCCCCCTTCTCTCATAAGCCCCCCTCCCCTTGTTGGGACATGGGAATTTGTAATTAGTCACTCCTATTCCCTCCTGCGAAATCAACTTCATGGGGCCCAATTGGTTTGTTTTTAAACAATTATACACTCAAACACGTGATACTGTTCGCTGCTCTTTATTAGATAATAAAATTTCACTGTAGTTGTTTGAGTTTTGTACAAAAACTTTTTAAAGACAAAAACAGGGTGTTTAAGATTTGAAATACGCCCCCACCTCCTCTTTATTAAGCCCCCCTCTCTAATAACTCTCTCGTTAATGAGACCTGAAATTAAATAAACCCCCGGGGGCTTAATAGAGCTTTTACGGTGAGCGTCGTACGTTGTCTTATAAACAAATTGAATTAGCAAATTTAAAAGAAAATGGTAACACCCTTTTAAGAAATGTTTCGGCGTGGTGTTACTATGTCATCTTCACTTTTTTTGAAATTTCAACAAAAATAAGACATGCATGTATTGGTAACAACGAAGACAAAAATCTAATGTGATAAAATATGTGGCAGCTAAGTCATTCTTCGTGTGACTGAGGGTACAGCTAAAATACACTAGTTCTGAGATGTTGAACCTGAGCACTCAATTCAGATAGTTAACAATTATTCACTGAAGTAGAGGTGAACAGTGGTGGATATTTACCGAGTCGCGAAGCGGCGGGGTAAATATCCACACTTTCACCGGCACTGAGGTGAATAATTGTTTTAGTATATACCACACAAGCTGAATAATTAGCGGACCGAAACATTACTTTATGTGTGACATTATCTCGAAAAGCGGTGGGAAATTGTAAAATCTCGCGCGCTGGCTGCTCGGAGGTTAACAGGAGTGAGAACGAATGAATTAGCTTCGTTATTTTCTTGATATAACTGTAACGCAATTCTAATGAAACGCTTAGGTCTTCCATTGCATGTCCAGGTACAAAATTTTCAAAAGCTTTTAGCTTGCCAAAATAGACCAATTTTTATGCAGGAATCACCAGTCTTTCCATTGAACGTTATTTGCTCTCTTTTCCGCTCAAATCCCTCAACACCGTGCAAACGACAGATCCTGTCGAAAAGACGATTTTTAAGCTAAAAGTGCTTTGCCCTGTAGAGATTTTTCCCCCATCACTGACTACCTTACCTTAAAACGAAGCTCAAAGCTGGATTGAACAAGATTCATCGACACTGTACTCGGAT
The DNA here is from genome assembly GCA_016490735.1 of Pachyseris speciosa. Lineage (NCBI taxonomy): Eukaryota > Metazoa > Cnidaria > Anthozoa > Scleractinia > Pachyseridae > Pachyseris > Pachyseris speciosa. The sequence continues at coordinate 1,208,466 of JAEMWC010000049.1, read as the reverse complement.
GTGCACTCTAAACGGACGATATGATAGACAGTAAGAGCCCTAACTGATTTGACGGCAATCATGATCATGTGAAAGACATGGATTCCGGCGTCACGCCTCAGGTCACGGTAAAGCCGGAAGTTAAAAAATTATCGATTGATATGAACTTTGATCATTCAGTTTTTTACAATAATCGTGTTCTATTAAGACGTGTAGGATTAAACCTAAAATAAGAGAAATTTGTTACTGTCATCTCTAGCAGCGTGCAAAGTTCTTGATCAGCATGTCGAACCGTTCATCACTGGCATCACGAAGACATCTACCACAATGAGCGGTTGTCTACCTCAACTGTTATATAACGATAAGGCTAACATTACCTCCGTAATAATAATTTCCAGTAACATCCCACTGTTTCTTTTATTGATATGTGGGTACTCATATCATCATCATATCATCATCACAAGCTTTACGTTTTCACTGCTTAAATAATAAAAATGATATTGCGCTTAAGAATTGGATTATGAGTTCGAGCAACATCGAGAGCGAATAATCTAATTGTTTTAGTATAAATCCACCAGTCGTTCACAACCAAACAAGTAAATTATCTAAATTCTCCTCGCAGACATTTCGAAAATGCAAAGAAGCGGCCGCCATTTTGTTGACAACCGCTGCTCACTATCTATCGCAGAATAGATAGCGAGTAGCGTAGCCAATCAGAGAACGGCATTCGTAATAGAACGCTAGTAGATTTATACTAATCACTTAGTGAAAAGTAAATTGTCACTGATAATACTACTTTTAATCAGTTTTTAGCCGGGGGCTTATGTTTCTTTTCTGCGAATTAAAGTAATAAGCCATTAATTTAAAAAAATGGCAAGGTCGGGCCTGATATGCTGGTCCTGGATCGACTTTCAAACGGAGCTTGTTAACAAAGCAGGATTATTTCTGTATGTGATACCTAGAATTACGGACACTCATTGGACAAAACTATAGAATATCTCCGGTTCATTATGCATTCCGCCCTCTCATGCAGGCTCAGTAGTTTGGGGTGTGTCCACCCAGTTGTCATCAATTTCTGTTTCCACCGTTTGTCTTGTTGAAGTCTTATATTTATACCAAGGAGCAATGAAGAGAAAAACGAAAAAAGTGACCATCATTAGTCCAGCTAATAAGAAAAAAAAGTTTTCCAGTTTTCCTTCATTAAGATTCTTGCTCGGATACCAAACACTGTTGCTAGCTGATCTAACAATAACAATAAGAAGACTAGTTTCGTAGCTTCCCAAGCCAGTGGTGATCAAAAAACATCCCATCACTACACCTTTCATGTGTTTGGGAGCTTGAGAATAGGCGAACTCCAGCCCTGAAAGAGATGGCAACAAACCACATGAGGCCACTAATTAACCGAATAAGAAGAGACATTAGCAATTAAGATTAACCATAGCCAGAAATCCCATACAACATGGCTTCCAAAATGGCCGCAAGCATGCGCAGAGCACGCACATACGGATTTAATATGGCGGCGAAATATAAAGAAAATGAGGGGAAAATAATATTGTTTTGCATTTTGTGGCGTAGCCGCACAAAACTCAGTATTCCACATGATATTAGTAGATAGAGTCAAGTTCGAACCATGTTCTTATAGAGCAAAATACGAGAAAAAAATAGTTCTAAATAGTGCGTTTTTATTCGAAATAATCTCATAAACTAGCCTCACTTTTCTCTCAATGTTCCTTTAAATAGGTCTTATTTTCATGGTTTCCTTAGTCAGCTTTGACAAAACAGCTGCTCCAAATTAATTTCCCACAATCTTATTCAAAAGATAAGATATAAAGCTCGCAAAAATAATATTCATGGTTCTAACAACTTTCTTTAACATGGTGCGTCTTACATGTAAATAGTGGCATTTTCCAGAAATGCGAGACGAGCCGAGATGAAGCCATTACGGAGGAAAAATGCATCTTCGAGAGGTTTGTTTTCATTTCCCTACGGTTGCCATATTGTTTTAACGTGTTTTCAGTGGTCAGTTGTATTCCCCATAACAAGTTAGGTACTTGATATATGATGAACAGGCTGAATTTCGAAAAATAGCGGGAACCTCGAAGTAATTATCGAAGGAAGTACAGGAAAATATTCACATATCCCAAGTCTGATGTAACACCAATTAAATCATTTCAAACTTGGTAAATTGATTTTTTTGGATACATTTCGATCAATAATCCTTAAAATTAGCGAAGCTAAGAGCATGTAAACAACATTTGTCCGCTCGCCATGTTGAATATCAAAATATACGTGCCCGCCGTTCAATCCGCTGACTGTCTTGGATTTCTGGCTATGCTTTAACTCAATCGTAAACCTAATGAGAATACCCCGCTTATAGTGATGTCAATCATTGGGTGATAAGCCAACGCCAATAAGTTCGAGGACTAAATTGTAGCAAGCCCAATGCGCGCTGCAGGGACATTGAGAGTGAGTTACAGCGCTTGTTCAGCGTCGCCATTTGGGGCTTAGATATAATGAAATATTTCTCTTCGATACATAAATGAAATCGCTTGCTGAGATTTGAATACGCTCTGGCTTTTGCGAGGATCTTTCACGAAATTGTAAATTCTTCCTTCTTTTCTTTTAGTTCCCACGGGTACTTGCTGAGCTCAGTGTTAATATATAAGCACACTGGATCAATTGAGGTATTATAGTGAAAGATAATTACAATCATGCAATTAAAAACATACAATAGTGTTTCTTTGTTTTCTACCTGTGATACTACAGAGCACTTCACTGAATCCAATCAACAAAAACTGTGGGATTTGCCAAAAGATATTTAGATCTGATGCACTTAGATTCTCGCCATTAACCTCCTGTTCGTAAACATGGCCTTGTTCCCATGTATGCCTTCGACTGATTTCAACCAGGCCGGCCACCACCATAGATGCTGCAGCTACCAGCATACCAACTCCAATCCTGCGAAGAGGAGTAAACCTGATGCCGCAGTATTGAAGAAGAGGATAAACAATGTGGTCCATAATGGGAATGAGTGCAAGAACAGCGACAATATCAAAAAGTAACAGGGATGCAGCTGGCACGGTGAAGCTTGAAAATTCCAGTCTCATGTAGGTACCTTGAATCAGGAATGTGGTCTGCATCTGGGGTATCGAGAACAAAATCGACATGACTAAACTAGAGATTAAGTTACGACATGAAATTCGGGTGTAATTATATTTGTCAATTTTATATATTATAATAATAATAATAAGAAGAAGAAGAAGAAGAAGAAGAAGAAGCTCCTATATGAACTACAGAAATGAAATCAAATGAAGCATGATCCTCGAAGTTGTGAACGCAATTTATGCAATTACGAAAAGAAGCCCTTATTTTATATATCATTAACACTCATTTCTTTCACGGGAACATATGAACCCACAATTGACCTGCTCCCAACGTCAGTGGCTTCATATCTTAGTTGGTTAGAGCATCGCACCGGTATCGCGAGGTCACGGGTTCAAGCCCCGTTCAAGTCCTCAATTTTTTTTCAGGCTTCTTTTCGCAATTGCATAAGTTGCGTTCACAACTGCGAGGATCATTCTTCATTTAATTGTACCTTACCTGCAAGTAAATGCTCCAGTATGCGATGAGCAAAAGAAAGATTGGGATAATTCTTAGCAATGTTTTGACATCTTCAACCTGGTCTTCAGTATAAGTTCCTCCAAACCTACACTTTGCCTTGTCCATCCACGTTGGTGCATTTGCTGTGCGGCGATTTCTCACAGCTTGATAAATTATCTTTGCAGTTGCAGCCTGTTGGCTGCCGCCTGGTGGCTTATGCAAGTACTTGTTCCGACCAGCAAAAAAGATGATCACAGTAAGAATAATTGAACCAGCAGTGATGACATAACCATAAAATATACCTTCCTTTTGTTGTATCCATACAACAAGTATAAATGCTATTAGTGATCCGAGGTTAATAAAAAAGTAAAACCAGTTGAAAAATGTCTGGACGGCTCTTGGCCCATCCTGCTGCACCTGGTCGGCTCCAAACGGTGTCAGGTTAGATTTGATTCCTCCAGTTCCGAATGCAATGGCTATCAGAGCAATCGCAAAGTAAATTAGTCTTGCTGCTCTGTTATAATAGACATCATCCTTGGAAACGGGTAGCATTAGGAGCGTCCCAATAGTGTACAATAATGAGCTGGCAAAAATAGCATTGAAGCGACCCATGTAAGTGTCAGCTAGCCATCCTCCGAGCAAAGGAGTAAAGAAGCAGGTTCCTAGAGGAATGACAAGGACTCGTCTGTTACATAATAGGAGGACTCCTTTAAGACGAACGATTCAGTTTCTTGATGATTTGCTTCCCAGGTTTAAGTCTTGTAAGGACGTTTTACCCTACCCTACCCTACTCTACCCCTTAAAAACTGGCGGAAAATATGTAAAAGCAAAATGAAATAATTTTGTGGTTTCGTTTTTCTTGTTCGCCTGTGCTACTCGCTGGATACTATATCTATCGCTTATTTACCAGGTTTAACTTTTATCATCGTGAAAATACCGCACATCGACATTTAGATTATAGCAACATGCTGCATGTTTGCCACATGAACCTAGTTGGATGGGCTAATGGTCTTCTGTTACTCAGTGGGGACTCGGCATACAAGCTAGTAATCGGCTGAGGTTGGGTTAATAATAATAATAATAATAATAATAATAATCACTTTATTTGCCGAGCACAGATGCTCTACTAATTGGGGAGACTAAATAACATCAACTCTAAATAAATCAAATTGTTTAAACCACGATCTTCGGTTATTCAATCTACTCCTTTGCCATCTGACTTGCGAAGCCCTCCCCGCGCCCCCAGAGTAATGATAGTAATAAAACCTTACTACAGCTAATATTCATTCCACTTTCCATGAAAGGATTTTTGGATTGGACTTCTCCACCCTTCTTGGGACCCTTAGCTTCTCATTCTTTGAATTTCCTTTGACCATCCACGGTGGAGGTATGGATATTTCCATGCCTTCTTCAACCTGTTTGTTAAAAGTACCATAACTACCATACAATGGGGCTCATATGGTAATGGTAATGGATTTATATACCGCACATATCACAGAGTTTCATGGCGGTTTACAATTCCTCTCTAGGGTGAGATCGGACGTCAGCCTGTAAAGGCGCCTCTGGCAGCCGCTATCAGTCCATTTTTGATCTCACCCACCCACCCAACCCACACATGAATGTCAAGACAGATGAAAGGTAGACCACCACGCCGGGAACTACGTCCCCTACTCTTTTCGAACAGTGTGTGGGTTCTTTAACGTCCCACAGATTATTTGGAACAAGTGTTGTGAGACGGGACCTACGGTTTATCGTCCTTATCCGAGAAGACTAGAAAGTCTAACCGTTTGCAGATGTAATTACAAAGGCAGCACTTTCTCCTCAATTATTTAAAGACCCTGAGTGTTGGTCCGGCCGGGGTTTGAACCCGCGACCTTCCGCACAGTAGTCCGGTGCTCTACCACTGAGCTAACCGGTGTGTTGGTACAGTTCCCATTTCCCCGCACTCCTCCTTTGCAATGTTGAGTTTTGAGATTCGCACATAGCAAGAATAGTCCATGGATGGCCCGAATGTATCAAAGTCCCTGGGGAGGAAAGGGGGAAATTCGAGAAAGGTGCTGAAAAAGGAGCAACGAGTACTGCCATAAGGGTAGACTTATGCAATGTCCAGTTAGCTAGTTTTCGCTCGAGTTCGACAAGTGTCGCACATTTGTATGAACCGTGTTGTGGAGATTACTCGACTGATGAACAATCAGGAGACATGCTGTACAACAGATGCTGACCAAGATTTGATTGTTGCTAAATAATAGTAAACTTTATTTGCTACCTTTGGGTACTGAACATCAAATACGGAAATATTACTGGTTTTTTTAAATAGCTCTATTAAATAATCTCCTTTCGTCTATACCCCCTTGATTTAAGCAAAGATGCTGTTTGTCAGCCACTTGTTGATTTCAACTCAGAACCCATGCCAATCGGTAAACAAGATGGCTATGAGTTTTTATTATTTTTTATTTATTTATTTATTTATTTTTTTTTTTTTTTTACCCTTTCTTGAAATTTATGCTTAGGAAATTAGAATTAGAGGGGGAGGGTAGCTCGCACGAGCTCCAAAATGCCTAACGTAATAAGAAAGGACGAAACCAGTGTAGGAGGGGTGGCCATGTTGAAATTTCAAGTTGATCTCAAATTATTTTTGGCTTGTGAAAGATAGAGTACAGCAAGCATTTATCCCTAAGTGCCACAGTGTGGCGGGAGTGTCTGTCACCTGGCCTATTCTTGTGCAAACACTACCCCTCACAAGAACATCGCCCCAAGTCCCAGAACGTAGCCCTAACTATAGATCTCATCAAAGGTCCTGCAATCCTAGCTTAAACCCTTGTTTTGAGTAAAGGTTGGGAATGACTTCCATCAGATGATGTCACAAGTCCTGATCACGTGACCTTGCTTTGCCCGTTAATGTCTGATGGCATACAATTTACAGAAATTACTTTTGAAATGATGCACTTACCAGTGAATATCAGACCTATAGTTGACGGCAGTGGTGCAGGAAGGTCTAACTGATCTTTACAAAGAAGTACTAAATTTGCTCCCAGTCTTGAGAACGTCAGACGCTCACAGAACTCCGTGACAAGAATACACATGGTGGCCAACAGCTTCTGGCCGCTTCCAGTGAAGTGAGCTGCGTTCCTTACAGACGAGCTAGGGCTGCTCAAGATAGCCACCGAACCGTGATTGGCGCTTCCGTCTGCGATTAGTGGAGACCGTTCATTGTTACTTCCTTCTGCTGATGCCATCTTAAAGAGAGCGAAGAAGACCATATTTAATTACTATCTGATTTTAACATTATTGCAAGGCCGCAAAGGTGAGAGACTGGGCCGGCAGAGCACGGTTAGCTGGCCTGGGCCATCCATTCCCACCAGCACCTTAAAATCTCCCAGGTCTAAAGAATGGGACTGTGATTAAAATTCTAAACATTTACTGATCACATCATGAATCGTCCTTTTTGTTACTTCTGTCATATAACTTTGGCTATCATAGATAATTACAATCTTTCCTAAACGAGTTTCACCCCAACTTAAGTAGCTAAAATTAATGTGGAAAAGCGAATGTGAACACATAACGATCATTCACGGCAACTAGTTACATGATGGTGGTTTCTTCTACATTAGTTTGATTCCGGAGAAAAAAGTAGTCTAGGGTACCATAGCACCTTAAGTATTGTTCATAACTTCCATGATATTTCTCGTCTTTATTTCATAATCTGCAGTTCAAATATATGGATTTCATATATCCAAAGTCATTTAAATCGTAATTGAACTCTGCTATCTAAACCAGCCTTCGTAACGATCCGAGCAATTCACTGAAAAATGGCGATGATTTTCATAAGAACAAGCAAGAGGGTTGCGCTTAGAATTCCCTATTTATGACATACTTTTGTCTTCCGTTTTTCTTTCTTTTAAGCACTGAAGAGATCGACCCATCAGTTCATGAGAGAGAAGGTGGTTAGACTGAATCGAAACAAATATATAATACTGTAAACGCTCTATTAATCCCCCCCCCCCCTTCTCTATGAAGCCCCCCTCTCTAATAAGCCCCCCAGTTTTGAAGTCGTTTTTTTTTTGTAATACGCTCCCCTCGCTAATAAGCCCTCCTCCCCCTGTTGGAACTCACGTTACAGTAAAGCCGGAAGTTAAAAGATTATATGAATCTTTATCATTCAGTTCTTTTCAATAATCTTGTTCTTTCAAGACGTACAGGATTAAACCTAAAATAAGAGAAATTTGTTACTGCGTGAGGCATGCTGAGAATGGGTGGTGATTGCGTTTCTCAAGCAGTTTTTAAGGCCTGGGTTTCGAAATATGTTCAGAAATATGGTTGATCGCCAATATCTTTCTCTAGATTCCTAGAACTGGATGACACTTGCCCTGAAGATGTATAATTTTGATCACGGGACCAGTCACGCGATCAGAATATGAAAAATTCTTCAATGGGCGAATTGGTGGCGGATTTTACATTTACAGATTAATAAATCAGCGTTTCCAACGGAAATCCAACATATCTAACTTCCTCCGCTTGGGATGACTGTTCACGAGTTTTAGTTTTTAAATTATCAACAGCCAAAGGTTGAATTCTGGGCCGAAAAATGACCTTTGTCCCTATAATTTTTTTGTTAAGAACGATGGACGGTCATCCCAAACGTACGTTGCGGGAAATAATTAATATTCAAATGAAAAATGTGTTTATTCGATATTATATCTATACCATTGTCACCTACTCCTCAAATAAGTGATTTTTTCGAGGAAATGGTCACTTGACACATCACGTGATCTATGATAACGTCTTTTGTATTTGAAAATGTTAAGGACAATGAGAACTTCCTTTGTGCCGAATTTTGTTCCAGTATCATTCCTCTGGGCTGTTATATTCTGAAACAAACATTTTATATAATAAGTTATGGTCAGTTAGAATAGACCCCGAAATAGATAACATTACTGAGTATACGAGCAATTAGGAAGGAGGTTACAGCCCTGAAAATCGTTTGATGATTTCATTCCGAACGGACGATATGATAGTTTAAAGACAGTAAAAGCCCTAACGCTTCACTGTTTCATGCAATTGATTTGACGGCAATCATGATCATGTGAAAGGCACAAGATTCCAGCGTCACGTCTCACGTCACATTAAAGCCGGAAGTTAAAAAATTATCGATTGATATGAACTTTGATCGTTCAGTTCTTTTCAATAATCGTGTTCTTGTAAGACGTATAGGATTAAACCTAAAATAAGAGAAATTTGTTACCGCGTGAAGCATACTGAGAATGGCTGGTGATTGCGTTCCTCAAGCAGTTTTTAAGGCCTGGGTTTCGAAATATGTTCAGAAATATGGTTGATCGCCAATATCTTTCTCCAGATTTCCTAGAACTGGATGACACTCGCCCTGAAGATAAATCTTGTTGTTCTCTTTTTCCTTAACGTATAATTTTGATCACGTGACCAGTCACGCGATCAGAATTTGAAAAATTCTTCAATGGGCGAATTGGTGGCGGATTTTACATTTACAGATTAATAAATCAGCGTTTCCAACGGAAATCCAACATATCTAACTTCCTACGCTTGGGATGACTGTTCACGAGTTTTAGTTTTAAAATTATCGACAGCCAAAGGTTGAATTCTGGGCCGAAAAATGACGTTTGTCCCTATAATTTTTTTGTTAAGAACGATGGACGGTCATCCCAAACGTACGTTGCGGGAAATAATTAATATTCAAATGAAAAATGTGTTTATTCGATATTATATCTTACCATTGTCACCATAATCACCTACGCGTAGTGGTGAGAGCACTCGCCTTCCACCGATGTGGCACCGGGTTCGATTCCCGGTGGTGACGTCATAAGTGGGCTGAGTTTGTGTTGGTTCTCGACCCTGCTCCGAAGGTTTTTCTCCGGGTACTCCGGTTTTCCTCCCTCAGCAAAAACCAACATACGGCTTTTTCGAGCAGGCTGTAGGCTGTGCTCCAAGGTCATACATGGACCGTATAGCGGCTGCCAGAGGCGCTTTGTATATGCTTTCGGTTCGACCTTGTTGAGCTGCGTCCTTGCTGTACTTTGCGAGGATGATGAGCACAGACAGTTATTATGTTGTTATTATTATTATTATTATTATTATTATTATTATTATTATTATTATTATTATGTTAAAAGTGATTTTTTCGAGGAAATGGTCACTTGACACATCACGTGATCTATGATAACGTCTATTGTATTTGAAAATGTTAAGGACAATGAGAACTTCCTTTGTGCCGAATTTTGTTCCAGTATCATTCCTCTGGGCTGTTATATTAAGAAACAAACATTTTATCTAATCAGTTATGGTCAGTTAAAATGGACCCCGAAATAGATAACATTACTGAGTATACGAGCAATTAGGAAGGAGGTTACAGCCCTGAAAATCGTTTGATGATTTCATTCCGAACGGACGATATGATAGTTTAAAGACAGTAAAAGCCCTAACGCTTCACTGTTTCATGCAATTGATTTGACGGCAATCATGATCATGTGAAAGGTACAAGATTCCAGCGTAACGTCTCACGTCACAGTAAAGCCGGAAGTTAAAAAATTATCGATTGATATGAACTTTGATCGTTCAGTTCTTTTCAATAATCGTGTTCTTGTAAGACGTATAGGATTAAACCTAAAATAAGAGAAATTTGTTACCGCGTGAAGCATACTGAGAATGGCTGGTGATTGCGTTCCTCAAGCAGTTTTTAAGGCCTGGGTTTCGAAATATGTTCAGAAATATGGTTGATCGCCAATATCTTTCTCCAGATTTCCTAGAACTGGATGACACTCGCCCTGAAGATAAATCTTGTTGTTCTCTTTTTCCTTAACGTATAATTTTGATCACGTGACCAGTCACGCGATCAGAATTTGAAAAATTCTTCAATGGGCGAATTGGTGGCGGATTTTACATTTACAGATTAATAAATCAGCGTTTCCAACGGAAATCCAACATATCTAACTTCCTACGCTTGGGATGACTGTTCACGAGTTTTAGTTTTAAAATTATCGACAGCCAAAGGTTGAATTCTGGGCCGAAAAATGACGTTTGTCCCTATAATTTTTTTGTTAAGAACGATGGACGGTCATCCCAAACGTACGTTGCGGGAAATAATTAATATTCAAATGAAAAATGTGTTTATTCGATATTATATCTTACCATTGTCACCATAATCACCTACGCGTAGTGGTGAGAGCACTCGCCTTCCACCGATGTGGCACCGGTTCGATTCCCGGTGGTGACGTCATAAGTGGGCTGAGTTTGTGTTGGTTCTCGACCCTGCTCCGAAGGTTTTTCTCCGGGTACTCCGGTTTTCCTCCCTCAGCAAAAACCAACATACGGCTTTTTCGAGCAGGCTGTAGGCTGTGCTCCAAGGTCATACATGGACCGTATAGCGGCTGCCAGAGGCGCTTTGTATATGCTTTCGGTTCGACCTTGTTGAGCTGCGTCCTTGCTGTACTTTGCGAGGATGATGAGCACAGACAGTTATTATGTTGTTATTATTATTATTATTATTATTATTATTATTATTATTATTATTATGTTAAAAGTGATTTTTTCGAGGAAATGGTCACTTGACACATCACGTGATCTATGATAACGTCTATTGTATTTGAAAATGTTAAGGACAATGAGAACTTCCTTTGTGCCGAATTTTGTTCCAGTATCATTCCTCTGGGCTGTTATATTAAGAAACAAACATTTTATCTAATCAGTTATGGTCAGTTAAAATGGACCCCGAAATAGATAACATTACTGAGTATACGAGCAATTAGGAAGGAGGTTACAGCCCTGAAAATCGTTTGATGATTTCATTCCGAACGGACGATATGATAGTTTAAAGACAGTAAAAGCCCTAACGCTTCACTGTTTCATGCAATTGATTTGACGGCAATCATGATCATGTGAAAGGTACAAGATTCCAGCGTAACGTCTCACGTCACAGTAAAGCCGGAAGTTAAAAAATTATCGATTGATATGAACTTTGATCATTCAGTTCTTTTCAATAATCGTGTTCTTGTAAGACGTATAGGATTAAACCTAAAATAAGAGAAATTTGTTACCGCGTGAAGCATGCTGAGAGTGGCTGGTGATTGCGTTCCTCAAGCTGTTTTTAGGGCCTGGGTTTCGAAATATGTTCAGAAATATGGTTGATCGCCAATATCTTTCTCCAGATTTCCTAGAACTGGATGACACTCGCCCTGAAGATAAATCTTGTTGTTCTCTTTTTCCTTAACGTATAATTTTGATCACGTGACCAGTCACGCGATCAGAATATGAAGAATTCTTTGGTGGCGGAAATGGTCACATGACACATCACATGATCTATGATAACGTCTATTGTATTTGAAAATGTTGAGGACAATGAGGACTTCCTTTGTGCTGAATTTTGTTTCAGTATCGTTCCTCTGGGCAGTTATTTTAAGAAACAAACATTTTATCTACTAAGGTATGGTCAATTGAAAAGTTAAAAGACGTTCTCTGGTTAAAATTTTTAAAAAACACTGAGCTTTCGTTTGCCAGTCTGCAATCTTTAAAAAGTGAGGTGTAGAAAGAAGGTAAAAATATATATGTACAAAAAGGTGAGAAAATAGCAAACGAATATAAATAAATACAAGAAATACCAAAGAAATACTTGTGTGAAAATAAAATGCTAATAACATGGATAAGATTACAATAAAATTGAGTATTGTCTTGGCAGCTGCTTAGAATTATTGTCTGCCTGGCTAGTAATTGCATTTTGAGAATGATACTCTAACGCGATTACCAAAACATTTTTTCTGGGAAAACGATTCTTCACAAAAGTTCGATGATGCGCTGCGGTCTCGTAATATACAAACGTTAATACGAGAGTATCAACATGATAATAGTCCAGCCAATGATGTTAACATCTCTCTTGAAAAGGTAGAAAACATTCTTATCGCAACTGCCAAACGTTCCTTAAAGATTAAGATCATTAAAAAAACGTAAACGGGTCAAGCCATCTTCAAACAAAAAATGGTTTGATGGAGAATGCCGCTTTAAAAGACACGAATTAAGAAGATTAGCAAAACCAAAAACACAATAGGGCCATTTATACGGGAGAAAATAAGACGCGTCTTATGTAAGACGCGACTTAAATAAGACGCGAACTGATCGTATAAATGGTAAGAAATAAGCGTTCGCGTCTTATTTAAGTCGCGTCTTACATAAGACGCATCTTATCTTAGAACAGGGTTTTCAGCTGTTCTTATTTTGTCCGCGTCTTAATTAAGACGTGAACTTCCTCGTATAAATGGTTTCGCGTCCTAAATAAGACGTGAACTGCAAGTGCGCTTGCATAAAAACGACAGAAACATGAGCTTGTCTTATGATTAGATAGCGTAATTGGATGCAAAGCTTTGCAAAAGATGGCCGGGAGAGCCGCCAAAAGTGAATTCAGCACCTTCCTTCTTTAACCTGCCATCAGTCGCACCAATCCGTATATCGCTTTCTTCCGACTCTTCTCGGATTTCTGTTGATTTCTTTGTATGCTACGGCGTGGTCTTCATAAGAAAAAAAATCTCTGAGAAATAACAGGACAGCAAGCTTTTGTTTCTTGCTACAGCGTTCCATCTTGGCGGGTAAGCGAGGCTGTATCAAAAATAAGACGCGAACCATTTATACGAGATCTTCGCGTCTTATGTAGGACGCGAAGGTATAAACGGTACAGTTCGCGTCCTATTTAAGTCGCGTCTTAGATAAGACGCGTCTTATTTCCTCCCGTATAAATGGCCCTAATGATCCTTCGAATACCACTCTGCGTGAAGAACATCATATTAAAACAATACAAGAAATTGTTGAACGACAAGAGAAGTGAGTACTACCGTACAAAGATTTCGGAGCTAGAGGAGTCCGTAGTCAATTCCGATAAGAAACAATTTTGGAAATGCTTAAAATCAATGGACGACTCTGTGAAATTTAAACACATTCCAGAAGTTTCAGAAGAAAGTTGGCTGTCTCATTTCCAGTCACTTCATTCAAATGAATCCCTTAACTCTTATCAACAGAAAATTGTTAGGGAGGTACGTGAACAAGAAAATAGCAACATGCAATCACTCCCTTTGGACTCCCTTATTACCGAAATTGAAATTCGCACAGCAGTGAAGAAATTGAAGAATAAGAAATCTCCTTTTTCAGACAGAATCCAAAACGAAATGATGCCCGCCTATCAGAAACTTTTTAACACTATTCTAATTTTAGGTGTGATGCCCAAAACTTGGTGCGGTGGTCTTATTACGCCAGTATTTAAATCTGGCAAACGAAGTGATCCATCCAATTATCGCGGGATCTGTGTTTCCAGTTGTCTGAAGAAACTGTTCTGTTCTATTTTAAACCAGAGACTTCTCAAATATGTCAACTCGCTAAACATACTTCACAAATCTCAAATCGGTTTCTTACCAAAAAACCGCACAGCAGACCACGTTCTCACATTAAGAACATTAATAGACAAGTATGTTAATAAATTGCCACCACGAAAAAGTCTATGCCTGTTTCGTAGATTTTAGGAAAGCTTTTGATTTGGTCTGGCACGATGGACTCCTTTATAAGATGTTGCAAATTAATGTTGACGGGAACTTTTATAAGTTGATCAAAAGCCTATACTCCAATTCTATTTGCTCCATAAAGATTGGTAATAACCAGACAAGATCATTTGAGTGCGCAAGAGGTGTTCGCCAAGGATGCATTTTGAGTCCTTTACTCTTTAATCTGTACATTAACGACTTACCGTTCTCATTTGGACATACTCTATCAGATCCTTTTGTTTTACCAAACGGAACTAAATTAAATTCTCTTCCATAGGCAGATGATTTAATTATACTATCACGATCACGAATAGCACTTCTTCGACTGGAAACTTTACCATGTCACTAGATCACTTAAGGGAAAAGGCTCTTCATGCTCTTCTTAGCCTACGTCGACATATAGATTTTAGCAGTTTGAAACCGTCTCTTGCCAGTAAAATTTTTGACACAATGATTTCCAAAATCTTAACCTATAACAGTGAAGTCTGGAGTGTCTATACTAAATCTGATCTTAAGTCTTGGAAAAATTCACCAATTGAAAAAACGAATCTACAGTTTTGCAAACGTTATTTAGAAGTAAGCAATAAAGCATCCAATATTGCGTGCAGGGCTGAACTTGGCCAATTTCCCTTGATTATTGAAATAAATAAAAGAATACTTAATTACGTAACTTATCTTCAAAATAAGGCCCAGGACTCAATTGTTAAACAGTCCCTTCTAACGTAAATTGATTTTCATTCTCATGGCAAAAGTAGCTTTTACTCCAATCTCATAAACATTTATCAGTACTATGGTCTCCCTGACTTTGACCATAGCCAATTAGATGACACTATGATTAAGCACCATTTGGACGTCATGAAAAAGAAATATATCGATCATTAGAAACACACTCATCAGCATTCAAAAAAATCAGAATTTTATAGCACTTTCAAAAACAACTATGCACCCTCAATTTATTTAGATATAACCAGGAAAAACTGTAACAGAAAAACGTTAGTGAAACTGAGAATTGGTAATCATAAACTTAAAATTGAAACCTGTCGGTATGATAATATCCCTAGATGTGAAAGACTTTGTAGTCTTTGTGCTATGAATGAGATTGAAGATGAAACCCACTTTCTGTTTCGGTGTTCAAAGTATTCATCAATCAGAAATGCCTTTTATGATGAAATAGTTAATAGAATACCGAATATTAAGCTGTTACCATTTGCTGATTTAATCGTGGAATTAATGAACTGTGATGATAATATTATTAATATGAAGTTTGTTAAGTTTATTTCCGCGGGTTTTGATTTACGAAACAATCTGTTGTCAAACTAGTGTAGTTTAATTCTTGTTGCCTGCTTTCGCAATACTGTAATGTTTTACGGTCATGCAAATAAAGCTTGTTATTGTTGTTGTTGTTGTTGTTGTTGTATAAGAATCACTAGCCACGCGAATTTTGGAAGTTTCAAATGTTTTGAAATCAAACCTTTCATTCTTTTTCTGTATAATGGTTGAGTGAGGGGTGGTGGAGGGGGTGGGGGGCTGTTTGAGTAATGAGATTTGGATACGTTCAGTAAAGAAGCTTTATCCGGCCGGATTAAATTTCATTGAAATGATTTCGGCAAATTAAATAGCCGTTTCCAAGAACAAGGTGGCGGGGGAGGGGGAGCTCGACTGGTTGGAACGGACATTACCGTTAATTCCATATGCCACAGTTTCCAGTTTCCTTTCCGTAATCTTCACAGACCATCATGAAAGTTTCTTGATCAACCATTGAGATTGTGAGGGTGGAAACTGAAAACGAGGTTCTTTCCCCAGGTGGCAACAATCTTTTCTATTTGACACAAAAAGTTTCCGG
>JAEMWC010000049.1:1117500-1187500 GCA_016490735.1 Pachyseris speciosa | reverse complement strand
ACCAATTCTCAAAACAACTAAAACCTTATCTACTGTCAGAACAACATAACTAAACGCAACCTAAGCATATACTCTTTCATTCCTATTATATTGTACACTTAAAACTGCTTCTTTAAAAATAGTTCCTATCTCACTTATTTACAACTTTTAAATCTGGAGAACTGGCTAGAAAATCCTAGGATTATTTCAGCTCCAGGCTTTACCAAGTACAAACAGAAATGTTATTTATTATTTTTTTTCAACTTTATCAGCGTATGTATGTACAAGGCAAATAAAAGTGTTGTTCCCAGTAATCACGCCAAATGAAGTTCAGTGTTAAGACAAAACTATTTAAAGCTCTTGTTTAAAAAATTAGGCGTTAACAATAGTATTTCACCTCTCAGGACTTAGCTCATTTTTGTAGGAATTGTATGCCGTATATATGAAACATTACGATTAAAGGTTCGGTAATACCGGCAACAAATTCGTGCAACTTTCCACGCAACATTGTCGCGGTACGAGTTGAAGAGCGATGTTACCCGTTTTACCACCCACGCGAACAACTTGTCGCGCAACAATTTTCGTCATTTCATGTTGCAGCAACATGTTGCAGAAAGTAGAACAGCCCTCTACTTTGCGCAACAAAATCGGGAAGTGTTGCGCGAGTGGTAAAACTGGCAACATCGCTCCAACTCGTATCGCAACAATGTTGCGTGGAAAGTTGCACGAATTTGTTGCCCGTATTACCGTGCCTTAATTCAAACCGGAAACTTTTAAGAACAATGCATTCTTTTCTCATTTTTCTACTGCATTACTCTATTCTTACAAGTGATGTGCTCCCATATTTTAATTTTTGTAATACACGGTCGTTACTACAATGAGAATGCATGTAGTTCAGCCAGACACGTACCTAAGCCAGTGATACACAAGTCAACATTTTCGCATCAGCAAATGCTTCGACTGCTGTTCAATAAATTTGGAAAATTAAAAGGGTCCGGCTGTTAGAGCCGGGTTCAGCACTCTATTCAACAACGCTCAACGTATTTAAGGCAAAAAGAACGCATTTTGTCATCTCTAGCAGCGTGTAAAGTTCTTGATCAGCATGTCGAACCGTTCATCACTGGCATCACGAAGACATCTACCACAATGAAGCGGTTGTCTACCTCAAATGTTATATAAGGGTAAGGCTAACATTACCTCCGAAATAATAATAATAATAATAATATTATTATTATTATTATTATTATTATTATTATTATTTCAGTGTCAATCTTCTAGCTAGCCTATAATAGGCTTACTAATCAGGGACACTACCCTACTTAAAACGTACAATTAATCTTTAGAAGGTCAAGAAGAAGGACAAACTGTGAAAGAAATGGAAGACAGTTAGAGATCCTTAGTGTTCCCTTTTCATCTGAGATAAATAGTGTCTTTTTTAAATTGGTTTTAAACAGCTTACTTATTCATTGAAGAGGAATATGTGGTGTTCTCTTTAACTTCAAACCTGGATATTTTTGCAACTTTGAAACAGAAAGCTACCACTGCGTGGTTAATTTATGTTTCAACAAATCTAATAATAAAATTCTAATTCTAATTCTAATTCAATAATCCGCAAAGGGCACAGCCCATCACTGCAGATGTGCAGGTACCGTGTTTAACTGTACAACTAGGTGCAAGTGAGTGCAAGTGTGCGGCGGGGTTCAACGTCACTCAGACATAGTTCATGGCGGCCTTTTTAAAAGCCTCCACTGTTTGTTCTTCAACTATGTGGTTTTCTAATAAGGTTTAGGCCCTAATTTTTCGCGCTAGAAAACTATGTTTATCCTCTCCTGGTTTGTATTTGTCTGCCCTTGCACTAACTTTAATAAATTTCTTAGGATGGAACTGTCTGGTACCCTGCCTCTTCTTAGGTAAGATGTAGGATGGAATGCATGCCCTGCCGACTGACCAGAAATCACGTTAAACATCATTGTAAGTCGTGCCACTTTCCTGCTTTTTTCGAGTGTTGGCCATTTCAAATCATTCAAACGTTTTGTGACAGTACCAGGAGTAGTGCTATATCCATTTTTGACAAAGAGTGCAGCTCTTCTCTGCGCACTTTCAATGCCCTCGATCTGTTTCTGATTATGAGGGTCCTATGCACAGCATCCGTATTCAAGCTGCGGTCTAACTATAGCAAACTGAAGTAGCCTTGCTCTTTTACTTTATCTTGGCACTTATGTACGTTTCCTCTCATGAAGCCAAGAGATCTATTGGCCTTGCCTATAGTACCAGCAATATTTTTGTTCCAGTTTAATATATCACTGGACAGAGTTACACAGAGGTATTTGTGGTGTTCGGCAGCCTCCAAAGGTTCCACATGGATGATATATTGGTATTCGACTTGAGAGTCATTCAATCAATCAATAATCTTTATTTAAAGAGGTAACACCTATTACTATAAAAGTATTCTCCCTAGTGGCCCTCTAAAAACAAAAATATTGAATAAAAATTACAGCAATTAAGATAAAAAGCCTATAGATAAGTAAAAAGGAGAATCTATGTACAAAAATATAAACAATAATATTAAAAGTTTGAAAAATCAGAAAAGCCTTTTAACTTTAAAATTACTCTCTCTTAGGATGGCGTATTTTTGTATTAAACGATGCATTAAATGCTGTGATTTACTTCCAAGTGAAACATGAACAGAGTACTATAACTACAAGACATGAACAGATAAACTCTAAAACATATTTGCGTTCACCCAGGCTAATTAATAATAACGATATTGTACTTAAGAGTTAGATTATGAGCTCGAGCAAGATCGAGAGCGAATAATCTAATTGTTTCAGCATAAATACACCCGTCGTTCAAAACCAAACAAGTAAATTATCTAAATCCTCCTCGCAGACACTTCGAAAATGCGAAGAAGCGGCCGCCATTAATTTTGTTCACAACTGCTGCTCAATATCTATTACAGAATAGATAGCGAGTTGCGTAGCAAGTCAAAGAACGGCATTCGTGATAGAACGCTACTAGATTTATACTAATCATTTAGCGAAAGTTAATTGTCACTGATAATACTACTTTTCATTATTTTTTAGCCGGGGGCTTATGTTTCCTTTGTGCAAATTCAAGTAATAAGCCATTAATTCAAAATAGCAAGGTCGGGTATACGTAATGGTGTAATGTGGGGTGTGTCCACCCAGCAGCCATTGTTATCTGTTTCTCTCTTTGGTGTTGTTGGGGTCTTATATTTATACGAGGGAACAATGAATAGCAAAATGACAAAAGCGACCATCATTAGTCCAGCTAATAAGAAAAAAAAGTTTTTCAGGTTTCCCTTATTAGGATTCTTGCTCGGATACCAAACACTGTTGCTAGCTGATCTAACTATAACAACAAGAAGACTAGTGATGTAGCTCCCCAAGCCAGTGGTGATCAAAAAACATCCCATCACTACACCTTTCATGTGTTTGGGAGCTTGAGAATAGGCGAACTCCAGCCCTGAAAGAAATGGCAATGTCTAATTACCGAACCCTGCAAACACAGATTGCCACTCAGCTATATATTATATACATATATATATATATATATATATATATATATATATATATATATGTAAGTATGTAGGTATGTATGTATGTATGTATATATATATAGTTGTATAGGATGAGCAGGGAAATAACAACAACTTACTGCCTCATGTATCTTTGGATCACCAACCTATTCCCTTCAGAAGGCGATTCACAGTGATTTCTGACAAATATTAAAAGGTAGTGTACGATGGGAACAGAAATCGAAACAACAAAGAAAACAAGAAGCTACAATTAGCCTAAACTTGGGCTTGCATAAAACAGTATTGTATCCCTAATTTAGCGCTAAACAAAAGAATAGAGAAACGTCTGTCTCTCTAACATCGTATGCATTGCACTAAAGCTTGTGTTGGAGTCTATTTCTTAAGACCCCTATCAACATATCTCCCTCTAGAACTACAAAATTGCTTTACAGCTCAACCATTAAGAACAATAAAAAAAAATATTTCAAAAGAAGAAGTAAAAGAGAAACGAAAAAAAAAAAAGCCCGCGGTATGTGCCTCAAATAGAAGTTATCTGCGTCAGAGGCAGGAACAATGACCTCTAGACCACAGAGGTATATCATATTATATAGTTGCATAAAAATAGTGTATTCACTCCAAAAAAAACTAAGCACACTTGTTTTCGCTTCGATGGATATTTGTTTGAGAAAGGAAACGCTTATCGAACAATGCAGGATTTTTTCGCATAAACGTTAATGGAGTCTCGGCGAAATTTGAGGAGAAAAATAATTAGCACGGTGTAACTGTTTACAAATACGTCAATCCAGGGTCATTTGAAACATAAGAAAGGAACGTTTCTGCGATCAGTTTCAAGTCACGCAAGTAAAAACTAATCGCTAATCATTCAAAAACTAATGTCCAGAAATTAAGATATTGTGAAAAAATAGTAAATAAACTACCTGTCAAAGTCTTAGGGGTGTTCAGACTTCAAAGACACAAGGTGAATCGACGTTTTCCAATACGTGACAACAGGCATCATTCTTGCTGTTGTGAGTTCTTATCTCATTTACTTAGTTAGCGCTTGCGCAGAAACGCCGGAAGTGAGCTTTGTGGATGAAACTCGACGACGAAGAACGAAAAGAAGAACGGACGATAATTTTAACCTCGGGCGCACTACGAAGCCCGAGTAATGAGTGAAAATGTGTTCAGCCGGGAATCGAACAACCGGTCAGACGCCTTACCACTAGGCCACTGAACCAACCCCGCCATTCAACCGAGTTGGAGGGACCTTTAAATAGCAAGCTCTGAAGAGAATCAGACATATTCTGCAGTAAGGATCGCGTCACTACACCGAAGTTGATCAGCGATTCACAGTAAATTTACCCCCAAATACGAAACAATTGTATAGGATGAGCAGGGAAATAACAACAACTTATTGCCTCATTTATCTTTGGATCACCAACCTCAAAATTTCTTAAAAGCTAAAAATTTATTAAAAATGTTTCTTTCTTCATCAGTTACCTGAGGAAGGTAAGTGATGAAGACCGAAAAGCTTGTATTAAATTTTTAGTTTTTATACCTTTTTTAATTCCAGAAGTTGTTCGTCTTCGATTTTTTCTCTAAACTTTTTATACTACACATTGAGGCTTGGACTGTGAATCTTCCGAGATCCTCCTGGCGTCGTAGTACCTTAGTTGGCCCGTGATTTACGTGATCGAGGACGTGTTATCCCGGGAAATTTTACTTTCAAGGTGACAGGGCAGGGGAAGCCTATAACTCCATTTAAAACCCAACTAAGGATCAATTACTGATACACGACCGAAGTCAACTTGGCGTATGACTCCAATTACGGATACCTTTTCAAACACGGATTTTACGGATTCTACGGTTTTTCTTTTAAACATTTATTCAATTAAAATATGATCATTTGGGGTGTATAGGGTTAGGGTTTCCTTCATAAACATTATTTAATAAGCCGGTATCCGTAATTGGATCCTCCTTTGTCATCCGCAAAGTTGACTTCGGTCGTGTATCAGTAACTGATCCTTAGTTGGGTTTCAAATGGAGTTATAGGCTTCCCCTGCCCTGTCACCTTGAAAGTAAAATTTCCCGGGATAACACGTCTTCGATCGCGTAAATCACATCTTCGATTGCCGTGTTTCCAGCATGGTTGTCCTGATAGTGTAGTGGTGGTAGTGGTATACGGGGGAACGTGGGTTCAAATCCCGCTCAGGGCAAATTTTCTTTCAAACATTTATTCAATTAATGAATAATTTATGATAATTTGGGGTGGACAAGGTTAGGATGTTTCGTTTATTCCGTAGTACAGTGCTGGATACGTTCAAGTAGAGCAAAATGTATTGAAAAATAGAAAAAAAAGCTTCTCTTTTATCCCTACTTCATCCGCCTTTTTGCTTAGAATTTGTGCCGCAATGTTTTCGAGAGTTTTAATGTAGGGGTTCTATTATTAATTAATACTTTCTTTTGCTTTTCTTAGTAGCATGACGCAACTATTAGCAGTATATTCTTTTGTCACTTGTTAATTGCATTACGCAACTTTTAGCACCTTAAACTGTATTTAAAAGAACAAATTGCCATTCTGCACAATGGATCAATTGAGGTATTACAGTGAAGGATAATTACAATCATGCAATTAGTGTTTGTTTGTTTGTTTTGTACCTGTGATACTACAGAGCACTTCACTGGTTCCAATCAACAAAAACTGTGGGATTTGCCAAAAGATATTTAGATCTGCAGCACTTAGATTCTTTCCATTAACTGTCTGATTGTAAACATGGCCTTGTTCCCATGTATGCCTTCGACTGATTTCAACCAGGCCGGCCACCACCATGGATTGTGCAGCTACCAGCATACCAACACCAATCCTGCGGAGAGGAGTGAACCTGATGCCGCAGTATTGAAGAAGAGGATAAACAATGTGCTCCATAATGGGGATGATTGCAAGAACAGCGACAATGTCAAAAAGAGACAGGGATGCAGCTGGCACAGTGAAGCTTGGAAATTCCAGTCTCATGTAGGTACCTTGAATCAGGAATGTGGTCTGCATCTGGGGTATCGAGAACAAAATCGACATGACTAAACTAGAGATTGAGCTACGACATGAATTCGTGTGTAATTATATTTGTCAGTTTTATAGATTATAATAATCATAATCATAAGAGGAAGAAGGAGACGATCGTTTCCCAAACTTCCTTTTCCCTCATAAGTACAGATCACATGCTCGCGACGGATTTTTGCACTAAAGTGTAGTTAAAAACCGATCTAGTTTCTGCACATGGCAAGAGTATCAATTGAATGGATATTATAGTGGTTCATGTTGTTTTGACTTCTCTTTCAAACACCAAACACTGTTATGTGTGTTCTCAAAGAAAACACTTACATATGATATAAGAAAAATGTATGACACTGATCAAATCAAGCTATTCCGTGAAATACGTAGAATCCGCCGTGTTTTAGAAAAAAGTTACACAAACACATATACACACATTTTACCCGTCAACTTCCCCATCTTACTTAGAAGATATTTTCAGATAAAAAGAGAAGTATTAAATTGATCAAATCAAGCTTTTCTGTGAAATTCGTGAAATCCGTCGTGTTTTATAAAAAAGTAACACACACACACTTACTTTCCCGTCAAACTGTAAGTCCAAAGCCTGCAAAGAAAATCCAATTGAGGCCGGATATCGCGGATTTCCCGGAAACTCTTGATTTGACATTTATAGTACTTCTCTTTCAAACTGCAAGTATCTCATGGAAAAGTTCAATTTCATTCACTATCTGTCAAACTTAGAAGATATTTACAGATAAAAAGAGAAGTATTAAGTTAATCAAATGAAGCTTTTCCGTGAAATCCGCTGTTTTAGAAAATGTCACTCACAGAAATTCGCCCGTCAACTTCCCCGTCAAACTGTAAGTTCAAGGCCCGTAAAGAAAATTCAATTTAGTCCGGATATCGCGGATTTAACGGAAACTCTTGATTTGACATTTATAATACCTTTCTTTGAAACTTCAAGTATCTCATGGAAAGATTTAATTTAATTCACTATCATGTCAAATTTAGAAGATATTTTCAGATAGAAAGAGAAGTATTGAATTGATCAAATCAAGCTTTTCCGTGAAATCCGTAAAATCCACTCTGTTTTAGAAAAAAGTCACCACAGAAATTCGCCCGTCAACTTCCCCATCAAACTGTAAGTTCAACGCCTGCAAGGAAAATTCAATTTAGGCCGGATATCGCGGATTTCACGGAAACTATTGATGTGACATTTATAATGTGACATTTATAATCAGTAAGAGCTAGAGATGTGTTACTAATAAAATCAAGCGTTTCTGTGAAATCGGTAAAATCAGCCGTGTTTCACACACACAAATTTGCCCGTTAACTTCCCCATCAGGCTGTTAGTTCAAGGCCTGTAAAGAAACTTCAATTTAGGCCTGATATCGCGGATTTCACAGAAATTCTTGATTTGACATTGGCAATACTTCCCCATCAGACTGTAAGTTTAAGGCCAGTAAAGAAAATTGAATTTCGGCCGGATATCGCGGACTTCACGGAAACTCTTCACTATTTTTTCTTTCAAACTGCAAGTTTCTAGCCAAACTGGAAGCTCATTACATGTTCTTGAGCTGCCTATTTTTGGGCATGACGAAACGAATTTTGCATAAGATAAACTTACCTCTACTGAGTTGACTAAAGGCATAACCATAAGCCACGTAAACTAAACTTGAACTTGAGATTCCTCAAGAGACTAAACCCCAGCTACACGTTATCACATGAGAAGAACACGTCCCAACATTGTTGTAAGAACGCTTCTAACAATGTTTGATACGCATATATCATTGTTGGAAACACGTCGCTTCGGGGTTTTGACTTCAACAATTATTAGGCTCTCGGATTGGAGACTGGATCCTTAACTCTGATTGGTCTCTGCAATACAACATTGTTGAAAGGGTGGCTACACGCTTCAACATTTGTTGTATGTTGGAGAAAATGTTTGATCGAAATCAAAACATTCTTCCAGCAAAAAATGTTGAGCAAACGTCATAAAACATGCATGCTACACGTTCTAACATTGCTCAACCAAAAAATGTTTTATAACAATGTTTGAACGTGTAGCCAAGGCTTAAGGTTACGTACTAATGCCACTCATTAACACGGATGATAAGAGAAACAATTAATACAACTGTGCAATGCGTTCAACAAACTCAACACATGTCACCCAAATGATTCTTTTGCGACCAAGCTGTGGGAATCAAATTCCTTCTTGACCAAGAGACAACGCTTCTTTCAATTTTAGTTAGCTTCTTCGTTAGAAGAAATAAATAAGACGAGACATTTGATGCAATTGAGATGACCAAAACTCGTTAGTTCTATTGCACGACTTTCATACTTGGTTGGGAATTTAACCCCGGGGAATGACATCAACTGAACAGTTTGCAGACGTTTAGAATTCCAGACTCTAAATTAGGCACCTCTATAAGTTTCCGCTGAGTTTTAAATTTATTCCACGAGACGTTACAAATCAATTTGGGTTTAAAATCAGAGCCATCTACAGCACAAACCAACCCAGTTGTAACATGAACATGACAAGCTATCCTTGTCGTCAACTCAACAGTCAGGCGATTAAGAGTGCAGCCTTCTTTTATGAGAGTCCGATAATCGCAGGAAAATGTAGTATCGTGAAGGCGCAGTGTGTGTGCAAAGTCAACGAAGTAGGAATTGAAAGGGCCTGGATGAATATGTGCAAAACCAGAGATACTTGTGACAACGCAATTTCTGGTAAGAATCAGTAACTTGATGCATTCTTGTTTGTTATTATAAAGGATCTTACTTATTTTGTATCTCCACAGGAATACAAAATGTAGCATTATTCTTTGAAGCAGTAAGTGCGCAAAGCCGAAAGAACAAAACCAGTAAATAAGAAAGGAAATGAAGAGGAAGACAGTTTTGACGAAAGTGACGACGAATCATTAACATCAAGTCAAGTAGCAAGTGCTGTCAGCCAAGATTGGATTTCAAGCTACCCGACCGTGATAAATGATAAATTGTGTCCTTCTGTCAATTACTGGATTGCTCTAACAACGCCAAACGGTGTCCTAGCAAACCCTCTCATCATACACCGTGCCCTGTTGGAATGCGGCGTAGAGACTGTGACACAACAGGTGCATACTTTTTTCTCTTTTTTCTTTTTCTTTCCTAACGTACTGCCTTCCCAGCCTTGAAATTCTTTGCACAATTGAGTACAGTATTTGTAACATTTCAAACTTCGATCTTTGTCCTCATTCGTTTTAATGGCGTATATCTTAGATCGATTACAAAAACCATCGAAACTAGCGACTGAGAGCATGATTAAAAGTGTCTTTTTATGAGACATTTAAATTCTATTTGAACACTAAACCCTGAAGCAACGCTGCGGAGAAAGAAAATCTTTATGTATGTTTTACAGTGTAAAATGCAAGTTGATAATGCAATTGCTCTATCCATAGATACCATGCAACGAGGGGAAAGAGTCAGGAGTCCCGATTGTCTGACAAACTGACCGTGCTTGTGAGCGACATTGGAATAGCCATGAAGAAAGTGGAGTACGTCCCGTTCCGTGGTAAAATTTACAGAAACGTCCCAGCAGCCAAGTTCACGTTCGCCTACAAGTGCGAGGTGCGAGCGTTTGTGAACCGTTTGGCGGCAAACGAGTTTTTTTTAAGCGAGATCACTCAGGGACATGAAAAGGTCATTGAAATTCTTTCCGACCCCGACGACGAAGTGATACGACCGATTTTCATCGATTACAACCTTATTGAAGTAGATGCTGGTTATTGCTGGTCGATTAAGGACAGACGCTTCCTGGAATTGAAGAAATTGGTGAGTTCTGCGAGGATTAACTAAAGTTTCTCAACTTCAACAAAAAACGTCACAGGGACAGGGTCCCGTGTTTGATCGGCGATGCCAACAGCCTTTTCCAGCCCATCTTCGGCCTCATCCATCATTCCAACATAGCTACGATAACCAAACAAAGGGTATTTAAGAAGGCCATGATAACCAAGTCTACCGAAGGGATCTTCATAGATGAAGCGTCCACGTCAACAATGGACATCCACGATTGGAAAATTTTGAAACAGTCAAACAGCCAGATCGTTCATGAACTGCTGTCCTATATTTCTCACGGCCAAACAGAAGTTGCAGTTTAAACCCGAAGATCAGCCCGCAATGGAACGCAGGGTGCGTAATTACACTTTCAAGAGTCTGGCCACGCTCAAGAAAAGGGCCTCGGAATGGCTGCGAAAACAGCCGATGGAATGCATAGTGTGGGTTGCAGGAAAGGCACGAAAACCAAACGAGGAGGAAGAGACGTCGAACTACACCGAGGGAGACGAAGATTCAGAAGCAGAAAATCGCGATGACACTCTACCTGAGCTTGAAAAAGAAGCTCTTAGAACAATGTCATTCACAGACGCGTTGCCGACCACACTTGATTCACTTTCCCACTGCCAAGAGAAAATCACACGTGACGAAAATGAGGAAACTCTTTCATTGGACTCAGCGGAAGAGGCCGTCGTCGACAGCGAATCGTCAAGCGATGTCCTGGAAACGCAGCATGAGCGAGACGCAACCTCACGGCTTGAGATACAGGCACTTGGAACACGTGCTCAAAGACAAGGAAAGAAAACGAGACAAGGAGGAAAATGACAAGAGGATGAGACGCTAAGGGAGAAGAGACTTTCTCAGACGCAAAGGGAGTGAATACCCAGAGTATTGAGTTACTACCTGAAGACCCCGACGAAGCCACGCCCAGCCCAATCCTCAAGGAGCTGGAATAATACAATGAAGAACAAAGAAGAGTGGAAGAGTAAAGACGTCGCGAGAGCACCCGCCAAGCGTTTGAAGGCGAGTGGTTGCTGAGGACGGAAAGAGGGCTGTACGAGTGCTTCCAGAACCTAGCTCGGGAACGAGACCCGTACATGCGCACAAATTTACAGGCCTATCAAACACAAGGTACATCAACGCAATGTGGGGACCTACAACCCAGCAGACGCATTGGAAGAGCGCAGAAGGGTCTGTGTAGAGCACGGTCTACTTCGCAAAGAAGATCAGATGTTGATACGCATCTTCTGCAGCCCATGCCACAAATTGAACGTTCCCCGGTTAGCGAAAGCAGTGACGAGGAAGCGCTTTTCCAAACACCCGTCCCAGTTCTAGCCAACTGCCAGCTAGTGTCGTCCCCTCAAGCGTAACGGACGATTCTGCCATCTCCGAGGAGCTTTTGATTATGAACGGAACAAAGAGGCGCAGAGAAAAGAAATCCAGAGGAGAGCAGAGCCCAAAGAGGCCGAGGAACACTCTTTTCAATTATTTTCACAGCCGCAAATAGACTGATTCAACTCGTCCTTTCCTCTTCTCTCTAACCATGAGAAATCGCCAATGTTAACTCTTTTTCTACAAGCTATTTGGTCGCCTTTTTTTGCAATTTCTGGAGGGTAGGAGGTCAAATCGACCTGGCTACTCCATATAAGGGGTTAACACGGAGATTTCGCTCGACCACAACACCGAAGGCTCTATCTTTGCTGTCACGCGCGTCACGCTAGCTGTCGTTTATTTCTAAACGAACACTGCAGCTACAATTTGTTACTTATTTTATTTATAAGTGTGTTTTTCAAGCCTTTTTCCAACTCAGAAGCCCCCTGCCTGGCATCATAAAGCTGGGTTGATGGGTAGAGGCAATCCTTTGAAAAAAAACAGTGATGAGAAGCAATTGGCAATTTACGAAGTGAAGTTATGTCTTTACTCGGTTTGTGAGTGGGTTCCGGGATAAGTTTTAACTTGTAAATAACGCAATCGGTGCAATATTTTGTCAGCAGGACCGGATGGCTAGACACTTATAAAAAATGCCTGAAATGGAAATTGGCGGACCTTCACTCGCCCCTTATACCAGAGTTTCCCATAATTCCTTTGGGTCACAAACGCGAAAAAGACAGATCTGTGAGAGCAACTGAAATCCACCTTTATCCACGACGCGCTAAAAAAGTGAGCAGGAAATTGTGGAACAGATAGTAAGACGTGGAGTCGACGTTTGCTGGCAAGGTAGATTTTCAGCTCTAAGAGGAATTTTTGGCTTAAAATTTTGAAGACAAAGTTAAGTATTTTACGGTGTTGTCCGGGGGCGTGTTTGGTTTTGCAACAGAATAAAAGGTCATATTCATTGGAAATTAGGAGATTTGGCAAGTTTAGAGGGTGATAAAGTCTAATCAAGTGATTATTTGGCAATGAGAGTGGTTCATTTCAAACATAGACCGGGATTTGAGAAAGTTGCGGGTTTTCAAGGCTGGGTGCAAAAATGTACCATATTTGGTGAACCTGTTGTAAAAGAGTTAATCAAAAAATACTCTTTGTAGCTCATTTTACTTTTTCAAACTGTGGACTATACAAACTGGAAGAAGTCATTGAAAATAGTATTTCTACAAATGCTTGTGAAATTCTAAGCAAATGACGGAGAGTTGGAGGGGGTGGGGTACCTGCTACAGCTCTTAAGAGCTTAGTACTGTAGCAAAGGGAAGTGTAGAAGCAAGAACACTGTATATTTTTACCCTGACGCTAAATATATCCCTAACCCTAACCCTAACCCTAACATTAACCCTAAAACCCCAGCCCTAGCCTTTAACCTAACACTAATTCTACCCCTAACCCTAACCTAACCCTACCCCACCAATCTAGCTTTACTCCAAGCCTCGGATCTTTAATCCTAAAGCCAAAACAATAGCTTTTGACCTAAAATCCACATTGTAAACCTATGCTTAAGCAAGGCTTGGCCATGGTGTTCCGTTTTTGGTGTAAGAAGTAATGGTCACGTGACCTAAGTTTTTCCCTTAATTTCGTGCGAAAGAAATTGAATTAAATGCCCTCTCGTCTCAGTTTGTCGTCCTGCTTTGAATTTGCGAAAATTAGTCTCAACTTCCGAAACGTTCCAAATAAAGGCAGTCCTTTAGATCTTTTTCGTTTGAGGGAAACTTTAGTTCAGCCCTTTTCTTCAAAGAATCGGCCATTCTTCCTTTCTGAAAGTTGAAGTCGGGATCTCTGAAAATAGCAAACCTTTGCCCAATACCGTGCTTATCAATCTCATTCTTTAGAAACTTGTCCTCGTCCGCCGTAAATTTCAACAACCGGCGTTGGCTTCTTTGGATTCGCAATCGCTTTGTCGGTGGGGCATCCCTGTGGGCGGGCACGCTTTTCGGTTCTGTGCTTTCTGTCGGTGCTGCAAAACTCGACGTTGAATCGCTAAACCTCGTGTTTACCTCCTTATCCAACTCAGAGCTTTTGGTACCTTGTAGCTTTTGCAGACACTCGTGAGCCTTCACAGCAACTTCGCGCGACCTTTGCTTTTGATAGTGAACTTTGGCGACGGCTGAGCTGTGTTTCTGATCTTCCGAAGAGATCCTTTGCTCTTTACTAGTGAGCTGATTGAGGCTTTGCGTTTCGACGATTTGACAATAGCGTGTCGGGTGAATATACTTTCCTATTACGTCGTTACCACTAACAAAGGAGACGAAAAATAATCTGCGTAAAAAGCAGTGTGCCCTCCCCAATGTTAATACCGAACGATTTATGACATCCTATATAAATAGACTGATTTTTAAACACAAGATAATGTAGTTTCTACGTAGTTTTAATATCATCCGTTTTTAGTTGAACTAGTTTAAATTTTTAGGGTAGATTTTATTGGGTGTATACGTGTGCAGAATGTAACCAAAGATATGTACTTTTATCTTTTGGCAATAAAGACTATTATTATTATTATTATTATTATTACTATTATTATTATTATTATTATTATTATTATTATTATTATTATTATTATTATTATTATTATAAAGACTAGTTTACTCATGACGTCGCCCAATTTGCTGTGTTGGCCTCCATTTCTCGTGACAAGAACATAGTCGCACTGGGTGTTCAGCAATAGCCTGACGAAAGTGATGTAGTTATCGAGCACTTGCATGCTGGCATCAGTCAGAATCAGCGAATCGAAGCCACACTTTCCGGCAGTCTTGAAAGTTTTCTGATCGATGAAGCCTCCATTTGCCTTTGCTGCATTTACCATGTCCACCGTCAAACACTGATAAGTCATAGGGCGCGACCCCTTCACTTTGATGAACAAGTAAATGCACACAAATATCCTGGCAGATGTTAGGTCTGATGGGTTCACTTGACTGGGTTTGCTCTTGCACATCGTTACGATGCTTTCGTGACGTGGCAAGTGAAATGTCACTGCTTGCATGGAACAAATTGTTCCACGAAAGTTCCGCAAGCCAGCATAAAGGAACACTTATTCTGAAAGGGAACGCACTAACAGGAACAGTTGTTCCTCAAGTGAATAAAAAGGACCAAAATGATAAAAAGAGGAACAATACCAATGGGAACACGTGTTCCTAAGCGACTCATTTCGGAACAAAACGTTCCTTTCAATGTTAAAAATTCGGAACAAAAGATTCCTTTTTAGCTCTAAATGAACACTTTGTTCCTATTTTTTCGTGACAATTTGATCTTTTTCATACCATAGGACCACTCCAAATAGGAACAATCGTCCCATAATGGAGATGTTCCAAAGGCGAAAATGAGAACCGTGCAAAAAAACTAAAAGTCAATTTAAAAGCCAGTTAAGGGATAAAGAAAACATACCGCAGCCTCTTAAGAATCTCTATGCTGAATACAAACAACAGCCAGAATTGGGTTGACAAAATCCCGCTAAAACACGTCGAAACATGGAAGTAAAAATTTAGGGAAACAGAAGAAGAACTGTACGGCGCAGTTGCGTGACAGCCCATTAACGATAATCCGGGGCTGATTATAAGCCAGCCAAGTAATGTAACGCGCTTGGCAAAAACTTTGATTGAATGCAAATGTCGTAAGTCAAAACTGAAGGGTAAACGACATGAATAAATGGTTTTTGGATAAACTCAAAGTTTATAACGACCCTAGCTAGGTTGGCTTAATTGTACTTTGTGAATGATATACGAAATAAATCCTATATGAACTACAGAAATGAAATCAAATGAAGAATGATCTTCGCAGAGAACGCAATATATGCAATTACGAAAAGAAGCCCTTATTTTATGTATCATTCACACTCATTTCTTTCACGGGAACATATGAACCCACAATTAACCTGCTCCCAACGTCAGTGGCTTCATACCTCAGTTGGTTAGAGCATCGCACCGGTATCGCGAGGACAAGGGTTCAAACCCCGTTGAAGTACTGAATATTTTTCAGGCTTCTTTTCGCAATTGCACAAATTGCGTTCATAACTGCGAGGATCATTCTTCATTTAATTGTACTTTACCTGCAAGTAACTTGTCCAGTATGCGATGAACAAAAGAAAGATTGGGATAATTCTTAGTAATGCTTTGACATCTTCAACCTGGTCTTCAGTGTAAGTTCCTCCAAAACTACGCTTTGCCTTGTCCATCCACGTTGGTGCATTTGCTGTGCGGCGATTTCTCACAGCTTGATAAATTATCTTTGCAGTTGTAGCCATTTGGCTGCCGCCTGGTGGCTTATGCAAGTACTTGTTTCGACCAGCAACAAAGATGAACACAGTAAGAATAATTGAACCAGCAGTGATGACATAACCATAAAATATACCGTCCTTTTGTTGTACCCATACAACAAGTGTAAATGCTATGAGTGATCCGAGGTTAATAAAAAAGTAAAACCAGTTGAAAAATGTCTGGACGGCTATGGGCCCATCCTGCTGCACCTGGTCGGCTCCAAATGGTGCCACGTTAGATTTGATTCCTCCAGTTCCGAATGCAATGGCTATCAGAGCAATCGCAAAGTAAATTAGTCTTGCTGCTCTTTTATAATGGACATCATCCTTGGAAACGGGTAGCATTAGGAGCATCCCAATAATGTACAATAATGAGCTGGCAAAAATAGCGTTGAAGCGACCCATGTAAGTATCAGCTAGCCATCCTCCGAGCAAACGAGTAAAGTAGCAGGTTCCTAGAGGAATGTCAAGCACTCATATGTTACATAATAGGAGGACTCCTTTAAGATAAACGATTTAGTTTATTGATAATTTGCTTCCCAGGTTTAAGTCTTCTAAGGACTTTTTACAGTACCCTACCCTACCCCCTTAAAAACTGGCGGAAAATGTGTAAAAGCAAACTGAAATAATTTTGTTGTTTCGTTTTCATTTTTCACCTGTGATACTCGCTGGATACTATATCTATCGTTTATTTACCAGGTTTAACTTTTATCATCGTGAAAATACCGCACATCGACATTTAGATTATAGCAACATGCTGCATGTTTGCCACATGAACCTAGTTGGATGGGCTAATCGTCTTCTGTTGCTTAGTGGGGACTCGGCATTCAAGCTAGTAATCGGCTGAGGTGGGGTTCAAACCACGATCTTCGGTTATGTAGTCCACTACTTTGTCATCTGACTTGCTAAGTCCTCCCCGCGCCCCCAAAGGAATGATAGTAATAAAACCTCACTACAGCTAATGTTCATTCTACTTTCCATGAAAGGATTTTTGGATTGGACTTCTCCACCCTTCTTGGGACCCTTAGCTTCTCATTCTTTGAATTTCCTTTGACCATCCACGGTGGAGGTATGGATATTTCCATGTCTTCTTCAACCTCTTTGTTAGAAGTACCATAACTACCATACAATGCGGCTCATATGTGTTGGGACAATTCCCGTTTCCCCGCACTCCTCCTTTGCAATGTTGAGTTTTTAGATTCTCGCATAGCAAGAATAGTCCATGGACGGCCCGAAATGTTTCAAAGTCCCAGGGGAGGAAAAGGGGAAATTCGAGAAAGGCACTGAAAGAGGAGCAACGGGTACTGTCATAAGGGTAGACTTATGCATTGTCCAGTTAGCTAGTTTTCGCTCTAGTTCGACAAGTGCCCCACATTTGTATGAGCCGTGTAGTGGAGATTACTCGACTGATGAACAATGCGGACCTGTAGAACACCAGATGCTGACCGAGATTTGATTGTTGCTTAATAATAGTAAACTTTATTTGCTACCTTTGTGTACTGAACATGAAATACGGAAATATTACTGTATTTTTTTAATAGTTCTATTAAATAATCTCTTTCGTCTATACCCGCTTAATTTAAGCAAAGATGCTGTTTGTCAACCACTTGTTGATTTCAACTCAGAAACCATGCCAATCGGTAAACAAGATGGCTATGAGTTATTTTTTATTTATCTATTTTTTTTTTTACCTTTTCTAGAAATTTATGCTTAGGGAATTAGAATTAGAGGGGGAGGGTAGCTCGCACGAGCCCCAAAATGCCTAACGTAGTAAGAAAGGACGAAAACAGTGTAAGAGGGGTGGCCATGTTGAAATTTCAAGTTGATCTCAAATTAGTTTTGGCTTGTGATAGATAGAGGACAGCAAGCATTTATCCCATAGTGCCACAGTGTGGTGGGAGTGTCTGTCACGTGACCTATTCTTGTGCAAACTCTACCCCTCACAAGAACATCGCCCCAAGTCCAAGAACTTAGCCCTCACCATAGATCTCATCAATGGTCCTGCAATCCTAGCTTAAACCCTTGTTTTGAGTAAAGGTTGGGAGTGACTTCTATCTGATGATGTCACAAGTCCTGTCCACGTGACCTTACTTTGCCCGTTAATGTCTGATGGCATACAATTTACAGAAATGACTTTTGAAATGATGCAATTAACAGTGAATACCAGACTTATAGTTGACGGCAGTGGTGTAGAAAGTTCTAACTGATCTTTACAAAGAAGCACTAAATTTGCTGTCAGTCCGTAGTACGTCAGACGCTCACAAAACTCCGTGAGAAGAATACACATGGTGGCCACCAGCTTCTGGCCGCTTCCAATGAAGTGAGCTGCATTCCTTACGGACGAGATAGGACTTCTCAAGATAGCCACCGAATCGTGATTGGCGCTTCCGTCTGCGATTAGTGGAGACCGTTCATTGTTACTTCCTTCTGCTCATGCCATCTTAAAGGGAGCGAAGAAGAACATATTTAAATATTATCTGATTTAAACATTATTGCAAGGCCGCAAACGTGAGAGACTTGGACGGCAGAGCACGGTTAGCTGGCCTGGGCCATCCATCCCCACCAGCATCTTAAAAAGTCCCAGGTTTAAAGAATGGGACTGTGATTAAAATGCTAAACATTCACTAAACACATCATGAATCGTCCTTTTTGTTTCTTCTGTCATATAACTTTGGCTATACTTCTTTACTTTGGGAAATCATTGATAATTACAATATTTCCTAAAAGAGTTCCACCCAAACTTAAGTAGCTAAAATTAATGTGGAAAAGCGAATGTGAACACATAACGATCATTCATGGCAACGAGTTGCATGATGGTGGTTTCTTCTGCATTAGTTTGATTCCGGAGAAAAAGTAGTCTAGGGAACCATAGCACCTTAAGTATTGTTCATAACTGCGATGATTATTCTCGTCTTTATTTCATAATCTGCAGTTCAAATATATGGATTTCATATATCCAAAGTCATTTAAATCTTAATTGAACTCTGCTATCTAAACCAGCCTTCGTAACGATCCGAGGAATTCACTGAAAAATGGCGATGATTTTCATAAGACCAAGCAAGAGGGTTCGCTTAGAATCCCCTATTTATGACATACTTTTGTCTTCCGTTTTTTCTTTCTTTCAAGCAAGGGACCCACCCATCAGTTTACGAGAGAGAGGGTGGTTAGACTGAATCGAAACTAATATATAATACTGTAAAAGCTCTATCTATCCCCCCTTCTCTATTAAGCCCCATCTCTAATAAGCACCCCAGTTTGGAAGTCGTTTGTGTGTGTGTGTGTGTGTGTGTGTGTGTGTGTGTGTGTGTGTGTGTGTGTGTGTGTGTGTGTGTGTGTGTGTGTGTGTAACACGCCCCCCTCTCTAATAAGCCCTCCTCCCCCTCTTGGGACATGAGAATTTGTAATTACTGCACTCCTATTTCCTCCTGCGAAATCAACTTCATGTGGCCCAGTTGGTTTGTTTTTAAACAATTATACACTCAAACACGTAATACTGTTTGTTGCTCTTTATTAAGCGTCATATTAAGCGTCTTATAAACAAATTGAATTAGCAAATTAAAAAAAGTGGTAACACCCTTTTCAGAAATGTTTCGGCGTGGTGTTACTATGTCATCTTCAGTTTATTTGAAATTTCAACAAAGCACTCAATTCAGATAGTATAATATTATGTTATTTTCAAATAAAACGTGTTGCCTTGCTTTCAAATGTCCGGTACATGGAGGTCTTTACAGTCTCACGTTAATACATACTATTAACTTTACTCCTTTGCTTTAGGTTACTTTAAATAACATTGCGATAATTTCGTCTGTTGAAAGACTGGACTATTCTTAACTCGCTTTCACGCACGTGACAGTCATGTGATTATGGAAGCGCCCTCCTGGCGACGAGCATTTCTTGATGGGCAGCTATATGAGGCATAGAGAAACATGGTATACCTTCTTGACGAAATCGATGCTATAGGTGTAGCTAATACGAGAAAATTTCGAGTTTCTTTTATTCTTTGCGAAAAAAAAATAGCAAACGCGAAATTCCGAAACATTAACAGGAGTGAGAACGAATGAATTAGCTTTGTTATTTCCTTGATATAACTGTAACGCAATTCTAATGAAACGCTTAGGTCTTCCATTGCATGTCCAGGTACAAAAGTTTGACTAGCAATATTATATTTAGCTTGCCAAAATAGACCAATTTTTATGCAATTTTTATGAGTAAACAGTTTTTCCATTGAACGTTTTTTGCTCTCTTTTCCGCTCAAATCCCTCGATACCGTGCAAACGACAGATCCTGTCGAAAAGACGATTTTTAAGCTTAAAATACTTCGCCCTGTAGAGTTTTTCCCCCATCACTGACCACCTTACCTTAAAACGAAGCTCAAAGCTGGATTCAACAGAATTCACCGACACTCGGCTGGGCACTATGAACGGACGAAATGATAGTTTAAAGACCGGCAGTAAGAACCCTAACGCTTCACTATTTCATGCAACTGATTTGACGGCAATCATGATCAAGTGAAAGGCACAGGATTCCAGTGTCACGCCTCAGGTCGCGGTGAAGCCGGAAGTTAAAAAATTATCGATTGATATGAACTATGATCAATCAGTTTTGTTAGCGGAAAATGCGTCCAGATTGAAATTTATTTCAATAATCGTGTTCTTTAAGACGTATAGGATTAAACCTAAAATAAGAGAGATTTGTTACCGCGTGAGGCATACTGAGAATGGCTGGTGATTGCGTTCCTCAAGCAGTTTTTAAGGCCTGGGTTTCGAAATATGTTCAGAAATATGGTTGATGGCCAATATCTTTCTCCAGATTTCCTAGAACTGGATTACACTCGCCCTGAAGATAAATCTTGTTGTTCTCTTTTTCCTTAACGTATAATTTTGATCACGTGACCAGTCACGCGATCAGAATTTGAAAAATTCTTCAATCGGCGAATTGGTGGCAGATTTTACATTTACAGATTAATAAATCAGCGTTTCCAATGGAAATCCAACATATCTAACTTTCTACGCTTGGAATGACTGTTCACGAGTTTTAGTTTTTAAATTATTAACAGCCAAAGGTTGAATTCTGGGCCGATAAAAGACCTTTGTCCCTATAATTTTTTTGTTAAGAACGATGGACGGTGATTCCAAACGTAAGTTGCTGGAAATAATTAATATTCAAATGAAAAATGTGTTTATTCGATATTATATCTTACCACTGTCACCTACTCCTCAAATAAATGATTTTTCGAGGAAATGGTCACTTGACACATCACGTGATCTATGATAACGTCTATTGTATTTGAAAATGTTAAGGACGATAAGAACTTCCTTTGTGCCGAATTTTGTTCCAGTATCATTCCTCTGGGCTGTTATATTCTGAAACAAACATGTTATCTAATAAGGTATGGTCAGTTAAAATGGACCCCGAGATAGATAACACTACTGAGTATACGAGCAATTAGGAAGGAGGTTACAGCCCTGAAAATCGTTTAATGATTTCATTCCGAACGGACGATATGATAGTTTAAAGACAGTAAAAGCCCTAACGCTTCACTATTTCATGCAATTGATTTGACGGCAATCATGATCATGTGAAAGGTACAAGATTCTAGCGTCACGTCTCACGTCACAGTAAAGCCGGAAGTTAAAAAATTATCGATTTATATGAACTTTGATCATTCAGTTCTTTTCAATAATCGTGTTCTTTAAGACGTATAGGATTAAACCTAAAATAAGAGAAATTTGTTACCGCGTGAGGCATGCTGAGAGTGGCTGGTGATTGCGTTCCTCAAGCAGTTTTTAAGGCCTGGGTTTCGAAATATGTTCAGAAATATGGTTGATGGCCAATATCTTTCTCCAGATTTCCTAGAACTGGATTACACTCGCCCTGAAGATAAATCTTGTTGTTCTCTTTTTCCTTAACGTATAATTTTGATCACGTGACCAGTCACGCGATCAGAATATGAAGAATTCTTCAATGGGCGAATTGGTGGCGGAAATGGTCACTTGACACATCACATGATCTATGATAACGTCTATTGTGTTTGAAAATGTTGAGGACGATGAGAACTTCCTTTGTGCCGAATTTTGTTTCAGTATCGTTCCTCTGGGCAGTTATATTAGGAAACAAACAATTTATCTAATAAGGTATGGTCAGTTAAAATAGACCCCATAATAGACAACACTACGGAGTATACGAGCAATTAGGAAGGAGGTTAAAGCCCTGAAAATCGGTTGATGATTTGCGCGCGACTTGATAACTTTCATGTCAGAGTTTTTTCATAATGTAAACAAATTAATAATAGCACGTACACTTCGCAAAACTGTTTTCGGAAGAGAGAGAGAAAACAACTTCAAGCCTTCGGTCTTGATGTACAACGGATGACAAACTGAGTCTGATTTCAATGGGATGGCGTAGCTGTCCATGGTTTAATCTAAACAGGACAGGGGTCAAGTCCCGCGCCAGTTTGCTGCGTAAAGAAAGGTTTGGCCACCCTTGCTGCCTATTACTTTCTGCAGAAAACTTCAACTCTTTGAGTTTCTTCCATTTCCCAGCAGTACGGCTCGGAAGTCGTGTCGCAAATTGTCGACGGTTGCTCCAAATTACCAAACGTGCATATTGTCACTCATGAAAATCTTTTTGCCAAGGGTCCTGAAATCTTACATGATGACAAACACATTAAAAAGCGACACCTCGGTTTATTCGCCGCAAACTTGGCAGAAGCGATTCGTGGCAGAGCAAAGCCTTCACGTCCCCCACTAATCATTTGTTCCGCTCGCCGCATCGATCCCAATCATCACTACCTCAGAAATATTCTTCTTACAGTGACGCCGTCAGGAATCTTTCCCCTGGAGACCATCATCAACCAATACACCAACGCCAGCAGCAACCGTCGCCGCCAATGGCTTATTTTCAGTCACAAGCTCATCAACAGGTCTCCACCTCTCCCACAAACTGGCAATTGCCTGTTCATCCTGACAATAGTAATGTCTCGCATATAGAATTTCCTAAAGAACTACTTTCTTTTTAAGATTTATAAAGTCCTTTATTTAATACAAAATCTTTTACCAGGATGCGTTTAAGCTTTGATAGTTAATATAATAGGGAATGACAGGGTTCTTGAATCATTCAAGTAAACTGTCTTTTTTTGCCTGGAACATAAACGGGCTTTCTTCGAAATCTTTGGGTGACAAATTACGGAATGTCGATTTTTTAAGCATAATTAATAATTTTGATATCATAATCCTCTCTGAGACCTGGAAAAGGACAAATATTGAAGTAGCAGGTTATAGGTCTGTGGTTCAAGGTGCCTCAAAAGTGCGAAAAAGGGGCCGCAACTCGGGAGGGCTAGCTTTACTTTACAAAAATGAATTTCATGATTGGATTTCAGTTGAAAAAGAGTCTCCGAATTTTCTATGGTTTAAAATTAGCAAACAGTACCCTAAAACAGCAAAGGATATATTCGTATGTTGTAGCTATATTCCACCATATAATTCAAATTACTTTCATCCTGAACTATTCGAAGATCTTGAAAAAGATATCGAACATTTTTCTGCCCGTGGATCAATCCTCCTCTTGGGTGATTTTAACTCGAGAACAGGAAAATATGCAGATGTTGTTTGCAATGAAGGAAATCACATGATAGCAAACGATCAATCCGAATTTTCGCTCCGCTCCATTCAGAGAAATAGTTTTGACAATGAGATAAACAATCACGGTAAGCGAATTCTTGAAATTTGTAGGAGTGCAGATCTCAGAATTCTCAATGGTAGAGTTAATGGTGATTCATTAGGAAGACCCACATTTCATGGAAGGAATGGAATAAGTGTCATCGACTACGCAATATGTGACCAAGATTTATTTACACATGTCGCAAACTTTATAGTGAAGGAACCTTTATGTTTGTCTGACCATAGTCCAATAGTGACTTGGTTAAATATTAACACGAACTTTAGTAGCCGTGATACATTGACTGAAAGTGATACTCTAACGCGATTACCAAAACATTTTTTTCCGTCTGGGAAAACGATTCTTCACAAAAGTTCGATGATGCGCTGCGGTTTCGTAATATACAAACGTTAATACGAGAGTATCAACATGATAACAGTCCAGCCAATGATGTCAACATCTCTCTTGAAAAGGTAGAAAACATTCTTATCGCAACTGCCAAACGTTCCTTAAAGATTAAGATCATTAAAAAACGTAAACGGGTCAAGCCATCTTCAAACAAAAAATGGTTTGATGCAGAATGCCGCTTTAAAAGACACGAATTAAAAAGATTAGCAAACCAAAAACACAATGATCCTTAGAATACCGCTCTGCGTGAAGAATATCATATTGTCTTAAGGTGATTCCTGTCAATTGCATGGCGCATCCTTACTGCGCATAATTTATGGCGCCATTTAACGCGCGTACACTAGAAACATTGCGAATTTGCCTTGACATTGAGCTTTTTCAGCTGAAATTTTCCCTTTGTCGTCGTGTTGTAAAGAAACGAGCACGGTGACCCCCCCTTTTTTTTATTGGTGTAATGTACTTGTAATAGGCACACGAAAAACATATTTTAAGGAGAAAAAGAGTTTAATAGTAGAAGTTGGATTATTTATATATAATTGGGGTGAAACTCTGCGTTTGGAGCCAGGAAAGAGTTTGAGATGATGACGAAGTGGTCCAGTTTCCTCACATTATTTGCAAGATCGGGCAATTTGAAATCATGATACTAAAAGAATATAGCCCAGAAAAACAATTAGGCCCTGGTTTTCACTACTATTCATAGTTTTTGCTACATAATAACAGCTTTCTTCAGTTGTTCATGCTTCGAACATTTCTCGCACAACTCCGTAAAAACACTTAGAACAACGAGTATGCAGGGCTAAAACAAGCACGGTGACCCCATCTTTTTATTGCATTTTTTCATTGTCCTATGCGTGACTATCAATTGTGCCAAGTCTGAAAAAAATCTTAATAGTACATCCTTTTCAGGGGAATTACCTTAAAACAATACAAGAAATTGTTCAACGACAAGAGAAGTGAGTACTACCGTACAAAGATTTCGGAGCTCAGAGAGGAGTCCGTAATCAATTCCGATAAGAAACAATTTTGGAAATGCTTAAAATCAATGGACGACTCTGTGAAATTTAAACACATTCCAGAAGTTTCAGAAGAAAGTTGGCTGTCTCATTTCCAGTCACTTCATTCAAATGAATCCCTTAACTCTTATCAACAGAACATTGTTAGAGAGGTACGTGAACAAGAAAATAGCAGCATGCAATCACTCCCTTTGGACTCCCTTATTACCGAAATTGAAATTCGCACAGCAGTGAAGAAATTGAAGAATAAGAAATCTCCTTTTTCCAAAAACGAAATGATTAAAGCCAGCTAAAACGAAATGATGCCCGCCTATCAGAAACTTTTTAACACTATTCTAAATTTAGGTGTGATGCCCAAAACTTGGTGCGGTCGTCTTACTACGCCAGTATTTAAATCTGGCAAAGGAAGTGATCCATCCAATTATCGCGGGATCTGTGTTTCCAGTTGTCTGAAGAAACTGTTCTGTTCTATTTTAAACCAGAGACTTCTCAAATATGTCAACTCGCTAAACATACTTCACAAATCTCAAATCGGTTTCTTACCAAAAAACCGAACAGCAGACCACGTTCTCACATTAAGAACATTAATAGACAAGTATGTTAATTGCCACCACGAAAAAGTCTATGCCTGTTTCGTAGATTTTAGGAAAGCTTTTGATTCGGTCTGGCACGATGGACTCCTTTATAAGATGTTGCAAATTAATGTTGACGGGAACGTTTATAAGTTGATCAAAAGCCTATACTCCAATTCTATTTGCTCCATAAAGATTGGTAATAACCAGACAAGATCATTTCAGTACGCAAGAGGTGTTCGCCAAGGATGTATTTTGAGTCCTTTACTCTGTAATCTGTACATTAACGACTTACCGTTCTCATTTGAACATACTCTATCAGATCCTTTTGTTTTGCCAAACGGAACTAAATTAAATTCTCGTCTATATGCAGATGATTTAATTATACTATCACGATCATGAATAGGTTTGCAAAATTGTCTCAGTACGTTATCATCATATTGCAAATCGTGGATGTTAAATATCAATCCTAAAAAGACCAAGGTTATGGTGTTTCAACGGCGAGCACAGAAAGATGACCATAAGTTTCATATAGGAAATTAAAACATTGATATTGTCCAAAATTATACGTACTTAGGGACTCGCATTTCTTCGACTGGAAACTTTACCATGTCACAGATCACTTAAGGTCGACATATAGATTTTAGCAGTTTGAAACCGTCTCTTGCCAGTAAAATTTTTGACACAATGATTTCCCAAATCTTAACCTATAACAGTGAAGTCTGGGGTGTCTATACTAAATCTGATTTTAAGTCTTGGAAAAATTCACCAATTGAAAAAAACGCATCTACAGTTTTGCAAACGTTACTTAGAAGTAAGCAATAAAGCATCCAATATTGGGTGCAGGGCTGAACTTGGCCGATTTCCCTTGATTATTGAAATAAATAAAAGAATACTTAATTACGTAACTTATCTTCAAAATAAGGCCAAAGACTCTATTGTTTAACAGTCCCTTCTAACGTCAATTGATCTTCATTCTCATGGCAAAAGTAGCTTTTACTCCAATCTCATAAACATTTATCAGTATTATGGTCTCCCTGACTTTGACCATAGCGAATTAGATAACACTATGATTAAGGGCCATTTGGACGTCATGAAAAAGAAATATATCGATCATTGGAAACACGCCTTTCAGCATTCAAAAAAATTAGAATTTTATAGCACTTTCAAAAACAACTATGCACCCTCAATTTATTTAGATATAACCAGGAAAAACTGTAACAGAAAAACGTTAGTGAAACTGAGAATTGGTAATCATAAACTTAAAATTGAAACCGGTCGGTATGATAATATCCCTAGATGTGAAAGACTTTGCAGTCTTTGTGCTATAAATGAGATTGAAGATGAAACCCACTTTCTGTTTCGGTGTTCAAAGTATTCATCAATCAGAAATACCTTTTATGATGAAATAGTTAATAGAATACCGAATATTACGATGTTACCATTTGCTGATTGTGGAATTAATGAACTGTGATGATAATATTATCAATATGAAGTTTGTTAAGTTTATTTCCGCGGGTTTTGATTTACGAAACAATCTGTTGTCAAACTAGTGTAGTTTAATTCTTGTTGCCTGCTTTCGCAATACTGTTTTACGGTAATCCAAATAAAGCTTGTTATGGTTGTTGTTGTATAAGAATCACTAGCCACGCGAATTTTAGAAATTTCAAATGTTTTGAAATCAAACCTTTCATTCTTTCTCTGTATAATGGTTGGGTGAGTGGTGGTGGAGGGGGTGGGGGCTGTTTGAGTAATGAGATTTGGATACGTTCAGTGAAGAAGCTTTATCCGTCCGGATTAAATTTCATGGAAATGATTTCCGCAAATTAAATAGCCATTTCCAAGAACAAGGTGGCGGGGGAGGGGGAGCTCGACTAGTTGGAACGGACATTATTCCATATGCCACAGTTTCCAGTTTCCTTTCCGTAATCTTCACAGACCATCATGAAAGTTTTTTGATCAACCATTGAGATTGTGAGGGTGGAAACTGAAAACGAGGTTCTTTCCCCAGGTGGCAACAATCTTTTCTATTTGACGCAAAAAGTTTCCAGAATCTTTAAAATGAAAATTTTGGCTAAAGGGAAAACGCCTGAAGAGTAAGAATTGTGAACAAGTCGTCCTATCGTATTTACAAGGACCATGAAAAAGAAGAAATATACACCCTATCGAGGAAGCCCTGACCCGCAATATCCGTCTTTGATCACTTTACACGAAAAAGGAAACTCTTTTTATCCGGTTTCATGTAGACGGGCGCAAAACGCCTCGAATACGGAGATTTTCTGAAAGGTTGCATTATCGCTTACGTGTGAACGGCAAAAATAAATGAAAACGGAGGGTTCGAAAGCCACTGCGTAGCAATATTAATATCGCCAGAATTCACTAGCGTGCCTCTATCGAGTAAGTAACAGAGAGAGGGGGTGCGGGGGGGGGCCGCTCCCATAAGGTGCATTGGACCAACAGCCAGTCTTACTCTTCTTTGACTGTTGGTTTTACTCTCTGCCCAGTGACGCGATC
Source organism: Pachyseris speciosa (assembly GCA_016490735.1). NCBI lineage: Eukaryota > Metazoa > Cnidaria > Anthozoa > Scleractinia > Pachyseridae > Pachyseris > Pachyseris speciosa. The sequence goes on along the minus strand of JAEMWC010000049.1, from coordinate 1,159,284 downwards.
ATGTAAACTAACGCAAGATGTGAGCACACAGCCACAATTATCTCACCAATTATTTTATTTTGGTCCGGGATAAACTCACAGATGTCCGCTAAGCGATAAAAGTTTTTCCAACTGAGCTAACCCTAAACCATATGCATGTGTTGTGGTTCACTTTTATCCTTGTTTCCATTTTTATTTTCCATTTTTTTTGTACCCATCATCATACATTACCGTACACAAGTACAAATAAGAAAGTTGAACCACAACATATGTATGACGCACTTTCTTTATAAATCACAATTTCTTTTACAACTACCTACTGCAGCAATGTTTCCTCAAAATTTCAGTTTAAAGTTATACATAATTAATGACACACACTTTGCGCCCGCACACCATCTGGCTATCAGTGGCCTTGTTTTGGTTTTGGTTTTATTTTATTTTGTTTTGTTTTGTTTTCTTTCTTTCTTTGTTTTGGTTGAGTGGGGAGGGGTGAGGTAACATGTGCAGCTGTGGTGTATTTAGACATCACTAAAATCTAGTCGACCAACGCCCCAGTGAACACACTAACTGAAGTTCAGTGTTAAGACAAAACTATTCAAATCTCATGTTTAAAAAAAATAGGTGTTACCAATAGTACTTCACCTTTCAGGACTTAGCTGATTTTTGTAGGAATTGTATGCCGTATATATGATGCATTATGATTAATTCAAAACGGAAACTCTAAAGAACAATACATTCTTTTCTCATTTTTTTTTATTGCGTTACTATATAATTCTTACAAGTGATGTGCTCCCATATTTTAATTTTTGTGATAAACGGTCGTTACTACAATGAGAATGAATCTAGTTCAGCCAGGCACGTACCTAAGCCAGTGATACACAGGTCAACATTTTCGCATCAGCAAATGCTTCGACTGCTGTTCAATAAATTTGGAAAATTAAAAGGGGCCGACTGTTAGAGCCGCGTTCAGTATCCTATTCAACAACGCTCAACGTGATTAAGGCAAAAAGAACGCATTTTGTCATCTTTAGCAGCGTGCAAAGTTCTTGATCAGCATGTCGAATAGTTCACCACTGGCATCACGAAGACATCTACCACAATGAAGCGGTTGTCTACCTCAACTGTTATATAACGATAAGGCTAACATTACCTCCGCAATAATAATAACTTTATTTCAGTGTCAATCTTCTAGCTAGCTCATAATAGGCTTACCAATCGGGGATACTGTCCTACTTAAAACGTACAATAATCTTTAGAAGGACAAGAAGAAGGACAAACTGTGAAAGAAATGGAAGACAGTTAGAGATCCCTAGTGTTCCCTTTTCATCTGAGATAAATAGTGTCTTTTTTAAATTGGTTTTAAACAGCTTACTTATTTATTGAAGAGGAATATGTGGTGTTCTCTTTAACTTCAAACCTGGATATTTTTGCAACTTTGAAACAGAAAGCTACCACTGCGTGGTTAATTTATGTTTCAACAAATCTAATAATAAAATTCTAATTCTAATTCTAATTGAGTAATCCGCAAAGGGCACAGCCCATCACTGCAGATGTGCAGATGTACAGGTGCTGCGTTTAACTGTAAAACTAGGTGCAAGTGAGTGCAAGTGTGCGGCGGGGTTCAGCGTCACTCAGACATAGTTCATGGCGGCCTTTTTAAAAGCCTTCTTTGTTTGTTCTTTAATAATATGGTTTGCTAATAAGGTTTAGTCCCTAATTGTTCGCGCTAGAAAACTGTGTTTAGCCTCTCTTGATTTGTATTTGTCTGTCCTTGCACTGACTTCAATAAATTTCTTGGGATGGAATTGTCTGGTATCCTGCCTCTTCTTAGCTAAGATGTAGGATGGGATTTGTTATGCCGACTGACCAGAAATCACGTTAAACATCATTGTAAGTCGTGCCACTTTCCTTCTTTTTTCGAGTGTTGGCCATTTCAAATCATTCAAACGTTTTGTGACAGTACCAGGAGTAGTGCTATATCCATTTTTGACAAAGAGTGCCGCTCTTCTCTGCGCACTTTCAATGCCCTTTATCTGTTTCTGATTATGAGGGTCCTATGCTCAGCATCCGTATTCAAGCTGCGGTCTAACTATAGCAAACTGAAGTAGGCTTGCTCTTTTACTTATCTTGGCACTTATGTACGTTTCCTCTTATGAAGCCAAGAGATCTATTGGCCTTGCCTATAGTACCAGCAATATTTTTGTTCCAGTTTAATATATCACTGGACAGAGTTACACAGAGGTATTTGTGGTGTTCGGCAATCTCCAAAGGTTCCACGTGGATGGTATATTGGTATTCGGCTTGAGATTTCGAGCACGAGACACAATCAATCAATAACCTTTATTTAAAGAGGGTAACACCTATTACTATGAAAGTATTCTCCCTTGTGGCCCTCTAAAAACAAAAATATTGAATAAAAATTACAGCAATTAAGATAAAAAGCCTGTATATGAGTAAAAAGGAGAATCTATGTACAAAGATATTAACAATAATATTAAAAGTTTTAAAAATCAGAAAAGCCTTTTAACTTTAAAATTACTCTCTCTTAGGATGGCGTATTTTTGTATTAAACGATGCATTAAATGCTGTGATTTCCTTTCAAGTGAAACATGAACAGAGTACTATAGCTACAAGACATGAATAGATAAAATCTAAAACATATTTGCGTTCCCCAGGCTAATTAATAATAACGATATTGTATTTAAGAGTTAGATTATGAGTTCGAGCTAGATCGAGAGCGAATAATCTAATTGTTTCAGTATAAATACACCCGTCGTTCAAAACCAAACAAGTAAATTATCTAAATCCTCCTCGCAGACACTTCGAAAATGCGAAGAAGCGGCCGCCATTAATTTTGTTCACAACTGCTGCTCAATATCTATTACAGAATAGATAGCGAGTAGCGTAGCCAGTCAAAGAACGGCATTCGTGATAGAACGCTAGTAGATTTATACTAATCACTTAGCGAAAGTTAATTGTCACTGATAATACTACTTTTCATTATTTTTTAGCCGGGGGATTATGTTTCCTTTCTGCGAATTCAAGTAATAAGCCATTAATTCAAAATAGCAAGGTCGGGTATACGTAATGGTGTAATTTGGGGTGTGTCCACCCAGCAGCCATTGTTATCTGTTTCTCTCTTTGGTGTTGTTGGGGTCTTATATTTATACGAGGGAGCAATGAAGAGAAAAACGAAAAAAGTGACCATCATTAGTCCAGCTAATAAGAAAAAAAAGTTTTCCAAGTTTCCCTTATTAGGATTCTTGCTCGGATACCAAACACTGTTGCTAGCTGATCTAACTATAACAACAAGAAGACTAGTGACGTAGCTTCCCAAGCCAGTGGTGATCAAAAAACATCCCATCACTACACCTTTCATGTGTTTAGGGGCTTGAGAATAGGCGAACGCCAGCCCTGAAAGAGATGTCAACAAACCACATGAGGCCACTAATTACCCGTATAAGCAGAGACATTAGCAATTAATATTAACTCAATCGTAAGGCTAATGAGAATCCCCCGCTTATAGTGATGTCAAACATTGGGTGATAAGCCAACGCCAATAATTTCCCGGACTAAATTGTAGCAAGCCCAACGCGCGCTGCGCGCACATTGAGAGTGAGTCACAGAGTGTTGTTTTCCCTTCAGAAGGCGATTCATAGTGATTTCTTACAAATATTAAATGGTAGTGTACGATGCGAACAGAAATCGAAACAACAAAGAAAACAAGAAGCTACAATTAGCCTAAACTCGGGCTTGCAAAAACCAGTATTGTATCCCTAATTTAGCGCTAAACAAAAGAATAGAGAAAAGTCTGTCTTTCTTACATCGGAGGCATTGCACTAAAGCTTGTGTTGGAGTCTACTTCTTAAGACCCCTATCAGCATATCTCCCTCTAGAACTACAAAATTGCTTTACAGCTCAACCATTAAGAACAATAATTATAACACTTGTAAAAAATATTTCAAAAGAAGAAGTAAAAGAGAAACGAAAAAAAAAATCCCGCGGTATGTGCCTCAAGTAGAAGTTATCTGTTATCAGAGGCAGGAACAATGACCTCTAGACCACAGAGATATATCATATTATAATTGCATAAAAATAGTGTATTCATTCCAAAAAAAACTAAGCACACTTGTTTTCGCTTCGATGGATATTTGTTTGAGAAAGGAAACGCTTATCGAACGATGCAGGATTTTTTCGCATAAACATTAATGGAGTCTCGGCGAAATTTGAGGGGAAAAATAATTAGCACGGTGAAACTGTTTACAAATACGTCAATCCAGGGTCATTTGAAACATAAGAAAGGAACGTTTCTTAGATCAGTTTCAAGTCACGCAAGTAAAAACTAATCGCTTATCATTCAAAAACTAATGTCCAGAAATTGAGATATTGTGAAAAAATAGTAAATAAACTACCTCTCAAAGTCTCAGGGGTGTTCAGACTTCAAAGACACAAGGTGAATCGACGTTTCCGATACGTGACAACAGGCATCATTCTTGCTGTTGTGAGTTGTTATCTGATTTAGTTAGTTAGCGCTTGTGCAGAAACGCCGGAAGTGAGCTTTGTGGATGAAACTCGATGACGAAGAACGAAAAGAAGAACAGACGATAATTTTAACCTCGGGCGCTCTACGAAGCCCGAGTAATGAGTAAAAATGTGTTCAGCCGGGAATCGAACAACCGGTCAGAAGCCTTACCACTAGGCCACTGAACCAACCCCGACATTCAGCCGAGTTGGAAGGACCTTTAAATAGCAAGCTCTGAGGAGAATCAAACATATTCTGCAGTAAGGATCGCGTCACTACACCCAAATTGATCAGCGAGTCACAGTAAATTTACCCCCAAATATGAAAGAATTGTATAGGATGAGCAGGGAAATAACAACAACTTACTGCCTCATTTATCTTTGGATTACTAACCTCAAAATTTAATAAAAACTAAAAATTTAATAAAAACGTTTCAATCTTCATCAGTTACCTGTGGAAGGTAACTGATGAAGCCCGAAACGCTTTTATTTTTAGTTTTATTTTTAGTTTTTATACCTTTTTTAATTCCAGAAATTGTTCGTCTTCGATTTTTTCTCTTAACTTTTTATACTACACATTGAGGCTTGGACTGTGAATCTTCCGAGATCCTCCTGGCGTCGTGGTACCTTTGCTGGCCCGTGATTTACGTGATCGAAGACGTGGTATCCCGGGAAATTTTACTTTCAAGGTGACAGGGCAGGGGAAGCCTATAACTCTATTTGAAACCCAACTAAGGATCATTTACTGATACACGACCGAAGTCAACTTAGCGGATGCCTTTTCAAACACGGATTTTACGGATTCTACGGATTTTCTTTAAAACATTTATTCAATTAAAATATGATTATTTGGGGTGTATAGGGTTAGGGTTTCCTTCATATACATCATTTAATTAATTGAAATAAGCCGGTATCCGTAATTGGATCCTCCTTTGTCATCCGCAAAGTTGACTTCGGTCGTGTATCAGTAATTGATCCTTAGTTGGGTTTCAAATGGAGTTATAGGCTTCCCCTGCCCTGTCACCTTGAAAGTAAAATTTCCCGGGATACCACGTCTTCGATCACGTAAATCACATCCTCGATTGCCGTGTTGCTACTATGGTTGTCCTGATGGTGTAGTGGTCATCACACCCGACTAGTATACTGGGGAACGTGGGTTCAAGTCCCGCTCAAGGCAAATTTTCTTTCAAACATTTATTCAATTAATGAATAATTTATGATTATTTGGGATGGATAAGGTTAGGATGTTTCGTTTATTCCGTAGTACAGTGCTCGATACGTTAAAGTAGAGCAAAATATATTGAAAAATAGAAAAAAACTTCTCTTTTATCCCTACTTGAACCGCCTTTTTGCTTAGAATTTTTGCCGCAATGTTTTCGAAAGTTCTATTATTAATTAATACTTTCTTTTGCTTTTCTTAGTTGCATGACGTAACTATTTGCACCTTAAACTGTATTTAAAAGAACAAATTGCCATTCTGCACAATGGATCAATTGAGGTATTACAGGGAAGGATAATTACAATCATACAATTAAAAACATACAATAGTGTTTGTTTGTTTGTTTGTTTGTTTGTTTGTTTGTTTGTTTTGTACCTGTGATACTACAGAGCACTTCACTGGATCCAATCAACAAAAACTGTGGGATTTGCCAAAAGATATTTAGATCTGCAGCACTTAGATTCTGGCCATTAACCTCCTGATCGTGAACATGGCGTTGTTTCAATGTATCCCTTCGCTTGATTTCAACCAGGCCGGCCACCACCATAGATGCTGCAGCTACCAGCATACCAACACCAATCCTGCGGAGAGGAGTGAAATTGATGCCGCAGTATTGAAGAAGAGGATAAACAATGTGCTCCATTATGGGGATGAGTGCAAGAACAGCGACAATGTCAAAAAGTAACAGGGATGCAGCTGGCACAGTGAAGCTTGAAAATTCCAGTCTCATGTAGGTACCTTGAATCAGGAATGTGGTCTGCATCTGGGGTATCGAGAACAAAATCGACATGACTAAACTAGAGATTGAGCTACGACATGAAATTCGTGTGTAATTAAATTTGTCAGTTTTATAGATTATAATAATCATAATCATAATCACAATCATAATCATAAGAAGAAGAAGGAGACGATCGTTTCCCAAACTTCCTGTTCCCTCATAAGTACAGATCACATGCTCGCGACGGATTTTTGCACAAAAGCGTAGCTAAAAACCGATCCAGTTTCTGCACATGGCAAGAGTATTAATTGAATGGATATCACCACAGCTTCGCGAAATAAAACTCGTTCATCTTGTTTTGACTTCTCTTTCAAACAGAAAACACTGTTATGTGTGTTCTCAAAAGAAAACACTTACATATGATATAAGAAAAGATGTATGACACTGATCAAATCAAGCTATTCCGTGAAATACGTAGAATCCGCCGTGTTTTAGAAAAAAGTTACACAAACACATATACACACATTTACCAGTCAACTTCCCCATCTTACTTAGAAGATATTTACAGATAAAAAGAGAAGTATGAAATTGATCAAATCAAGCTTTTCTGTGAAATTCGTGAAATCCGTTGTGTTTTAGAAAAATGTAACACACACACACTTACTTTCCCGTCAAACTGTAAGTTCAAAGCCTGCACAGAAAATCCAATTGAGGCTGGATATCGTGGATTTCCCGGAAACTCTTGATTTGACATTTAAATACTTTTCTTTCAAACTGCAAGTATCTCATGGAAAGATTCAATTTAATTCACTATCATGTCAAACTTAGAAGATATTTACAGATAAAAAGAGAAGTATTAAGTTAATCAAATGAAGCTTTTCCGTGAAATCCGTTGTGTTTTAGAAAAATGTCACTAACAGAAATTCGCCCGTCAACTTCCCCGTCAAACTGTAAGTTCAAGGCCTGTAAAGAAAATTCAATTTAGTCCGGATATCGCGGATTTAAAGGAAACTCTTGATTTGACATTTATAATACCTTTCTTTGAAACTTCAAGTATCTCATGGAAAGATTTAATTTAATTCACTATCATGTCAAATTTAGAAGATATTTTCAGATAAAAAGAGAAGTATTAAATTGATCAAATCAAGCTTTTCCGTGAAATCCGTAAAATCCACTCTGTTTTAGAAAAAAGTCACTCACAGAAATTCGCCCGTCAACTTTCCCATCAAACTGTAAGTTCAACGCCTACAAGGAAAATTCAATTTAGGCCGAATATCGCCGATTTCACGGAAACTATTGATGTGACATTTATAATGTGACATTTATAATCAGTAAGAGCTAGAGATGTGTTACTAATAAAATCAAGCGTTTCCGTCAAATCGGTAAAATCAGCCGTGTTTCACACACACAAATTTGCCCGTTAACTTCCCCATCAGGCTGTAAGTTCAAGGCCTGTAAAGAAACTTCAATTTAGGCCTGATATCGCGGATTTCACGGAAAGTCTTGATTTGACATTTGAAATACTTCCCCATCAAACTGTAAGTTTAAGGCCTGAAAAGGAAATTGAATTTCGGCCGGATATCGCGGACTTCACGGAAACTCTTCACTATTTTTTCTTTCAAACTGCAAGTTTCTTACCAAACTGGAAGCTCATTACATGTTCTTGAGCTGCCTATTTTTGGGCATGACGTAACGAATTTTGCATAAGATAAACTTACCTCTACTGAGTTGACTAAAGGCATAACCATAAGCCAAGTAAACTAAACTTGAACTTGAGATTCCTTAAGAGACTAAAGCCCCGCATGGCAAGAAATGAGGGACATGAGGGGGCGGAGTCACTTCAGAGCAGTCTAGAGAGCTGTCAATTACTTTCTTTCTTTCGCGAGATGCTATTGGATGATCGTTGCTATAGAAATTTGCAGGCCCTTCATAATAATAAAAAAAAAAAAAGATGGCGGCCCTGTCGAGTAATCTACGGTTGTCTGCAACAGCAAAGAAATAAAGATAATAGAGAATGTTTGTCATCTGGAAAATTTCCACTAATAAGTAAATCGATTTTTGGCTGTTTTGGTGAAATATCGGACATTCTTGGCTTATGAAAGTGTACAGTACTTCGAACTTTCACGGCGAATTGATAATTTGATTTCCTCCTGTTTAATTTTCCCGCTATCTCGCCGCAAGAATTTGTTGTCTTTCTCAGTGTTTTACCAAGGATTTCTATCCGTAAAAAGCCTGGGAAAGAGAAGACTGATTTAACAAAATGGCCGGCGCTACTTCGAACCTGCGAAAACTTGGATTTTGTGAAGCGTTCACAGCACTCATGGCGCTTCTATGAAGACTTACCTTCATCCAAGTAGACTTGAAAAAAGTCCATCTTCAATGCTGATTACCGTGGTGGACCGAAACTGTGATAGAAAAACAGTTCCATCGACGTCAACTACATTGTTTTGGAACAATATTTCTGATTGAAACCAGGGAATTCGTTCCGGCACGGGCTTGTAAAGTTAGATTTTTCGAAGGCGATTCGCAGCTGGAAAAGGCATTCCGCCATACTTTTCTTACCAAAGAAGAAAGCTCTACTTCAAAGTTCAAAACCGTGGCGGATAAAACTGGAAAGTGACTAATTATTGTGTCAAAGAACGACTATCGATGTCAATAAACAGGATCAGATTGAAACCAGGGAATTCGTTGCGGCACGGGCTTGCAAAGTTAGACTTTTCGACGGCGATTCAGCTGGAAAAAGCATTCCGCCATACTTCTCTTACCAAACAAGAAAGCTTAACTTCAAAGTTCAAAACCGTGGCGGATAAAGCTGGAAAGTGACCAATTATTGTGTCAAAGAACGACTATCGATGTCAATAAACAGGATCAGATTTAAACCAGTGGAAAAGTAAAAAACTTAGAGAGGTATGTCAAAAAATTTAATTTGCTTCACTCAAGTCTCTCTATTTATGCTCGCCATGTTTTTAGCGTGATTTTTCTAAGTGTCGCTACGAACTGCGCACGCGCGTCCCTCATTTCTTGCCATGGGCTACACGTTATAACATTAGAAGAACACGTCCCAACATTGTTGTAAGAACGCTTCTAACAATGTTGGATACGCATATAACATTGTTGGAAACACGTCGCTTTGGGGTTTTGACTTCAACAATTATTAGGCTCTCGGATTGGAGACTGGGTTCTTAACTCTGATTGGTCTCTGCAATACAACATTGTTGAAAGGGCGGCTACACGCTTCAACATTTGTTGTATGTTGGAGAAAATGTTTGATCGAAATCAAAACATTCTTCCAGCAAAAAATGTTGAACAAACGTCATCAAACATGCATGCTACACGTTCTAACATTGTTCAACCAAAAAATGTTTGAACGTGTACCTGGGGCTTAAGGTTACGTACTAATGCCACTCATTAACACGGATGATAAGAGAAGCAATTAATACAACTGTGCAATGCATTCAACAAACTCAACACATGTCACCCAAATGATTCTTTTGCGACCAAGGTGCGGGAATCAAATTCCTTCTTGACCAAGAGACAACTCTTCTTTCAATTTTAGTTAGCTTCTTCGTTAGAAGAAATAAATAAGACAAGACATTTGATGCAATTGAGATGACCAAAACTCGTTAGTTCTATTGCACGACTTTCATACTTGGTTGCGAATTTAACCCCGGGGAATGACATCAACTGAACAGTTTGCAGACGTTTAGAATTGGATGGACTTCCGTGTTCCCCGTATCCGCTCCATTGAAATGTACATTTTGTTGAATAACTCAAGTACGGGATATCACACATCCCTGAAACTTTGACAGGTAGTTTATTTACTATTTTCCCTCAATATCTCAATTGCTGGACTTTAATTTTTCAATGATAAGTGATTAGTTTTTACAAATGTACTTGCGTGACTTGAAACGTTCCTTTCTTATGTTTCAAATGACCCTGGATTGACGTATTTGTAAACAGTTTCACTCTGCTAATTAATTTTCTAGTTACATTTCACCGAGACTCCATTAACGTTTATCTGAAAAAATCCTACATCGTTCGATAAGCGTTTCCTTTCTCGAACAATTATCCATCGAAGCGAAAACAAGTGTGCTTAGTTTTATTTGGAATCAATAAACTACTTTTAGCCTATTGCATAATGATCAACCTCTGTGGAACAGAGGGGCATTTTGTCTGCGCATGCGTCAGATGAGATGGAATAAACAACTTCGTCCGCCATTTTGTTGATTCGAGCTCACTGTGAGAAGTTTTGACTCGAGGATCTACGCCTACAAGTGGATTCCATAGAAAGAAATGAACGAGAACGTCATGTATACATGTAGCACTAACACCGTGACCCGTTAAGGTATTTGTGGTTCAATTCGGTCTCGAGATTTTATTGATCAAAGTTCCGCTGTGGAAGGAAAAAGGCGCCAAGTCAAGGGATTTTACCAAGGGATCACTCCACATCACGAAGCTCATACTAGAAGACAAACAACAGAGGTAAGTGTGTAGACATTAGACTTTTCCTATCTAGAAGGGCAATCTTGTATCTTAAAACGATCGTGAGATATACGCCTCTGTTTAGACGAAATGTTTTTGCTTAGAACTGATTTTGCTTCAACTTCGATGGCAATTTGCTCAAACTTTTGACCGTCCCCCAGAATCAAATTACCATTGTCAACGTTGGCTTTCCGTTCTCTTTTCAGTGACATGGAATTCCAGACTTAAAAAATAGTTCCGCTCCCGTGATTATTATTTTGCGGCGGGGAGATTCAGCAGTGTTTGCGAACAGCGAACTTATGCATATTTACAAGTCATGGATCTCGGAGATTCTTTGGTCGATTGCTGATCAAGTCTGCGACACAAAGTGATTAGCTACATACGAATATCACTATTACAATTTTACTTGATTATGGTTTCATTTCCGCGTATTTTTGTATTGTTTTTGCCTTGTTTGGCGTCAATGCTTTTTTCCTCTTAAAGTGCTAACTCAGCAAAAGACTTCACTGTAACTTTCTTCTTTCATCGTCCCCCAAAATTTTTACACCATGAGTGTATGTCATATTTACTTTATTTTGACTCTGCGTGGTTTATTTACGCCAAAAAATGGTTCGCGCTTTACTTTAGTCGTTCAAAAGGCCGAAGTTTTCAGTCGGAAAACATGGCGTCTAAGCGTGTTGCTCACGAGTACTGATCGAAGACCCGGTATGTACGGTGTGATGCACATATTACTCTACATTCGTTTACTGTTTTGTACCCGCTAAAATACTCGCAACTCCACTTTCTTGTGAAGCGAAGTTTTATGGTCATAAAGCTATGCAAGTTTTCTCGGAATATTATCATAAAACTTTGGGACAGTAAAAGGGGTCTTTCCACCAGCTGATTTTCAACGGAGGTTTGAAAATTGAGGAAATTTTATATTTTGGATTAGCGAACGGCGAAAAATGGCCTTTTCGGATAAATCTGATGTAAGCTTGATGTGAGCTTGTGTTAAAGATTATTTATTTATGGTAAAGTAATACTCCTTATGCTGTACAGACCTGTACAGTTTTCTGATCTAGAGGAATGCTCAGAGGTGAGCCGATATACTAGCCCTAAATATACAACTGTTGTACCCAAACATTTAAATTAAGTTTATTGGTACCTGCATATGTAAGCCCTTAGGTGAGTTTGTGCAGGTACAATGCAAAACTGTAAAATCAAAACAAACTGTTCTCTCGAAATAATACTACAATATAACAAACTTGAAGATTTGCTTTAGCCTAACTTGGCCAAGTTAAAGAGTATGACATGAGCATACACTGGAGGAAAAGATGTTGATGCTTAATTTAGATATAAGCCAGACCATAAAGATTGATAGTGTTGCTTTTCTATTTATAATTAAGGGTTCAAAAATAAATTACACCATAAGTTCACTGGAAGGTCAATGGATAAATTCAAAACACTTGACTGTCATTCTACTGAAATACTCTTGTATTAAGTTCATCTTTATGCACATATCATCAGTGTTCAGTGATGATCACATGGAATGCAACCATGTAGTAGCTTTTGACTATCAGAATTTGTGTTAATAAAAATACAATTTCATATAAACTAATACTCCACAAGACTAATGATGGACACTGTTTTGTAGACAATTTGTATAAAAGGAAGGAACTAACAATAATTATGTTCTCATATTTTGTACAGATATACAGAGAAGACCAATTGCTGTGATAACGCACAAAAAGGATGACAAGGCAGACAAGTACAAAACAGTAAACGAATGTAGAGTAATATGTGCATCACACCGTACATACCGGGTCTTCGATCAGTACTCGTGAGCAACACGCTTAGACGCCATGTTTTCCGACTGAAAACTTCGGCCTTTTGAACGACTAAAGTAAAGCGCGAACCATTTTTTGGCGTAAATAAACCACGTAGAGTCAAAATAAAGTAAATATGACATACACTCATGGTGTAAACATTTTGGGGGACGATGAAAGAAGAAAGTTACAGTGAAGTTTTTTGCTGAGTTAGCACTTTAAGAGGAAACAAGCATTGACGCCAAACAAGGCAAAAACAATACAAAAAATACGCGGAAATGAAACCATAATCAAGTAAAATTGTAATAGTGATATTCGTATGTAGCTAATCACTTTGTGTCACAGACTTGATCAGCAATCGACCAAAGAATCTCCGAGATCCATGACTTGCAAATATGCATAAGTTCGCTGTTCGCAAACACTGCTGAATCTCCCCGCCGCAAAATAATAATCACGGGAGCGGAACTATTTTTTAAGTCTGGAATTCCATGTCACTGAAAAGAGAACGGAAAGCCAACGTTGACAATGGTAATTTGATTCTGGGGGACGGTCAAAAGTTTGAGTAAATTGCCATCGAAGTTGAAGCAAAATCAGTTCTAAGCAAAAACATTTCGTCTAAACAGAGGCGTATATCTCACGATCGTTTTAAGATACAAGATTGCCCTTCTAGACAGGAAAAGTCTAATGTCTACACACTTACCTCTGTTGTTTGTCTTCTAGTATGAGCTTCGTGATGTGGAGTGATCCCTTGGTAAAATCCCTTGACTTGGCGCCTTTTTCCTTCCACAGCGGAACTTTGATCAATAAAATCTCGAGACCGAATTGAACCACAAATACCTTAACGGGTCACGGTGTTAGTGCTACATGTATACATGACGTTCTCGTTCATTTCTTTCTATGGAATCCACTTGTAGGCGTAGATCCTCGAGTCAAAACTTCTCACAGTGAGCTCGAATCAACAAAATGGCGGACGAAGTTGTTTATTCCATCTCATCTGACGCATGCGCAGACAAAATGCCCCTCTGTTCCTCTGTGGCCTAAAGGTCATTGTTCCTGCCTGTGACGCAGCTAACCCGGGTTTGATATCTTTTAGTGGTATATATCACGGGCTTTTTTTTCTGTTTCTCTTTCTCTTGTTCTTTAGAAATAATTTTACAAGTGTTATAATTATTGTTCTCAATGGTTGAACTGTAAAGCAATTTTAGAGGAATATATGTTGATAGGGGTCTAAAGAAGTAGACTCCAACACAAGCTACGCGCAATGCGTCCGATGTAAGAAAGACAGACTTCTCTCTATTTTTTTTGTTTAGCGCTAAATTAGGGATACAATACTGTTTTTTGCAAGCCCGAGTTTAGGCTAATTGTAGCCTCTTGTTACACTTTCAAGAGTCTGGCCACGCTCAAGAAAAGGGCCTCGGAATGGCTGCGAAAACACCCGATGGAATGCATAGTGTGGGCAGCAGGAAAGGCACGAAAACCAAACGAGGAGGAAGAGACATCGGACTGCACCGAAGGAGACGAAGATTCAGAAGCAGAAAATCGCGATGACACTCTACCTGAGCTTGAAAAAGAAGCTCTTAGAACAATGTCATTCACAGACGCGTTGCCGACCACACTTGATTCAAGAGAAAATCGCACGTGACGAAAATGAGGAAACTCTTTCAGCGGACTCAGCGGAAGAGGCCGTCGTCGACAGCGAATCGTCAAGCGATGTCCTGGAAATTTTGAAACGCAGCATGAGCGAGACGCAACCCCACGGCTTGAGATACAGGCACTTGGAACACATGCTCAAAGACAAGGAAAGAAAACGAGACAAGGAGGAAAATGACAAGAGGATGAGACGCGAAGGGAGAAGAGACTTTCCCAGAAGCAAGGGAGTGAATACCCAGAGTATTGAGTTACTACCTGAAGACCCCGACGAAGCTACGCCTAGTCCAATCCTCAAGGAGCTGGAATAATACAATGAAGAACAAAGAAGAGTGGAAGAGTAAAGACGTCGCGAGAGCACCCGCCAAGCGTTTGAAGGCGAGTGGTTGCTGAGGACGGAAAGAGGGCTGTACGAGTGCTTCCAGAACCTAGCTCGGGGACGAGACCCGTACATGCGCACAAATTTACAGGCCTATCAAGAGACACTGGCTGACAAACTCAAGGTACATTACCGCAATGTGGGGACCTACAACCCAGCAGAGGCATTGGAGAGCGTAGAAGGGTCTGTGTAGAGCACGGTCTACTTCGCAAAGAAGATCAGATATTGATTACGCATCTTCTGCAGCCCATGCCACAAACTGAACGTTCCCCGGTTAGCGAAAGCAGTGACGAGGAAGCGCTTTTCCAAATACCCGATCCCAGTTCTAGCCAACTGCCAGCTAGTGTCGTCCCCTCCAACGTACGATTATGTACGGAACAAAGAGGCGTAGAGAAAACAAATCCAGAAGAGAGCAGAGCACAAAGAGGCCGAGGAACTATTTTGACAGCGGCAAATAGACTGATTCAACTCGTCCTTTCTTCTTCTCTCCTACCATGAGTTATCGCCAATGTTAACTCTTTTTCTACAAGCTATTTGGTCGCCTTTTTTGCAATTTCCGGAGGGTAGGAGGTCAAATCGACCTGGCTACTCCATATAAGGGGTTAACACGGAGATTTTGCTCGTCCACAACACCGAAGGCTCTATCTTTGTTGTCACACGCGTCACGCTAGCTGTCGTTTATTTCTAAACGAACACTGCAGCTACAATTCGTTACTTATTTGATTTATAAGTGTGTTTTTCGAGCCTTTTTCCACCTCAGAAGCCCCCTGCCTGGCATCATAAAGCTGGGTTGATGGGTACAGGCAATACTTTGAAAGAAAACAGGGGTGAGAAGCAATTAGCAATTCACGAAGTGAAGTTATGTCTTTAGTCCTTTTGTGAATGGATTCCGAGACCTGGCATGGCAATTTCGGCGAGTTTTAACTTGTAAATAACGCAATCGGTGCAATATTTTGTCACCAGGACCGGGTGGCTTGACACTTAGAAAAAATACCTGAAATGGAAATTGGCTGACTTTCACTCGCCCCGTATAAAAGAGTTTCCCATAATTCCTTTGGGTCACAAACGTGAAAATGACAGACCTGTGAGAGCAACTGAAATCAAAAGCCTTATCCACGACGCGCTAAAAAAGTGAGCAGGAAATTGTCGAACAGATAGTAAGACGTGGACTCGACGTTTGCTTGCAATGTAGACTTTTAGCTCTAAGAGGAATTTTTGTCTTAAAAGTTTCAAGACAAAGTTACGTATTTTACGGTGTTGTCCCGGGGCGTGTTTGGTTTTGCAACAGAATAAAAGATCATATTCATTGGAAATTAGGAGATTTGGCCAGTTTAGAGGGTG
Organism: Pachyseris speciosa; assembly: GCA_016490735.1. Classification (NCBI taxonomy): domain Eukaryota; kingdom Metazoa; phylum Cnidaria; class Anthozoa; order Scleractinia; family Pachyseridae; genus Pachyseris; species Pachyseris speciosa. The sequence goes on along the minus strand of JAEMWC010000049.1, from coordinate 1,143,193 downwards.
ATAAAGTCTAAACAAGTGATTATTTGGCAATAATAGTGGTTCATTTCAAACATAGACCGGGATTTGAGAAAGTTGTGGGTTTTCAAGGCTGGGTGCAAAAATGCACCATATTTGGTGAACCTGTTGGAAAAGAGTTAATCAAAAAATACTCTTTGTAGCTCATTTTACTTTTTCAAACTGTGGCCTATACAAACTGGAAGAAGTCATTGAAAATAGTATTTCTACAAATGCTTGTGAAATTCTAAGCAAATGACGGAGAGTTGGAGGGGGTGGGGTACCTGCAACAGCTCTTAAGAGCTTAGTGCTGTAGCAAAGGGAAGTGTAGAAGCAAGAACACTGTATATTTTGACCCTAACGCTAAATATATCCCTAAACCTAACCCCAAACCTAACCCTAACCCTAACCCCAACCCTAGCCTTAACCTAACCCTAACCCTAACCCTAACCCTAACCTAACCCTAACCCACCAATCTAGCTTTACTCCAAGGCTCGGATCTTTAATCCTAAAGCCAAAGCAATAGCTTTTGGCCTAAAATCCACATTGTAAACATATGCTTAATCTAGGCTTGGCCATGGCGTTCAGTGTACTGGTCACGTGACCTAAGTTTTTCCCTTAATTTCGTGCAAAAAGAAATTGAATTAAATGCCCTCTCGTCTCAGTTTGTCGTCCTGCTTTGAATTTGCGAAAATTAGTCTCAAGTTCCGAAACTTTGCAAATAAAGGCAGTCCTTTAGATCTTTTTCGTTTGAGAGAAACTTTAGTTCAGCCCTTTTCTTCAAAGAATCGGCCATTCTTCCTTTCAGAAAGTTGAAGTCGCGATCTCTCAAAATAGCAAACCATTGCCCAATACCGTGCTTATCAATCTCATTCTTTAGAAACTCGTCCTCGTTCGCAGTAAATTTCAACAACCGGCGATGGCTTCTTTGTATTCGCAATGGCTTTGTCGGTGGGGCATCCCTGTGAGCGGGCGCGCTTTTCGGTTCTGCGTTTTCTGTAGGTGCTGCTAAATCTCGTGTTCACCTCCTTATCCAACTCAGAGCCTTTGGTACCTTGTAACTTTTGCAGACACTCGTGAGCCTTCACAGCAACTTCGCGCGACCATTGCTTTTGATAGTGAACTTTGGCGACGGCTGAGCTGTTTCTGATCTTCCGAAGAGATCCTTTGCTCTTTACTAGTGACCTGATTGAGGCTTTGCGTTTCGACGATTTGACGATAGCGTGTCGGGTGAATATACTTTCCTATTGCGTCGTTACCACCAACAAAGGAAACGAAAAATAATCTGCGTAAAACGCAGTGTGCCCTCCCCAAGGTTAATACCGAACGATTTATGACATCCTATGTAAATAGACTGATTTTTAAATACAAGATAATGTAGTTTCTACGTAGTTTTAATATCATCCGTTTGTAGTTGAACTAGTTTAAATTTTTCGGGTAGAGTTTATTGAGTGTATACGTGTGCAGAATGTAACAAAAGATATGTACTTTTATCTTTTGGCAATAAAGACTATTAGAAGACTGTCAGAATCAGCGAATCGAAGCCATACTTTCCGGCAGTCTTGAAAGTTTTCTGATCGATGAATCCTCCATTTGCCTTTGGTGCATTTACCATGTCCACCGTCAAATACTGATAAGTCATAGGGCGCGACCCCTTCACTTTGATGAACAAGTAAATGCACACAAATATCGTGGCAGATGTTAGGTCTGATGGGTTCACTTGACTTGGTTTGCTCTTGTACATCGTTACGGTGTTTTCGTGACGTGGCAAGTGAAATGTCACTACTTCGGCATGGAACAAATTGTTCCACGAAAGTTCCGCAAGCCAGCATAAAGGAACACTTATTCTGAAAGGGAACGCACTAACAGGAACAGTTGTTCCTCAAGTGAATAAAAAGGACCAAAATGATAAAAAGAGGAACAATACCAATGGGAACACGTGTTCCTAAGCGACTCATTTCGGAACAAAACGTTCCTTTCAATTTTGAAAATTCGGAACAAAAGATTCCTTTTTAGCTCTAAATGAACACTTTGTTCCTATTTTTTCACGACAATTTGTTCTTTTTCATACCATAGGACCACTCCAAATAGGAACAATACATACATACATTCTTACTTATCCTCTCCCCGTCGGGGCTTTTCAGGTATAGTTTACAGTGCTTCTCTGGGGTGAGATCGGACGTCAGCCTGTAAAGGCGCCTCTGGCTGCCGCTATCAGTCCATATTTGATCTCACCCACCCACCCAACCCACACATGAATGTCAAAGACAGATGAAAGGTAGAGATAGACCACTACACCGGGAACTACGTCCCCTACAATCGTCCCATAATGGAGACGTTCCCAAAGCGAAAATGAGAACCGTGCAAAAAAACTAAAAGTCAATTTAAAAACCAGTAAAGGGATACAGAAAACATACCGCAGCCTCTTAAGAATCTCTATGCTGAATACAAACAACAGCCAGAATTGAGTTGACAAAATCCCGCTAAAACACGTTGAAACATGGAAGTAAAAATTTAGGGAAACAGAAGAAGAACTGTACGGCGCAGTTGCGTGACAGACCATAATTAACGATAATCCGGGGATAATTATAAGCCAGCCGATGAATGTATCGCGCTTGGCAAAAACTTTGTTTGAATGCAAATGTCGTAAGTCAAAACTGAAGGGAAAACGACATGAACAAATGGTTTTTGGAGTAAACTCAAAGTTTATAATCACCCTAGTTAGGTTGGCTTAATTGTACTTTGTGAATGATATATGAAATAATTCCTATATGAACTGCAGAAATGAAATCAAATGAAGAATGATCCTCGCAGTTGTGAACGCAATTTACGCAATTAGGAAAAGAAGCCCTTATTTTACATATCATTCACACTCATTTCTTTCACGGGAACATATGAACCCACAATTGACCTGCTCCCAACGTCAGTGGCTTCATACCTCAGTTGGTTAGAGCATCGCACCGGTATCGCGAGGTCACGGGTTCAAACCCCGTTGAAGTACTGAATATTTTTCAGGCTTCTTTTCGCAATTGCACAAATTGCGTTCATAACTGCGAGGATCATTCTTCATTTAATTGTACTTTACCTGCAAGTAACTTGTCCAGTATGCGATGAACAAAAGAAAGATTGGGATAATTCTTAGTAATGCTTTGACATCTTCAACCTGGTCTTCAGTATAAGTTCCTCCAAAACTACGCTTTGCCTTGTCCATCCACGTTGGTGCATTTGCTGTGCGGCGATTTCTCACAGCTTGATAAATTATCTTTGCAGTTGCAGCCAGTTGGCTGCCTCCTGGTGGCTTATGCAAGTACTTGTTTCGACCAGCAACAAAGATGATCACAGTAAGAATAATTGAACCAGCAGTGATGACATAACCATAAAATATACCGTCCTTTTGTTGTACCCATACAACAAGTGTAAATGCTATTACTGATCCGAGGTTAATAAAAAAGTAAAACCAGTTGAAAAATGTCTGGACGGCTCTGGGCCCATCCTGCTGCACCTGGTCGGCTCCAAATGGTGACACGTTAGATTTGATTCCTCCAGTTCCGAAGGCAATGGCTATCAGAGCAATCGCAAAGTAAATTAATCTTGCTGTTCTGCTATAATTGATGCCATCCATGGAAACGGGTAGCATTAGGAGCATCCCAATAGTGTACAATAATGAGCTGGCAAAAATAGCATTGAAGCGACCCATGTAAGTGTCAGCTAGCCATCCTCCGAGCAAAGGAGTAAAGTAGCAGGTTCCTAGAGGAATGACAAGGACTCGTATGTTACATAATAGCAAGAGTCCTTTAAGATAAACGATTTAGTAAATTGAAACTTGCTTCCCAGGTTTAAGTCTTCTAAGGACTTTTTACCGTACCCTACCCTACCCCCCTTAAAAGCTGGCAGAAAATGTGTAAAAGCAAAATGAAATAATTTTGTGGTTTCGTTTTCCTTGTTCGCCTGTACTACTCGCTGGATACTATATCTATCGTTTATTTACCGGGTTTAACTTTTATCATCGTGGAAATGCCGCATATCGACATTCAGATTATAGCAGCATGCTGCATGTTTGCCCCATGAATCTAGTTGGTTGGTTCTGTAGCTCAGTGGGGACTCGGCATTCACGCTAGTAATCGGCTGAGGTGGGGTTCAAACCCGGAGGGGGTACTCCCAGAAAAATTTGGTAGGGGTGTGCGGCCCACTTCCCTTACCCTATTTCAGACCAAAATCTGCAATTTTCCCTACCCTATTTCAGACCTGATCAAAAATTCGATACCCTTTTTCAGACCTATTTCACGTACACGGTTGGCGAATACATAATTAACATTACTAGTCGCCTAATGATGAAAAAGAAGCTTCTTTTAAGTAACATACCGAATTCAAGACTTGAATGCACAAACCATACCCTATTTCAGACCGAAATGGTCAAAATCGATACCCTATTCCCGACCAAAACGGCTAAAAAAAACCATACCCTTTAGGGCTGCACATACCTATATAGCCCATTTAAGGGAGTACCTCCAGGGGGTTAAAACCACTATCTTCGGTTATCTAGTCTACTGTTCTGCCATGTGACTTGCTAAGCCCTCCCCGCGCCCCCAAAGGAATGATAGAAATACAACCTTACTACAGCTAATGTTCATTCCACTTTCCATGAAAGGGTTTTTGGATTGGACTTCTCCACCCTTCTAAAAGATTTTTATTCGTATTTCCCTTTGAAAACTCTGGCTCTTGGGACCCTTAGCTTCTCCTTCTTGGAATTTCCTTTGACTATCCACGGTGGACGTATAGATATTTCCATGCCTTCGTCAACCTCTTTGTTAGAAGTACCATAACTACCATACAATGAGGCTCATATGTGTTGGTACAGTTCCCATTTCCCCGCACTCCTCCTTTGCAATGTTGAGTTTTGAGATTCTCACATAGAAAGAATAGTCCAAGGACGGCCGGAAATGTTTCAAAGTCCCTGGGGAGGAAAAGGGGAAATTCAAGAAGAACTGCGCTGAAAGAGGAGCAACGGGTACTGTCATAAGGGTAGACTTATGCATTGTCTAGTTAGCTAGTTTTCGCTCGAGTTCGACATTTGCCCCACATTTGTATGAGCGGTGTTGTGGAGATTACTCGACTGATGAACAATGCAGACACGCAGTACACCAGATGCAAACCGAGATTTTATTGTTGCTTACTACCTTTGGGTATTGAACATGAAATACGGTAATATTACTTTTTTTTTTTTTAATAGTTCTATTAAATAATCTCCTTTCGTCTATACCCGTTTAATTTAATGTCTGATGGCATACAATTTACAGAAATAACTTTTGAAATGATGCACTTACCAGTGAATACCAGAATTATAGTTGACGGCAGTGGTGCAGGAAGATCTAACTGATCTATACAAAGAAGCACTAAATTTGCTGTCAGTCCGTAGTACGTCAAACGCTCACAGAACTCCGTGACAAGAATACACATGGTGGCCAACAGCTTCTGGCCGCTTCCAGTGAAGTGAGCTGCGTTCCTTACAGACGAGCTAGTGCTGCTCAAGATAGCCACCGAACCGTGATTGGCGCTGCTGTCTGCGATTAGTGCAGACCGTTCATTGTTAATTCCTTCTGCTGATGCCATCTTTCGAAACAAAGGATCTGTTTGTTTAAAGAGAACGAAGAAGAACATATTTAATTTTAACATTATTGCAAGGCCGCAAAGGTGAGAGACTGAGCACGGTTAGCTGGCCTGGGCCATCACCTTACCAGCACCTTAAAAAGTCCCAGGTTTAAAGAATGGGACTGTGATTAAAATGCTAAACATTAACTGATCACATCATGAATAGTCCTTTTTGTTTCTTCTGTCATATAACTTTGGCTATACTTCTTTACTTTTGGAAATCATAGATAATTACAATATTTCCTAAACGAGTTTCACCCCAACTTAAGAAGCTAAAATTAATGTGGAAAAGCGAATGTGAACACATAACGATCATTCATGGCTCCGCAACGAGTTGCATGATGGTGGTTTCTTCTGCATTAGTTTGATTTTGGAGAAAAAAGTAGTCTAGGGTACCATACCACCTTAAGTATTGTTCATAACTGCGATGATCATTCTTGTCGTTATTTCATAATCTGCAGTTCAAATATATGGATTTAATATATCCAGAGTCATTTAAATTTTAATTAAACTCTTCTATCTAAACCAGCCTTCGTAACGATCCGCTGAAAAAAAAAATGAGCAATTCACTGAAAAATGGCGATGATTTTCATAAGACCAAGCAAGAGCGTTCGCTTAGAATCCCCTATTTCCGTTCTTTCTTTCTTTCTTTTAGGCAAGGGACCGACCCATCAGTTCATGAGAAAGAAGGTGGTTAGACTGAATCGAAACAAATATATATTACTGTAGAAAGCTCTATTAGCCCCCCTTTTCCATTAAGCCCCCCTCTGTGACGATCCCCCACGTTTGGAAGTCGTGTTTTTGTAATAAGCCCCCCTCCCCCTGTTGGGACATGGGAATTGGTAATTAGTCACTCCTATTCCCTCCTGCGAAATCAACTTCATGTGGCCCAATTGGTTTGTTTTTAAACAATTATACACTCAAACACGTGATACTGTTTGCTGCTCTTTATTAGATAATAAAATTTCACTGTAGTTGTTTGAGTTTTGTACAAAAACTTCTTAAAGACAAAAACAGGGTGTTTAAGATTTGAAATACGCCCCCATCTCCTCTTTATTGAGCCCCCCTCTCTAATAACTCTCTCGTTAATGAGACCTGAAATTAAATAAACCCCCCGGGGGCTTAATAGAGCTTTTACGGTGAGCGTCGTACGTTGTCTTATAAACAAATTGAATTTATTTAGCAAAACACCCTTTTAAGATATGTTTCGGCGTGGTGTTACTATGTCATCTTCAGTTTATTTGAAATTTCAACAAAAATAAGACATGTATTGGTAACAATGAAGACAAAAATCTAATGTGCTAAAATATGTGGCAGCTAAGTCATTCTTTGTATGACTGAGGGTACAGCTAAAATACACTAGTTCTGAGATGTTGAACCTGAGCACTCAATTCAGATAGTTAACAATTATTCACTGAAGTAGAGGTGAACAGTGGTGGATATTTACCGAGTCGCGAAGCGGCGGGGTAAATATCCACACTTTCACCGGCACTGAGGTGAATAATTGTTTTAGTATATACCACACAAGCTGGATAATTAGCGGACTGAAACATTACTTTATGTGTGACAATATCCCGAAAAGCGGTCGGAAATTGTAAAATCTCGCGCGCCGGCTGCTCGGAGGTGAATAGTACTTGCTAATCACCTCCGAGTTAACCAATCAGTGGTATATACTAACATGAGTTATTCCCAAATAAAACGTGTTGCCTTGCTTTGAAATGTCCGGCGCATGGAGGTCTTTCTTTACAGTCTCACGTTAATACATACTATCAACTTTACTGCTTTGTTTAGGTTAGTTTAAATAACATTGCGATAATTTCGTGTCTGTTGAAAGACTGGACTATTCTTAACTCGCTTCCATGCACGTGACGGCTAGACTACACACGCGACAGTCTTGTGATTATGGAAGCGCCGTCCTGGTGACGAGAATTTCTTGATGGGCAGTTATATGAGGCACAGAGAAACATGGTGTACCTTCTTGACGAAATTGATGCTGCAGGTGTAGCTAATGCGAGAAAATTTCAAGTTTCTTTGACTCTTTGCGAAAAAAATAGCAAACGCGAAATTCCGAAACATTAACAGGAGTGAGAACGAATGAATTAGCTTCGTTATTTTCTTGATATAACTGTAACGCAATGCTAATGAAACGCTTAGGTCTTCCATTGCATGTCCAGGTACAAAATTTTCAAAAGCTTTTAGCTTGCCAAAATAGACCAATTTTTATGCAGGAATCACCAGTCTTTCCATTGAACGTTTTTTGCTCTCTTTTCCGCTCAAATCCCTCAACACCGTGCAAACGACAGATCCTGTCGAAAAGACGATTTTTAAGCTAAAAGTGCTTTGCCCCGTAGAGTTTTTTTCCCCCATCACTGACCACCTTACCTTAAAACGAAGCTCAAAGCTGGATTGAACAAGATTCACCGACACTCGGATGTTCACTCTAAACGGACGATATGATAGACAGTAACAGCCCTAACGCTTCACTATTTCATGCAACTGATTTGATGGCAATCATGATCATGTGAAAGACATAGGATTCCGGCGTCACGCCTCAGGTCACGATAAAGCCGGAAGTTAAAAAATTGTCGATTGATATGAACTTTGATCATTCAGTTTTTTACAATAATCGTGTTCTTTTAAGACGTGTAGGATTAAACCTAAAATAAGAGAAATTTGTTACTGCTCGAGGAATACTAACAGTGGGTTTAACCAGCTTTTAAGGCTTGGGTTTCGAAATATTTTCAGAAATATGGTTGATCGCCAATATCTTTCTCCAGATTTCCTAGAACTGGATGACACTCGCCCTGAAGATAAATCTTGTTGTTCTCTTTTTCCTTAACGTGTAATTTTGATCACGTGACCAGTCACGCGATCAGAATATAAAAAATTCTTCAATCGGCGAATCGGTGGCAGATTTTACGTTTACAGATTAATAAATCAGCATTCTGCCGAATTGTCACTATGACGAAGCCCTAATTCAATCTGACATCACCCCCCTTTCCCAGAGAAGGGAAGAAGCTTGCATAAATTTTATCAAGCGTGATTGCCTGTCGTCTCCTGTCCTTAAGCCATTAATTCCTCGCGTGTCAATTGACAGGCCGTACTGCCTCCGATCAGGCGAACGTGTTCCGGTGCGCTTTGTCCCCAAGACAAAGCGGTTCGCAGATTTCTGCACCATTAAGTATCAAGACCAGTTGTAATCCTTTTCTCTGTTATGTTTTCTCTGTTATTTGTGCTTTAATCATATTTATATCATTATTTATCTGACTGTCTTTATACCGTAGTGTCTTGTACTATTGTCACTGACCATCCTTGTAATTCAGCCTTTTAGGCTGCGTGAGGGATATCAATAAACTATTATTATTATTATTATTATTTCCAATGGAAATCCAACCTATCTAACTTTCTACGCTCGGAATGACTGTTTTCGAGTTTTAGTTTTTAAATTATCAACAGCCAAAGGTTGAATTCTGGGCCGAAAAATTACCGTTGCCCTTATAATTTTTTGGTGGACAACGATGGACGGTCATTCCAAACGTAAGATGTTGAAAATCATTAATGTGCATATGAAAAAATAACTTTACCTTTTAGTACGATGACAAACTGATTTCAGTGGGATGGCGTTGCTGTCCACGGTTTAATCTAAAAAGGACAGGGGTCAAGTCGCGCCCCAGTTTGCTGCGAAAAGAAAGGTTTGACCACCCTTGCGGCCTATTACTTTCTGCAGAAAACTTCAGCTCTTTGAGTTTCTTCCACTTGTTCTCGGTACTAGGGTTCGGAAGTCGTGTCGCTTGTATAAGAATCGGCAGCCACGCGAACTTTTACAAATTTCAAATTTTTTGAAATCAAACCTGACATCCTTTCTCTGTATAATGGTTGGGTGAGGGGTGGAGGAGGGGGTGGGGGGCTGTTTGAGTAATGAGATTTGGATACGTTCAGCGAAGAAGCTTTATCCATCTGGATTAAATTTGGTGGTGGGTGGTGGGGTGGTGGGAGGGTCGACTGGTTGGAACGGACATTACCGCCAAATTCCATATGCCACAGTTTCCAGTTTCCTTTCCGTAATTTTCACAAACCATCATGAAAGTTTCTTTATCAACCATTGAGATTGTGAGGGTGGAAACTGAAAACGAGGTTCTTTCCCCAGGTGGCAACAATCTTTTCTATTTGACACAAAAAGTTTCCGGAATCTTTAAAAGGAAAATTTTGGCTCAAGGAAAAACGCCTGAAGAGTGTGAACTGTGAACAAGTCGTCCTATCGTATTTTCAAGGCTCCTGAAAAAGAAGAAATATACACCCTACGGAGGAACGCTTGATCCGCAATATCCGTCTTAATCACTTTACACGAAAAAGGAGATTCTTTTTATCCGTTTTCATGTAGACGGGCAGAAAACGCCTCGAAGACGGAGATTTTCAGAAACGTTGCATTATCGTTTACGTGTGAACGGCAAAAATAAATGACAACGGAGGGTTCGAAAGCCACTGCGTAGCAATATTAATATCGCCAAAATTCACTAGAGTGCCTCTATCGAGCAAGTCCCAGAGAGAGGGGGTGCGGGGGGGGGGAGTGGGGGGTTGTCCGCTCCCATAAGAGGCATTGGACCAACAGCCAGTCTTACTCTTCTTTGACTGTTGGTTTTACTCACTGCCCAGTGACGCGATCATGTAAACTAACGCAGATGTGAGCACACAGTCACAATTATCTCACCAATTATTTTATTTTGGTCCGGGATGAACTCACAGATGTCCGCTATGCGATAAAAGTTTTTCCAGCTGAGCTAACCCTAAACCATATGCATGTGTTGTGGTTCACTTTTATCCTTGTTTCCATTTTTATTTTCTTTGTTTTGTAGCCATTATCATACATTACCGTACACAAGAGCAAAAAGGAAATACATTGAACCAAGGGTAAAATTGAACCACAACATGTGTATGACGCACTTTCTTTATAAATCACAATTTCTTTTACAACTACCTACTGCAGCTGTTTCCTCAAAATTTTAGTTTAAAGATATACATAATTAATGACACACACTTTGCGCCCGCACACCATCTGGCTATCAGTGGTCTTGTTTTGGTTTTGGTTTTTTTTATTTTTTTTTTTTTTCTTTATTTGTTTTGGTTTGGGGGGAGGGGTGAGGTAACATGTGCAGCTGTGGTGTATTTAGACATCGCTAAAATCTAGTCGACCAACGCCCCAGTGAACACACCAGATGAAGTTCTTAAGACAAAACTATTCAAATCTCATAATTAAAAAAAGAAACAGGTGTTACCAATAGTACTTTACCTTTCAGGACTTAGCTCATTTTTATAGGAATTGTATGCCGTATATATGATACATTATGATTAATTCAAAGCGGAAACTCTAAAGAACAAAACATTGTTTTCTCATTTTTTTTATTACATTACTCTATTCTTACAAGTGATGTGCTCGCCTATTTTAATTTTTGAAATAAACGATCGTTACTACAATGAGAATGAATGTAGTTCAGCCAGGCACGTACCTAAGCCAACATTTTCGCCTCAGCAAATGCTTCGACTGCTGTTCAATCAATTTGGAAAATTAAAAGGGGCCGGCTTTTAGAGCCGGGTTCAGTATTCTATTCAACAACGCTCGACGTGTTTAACGCAAAAAGAACGCATTTTGTCATCTCTAGCAGCGTGCAAAGTTCTTGATCAGCATGTCGAACCGTTCATCACTGGCATCACGAAAACATCTACCACAATGAAGCGGTTGTCTACCTCAACTGTTGTATAAGGATAAGGCTAACATTACCTCCGCAATAATAATAATAATAATAATAATAATAATAATAATAATAATAATTTAAGTGTCAATCTTCTAGCCAGCCTATAATTAACAAATAAAAAAGCCTTAACCGTGCTTTGTTCTGTTATAAGGCACGCAAGGAAGTGACGAGAGCACGAAAGAAGTAGAAAGAAGCACGAGCCGTAGGCGAGTGCTTTTAGCTACTTCTTTCGTGCTCTCGTCACTTCCTTGCGTGCCTTATAACAGAACAAAGCACGCCGGTTAAGGTTTTTTTATTTGTTTTATAATAAAGAATTTCTTTATTTCCTCACGCATTCGGCTAAAATTTTCGGAAAACCCTACGAGTGGCGTCAGCCGTGCATTTGTACTCTCATAAGGCACGCTAGAACAGACCAATCACAATCCTTGTTAGAATGGCTCAATACATTTCATTGGTTAAACACGACCAAAGCTGTCAAAATGTCAAACCATCAAAGTTCAGAAACCATCAAAGTGCAAGTTGTTTTTTAGTCTAAAATCGCGATCAAAAAGCAAATTGTTCAGTGAAATTCGGCGGAATTTTGGCTCATGCATTCGCTAAAAAAGGCGTAATGATCAAGAGCTAGTTTTAAAAGATACTCAGGAAGGTGAATTTTCGAGTTTGAAATGAAAGTGTAAAATATTTTACTCGTGAAAAGCTTAAAACTTTGATCGGCTTGCATGGTGCCCGGCGTAGCGGGATTGTGTGGTTGAAAAACAAAATGATGATTCCACGGCATCATGCAGCTCACCAAAAAGGGTCACAGAATAGTTTACCATTAACTGGAGGAACGAGTAGCTCAAACTTGGAGGACGAAGTTCTTTCTTTGGACAATTTACCGATGCGTGTTTTTAAGTGGATGTGTTTTTTCAAGTGATGGAAACCTCTACAACGACAGGTGAATTAAATAAATTTCAGCTTTGAACATTTGGTTTAATTGTTGCTACTTTTGTTCAGGACTGAAACTCGTATTTATCTCTCGACTGGATGTAAATAGTAATCATCTACACTCGTTTTGGACGCAAATTAAGAAATTAACTTAAGCTTAGTTGAACTGTTTTTTTCATATGCTTTGCTTATTAATTATATGTTTTTTGCATCTTTGCAACAGAAAGCTACCACTCCATGCTGCATGGTGCAAGAGGGTGCAAATGTCAGGGGTTCAGCATCACTCACCAGATGTAGTTCATGGCGGCCTTTTTAAAAGCCTCCTTTGTTTGTTCTTCAATAATGTGGTTTGATAATGAGTTCCAGTCCCTAATTCTTCGCGCTAGAAAATTGTGTTTATCCTCTCTTGATTTGTATTTGTCTGTCCTTGCACTGACTTCAATAAATTTCTTGGGATGGAATTGTCTCTTACCGCTGTTTCTTCTTAGCTAAGATGTAGGATGGAATTTGCACTGTCGATTGACTCGAAATCACTTTAAACATCATTGTAAGTCGTGCCATTTTCCTTCTTTTTTCGAGTGTTGGCCATTTCAAATCATTGAAAAGTTTGGTGACAGTACCAGGAGTGGTGCTATATTCATGTTTGACAAAGCGTGCCGCTCTTCTCTGCACACTTTCAACGTCCTTTATCTGTTTCTGAATATGCGGGTCCCATGCACAACATCCGTATTCAAACTGCGGTGTAACTATAGCAAAGTAGGCTTTCTCTTGTACCTTTTCTTGGCACTTATGTAAGTTTCTTCTTATGAAGCCAAGAGATCTATTGGCCTTGCCTATAGTACCAGCAATATGTTTGTTCCAGTTTAATAGATCACTGGACAGAGTTACTCCTAGGTATCTGTGGTGTTCGGCAGCCTCCAAAGGTTCCCCATGGATGGTATATTGGTATTCGACTGGAGATTTCGAGCAGGAGGCTTTTAGGATGGCGCATTTTTGTATTAAACGATGCATTAAATGCTGTGATTTCCTTTCAAGTGAAAGGTGAACAGAGTACTAGCTACAAGACATGAATAGATAAACACTAAAAAAATTGTTTGTGTTCAGCCAGGCTGATTAATTTCCAGCAACACCCCACTGCTTCTTTTATTGATATGTGGGTACTTGAGCCTGAGCATTAGCTATGCCATGCTGGTGAGGCCTAACAAGGCCAAAACAGCTGTCCATGGCTGCTTATGCTTGGGTTCAATCTTTTATTTGGTAGATTTAAGGGGTAATGCCCGCTACCCTGTGGCCTTAATGCCCTTAGAGTGGCTTCAGCTTACCAGATCACATTAATTTGTGAGGTATCCATGTCACTTCAGCCACATCCCACAAGCTTTACATTTTCACTGCTTGTTTTATTCATATGTGGATACTTGAGCTTGAGCATTAGCTATCCATGCTGATGAGAACTAACAAGGCTTCAGCTAAATAATAAAAATTTCCAGCCACATCAAACAAGCTTTACGTTTTCACTGCTTAAATAATAAAAATGATATTGTACTTAAGAATTGGATTATGAGTTCGAGCTACATCGAGAGCGAAAAATTTAATTGTTTTAGTATAAATCCACCAGTCGTTCACAACCAAACAAGTAAATTATCTAAATCCTTCTCGCAGACATTTCGAAAATGCAAAGAAGCGGCCGCCATTTTGTTGGCAACCGCTGCTCACTATCTATCACAGAATAGATAGCGAGTAGCGTAGCCAATCAGAGAACGGCATTCGTGATAGAACGCTACTAGATTTATACTAATCATTTAGCGAAAAGTAAATTGTCACTGATAATACTACTTTTCATCAGTTTTTAGCCGGGGGCTTATGTTTCTTTTCTGCGAATTGAAGTCATAAGCCATTAATTTAAAAAAATGGCAAGGTCGGGTATATGCTGGTCCTGGATAGACTTTCAAATGGAGCTTGTTGACAAAGCAGGATTATTTCTGTATGTGATACCTAGAATTACGGACACTCATTGGACAAAACTTTAAATATTTCCGGTTCATTATGCATTCCGCCCTCATGCAGACTCAATAGTTTGGGGTGTGTCCACCCAGTTGTCATCAATTTCTGTTTCCACCGTTTGTCTTGTTGAGGTCTTATATTTATACGAGGGAGCAATGAAGAGAAAAACGAAAAAAGTGACCATCATTAGTCCAGCTAATAAGAAAAAAAAGTTTTCCAGTTTTCCGTTATTAGGATTTTTGCTCGGATACCAAACATTGTTGCTAGCTGATCTAACTATAACAACAAGAAGACTAGTGACGTAGCTTCCCAAGCCAGTGGTGATCAAAAAACATCCCATCACTACACCTTTCATGTGTTTGGGAGCTTGAGAATAGGCAAACTCCAGCCCTGAAAGAGATGGCAACAAACCACATGAGGCCACTAATTAAACTGAATAAGCAGGTATGAATATTAACTATACGCATTCAATCTTATAGTGATGGCAAACATACGGAATACGCCAACACCAATTAGTTCTCAGACTAAATTGTAGCCTCCTTAAAGGTTTCTAGCAATAACAATAGGCATACTGGGTCAATTGAGTTATTGTTGTGAAGGATATCTACAATCATGCTAAACAAGTGATACAAAAAATGTTGGTTTGTTTGTTTGTTTTGTACCTGTGATACTACAGAGCACTTCACTGGATCCAATCAACAAAAACTGTGGGATTTGCCAAAAGATATTTAGATCTGCAGCACTTAGATTCTCGCCATTAACCTCCTGTTTGTAAACATGGCCTTGTTCCCATGTATGCCTTCGCTTGATTTCAACCAGGCCGGCCACCACCATAGATGCTGCAGCTACCAGCATACCAACACCAATCCTGCGGAGAGGAGTGAAATTGATGCCGAAGTATTGAAGAAGAGGATAAACAATGTGCTCCATAATGGGGATGAGTGCAAGAACAGCGACAATGTCAAAAAGTAACAGGGATGCAGCTGGCACAGTGAAGCTTGAAACTTTCAGTCTCATGTAGGTACCTTGAATCAGGAATGTGGTCTGCATCTGGGGTATCGAGAACAAAATCGACATTACTAAACTAGAGATTGAGCTACGACATGACATTCGTGTGTAATTTTATTTGTCAATGTTATAGAGACGAAGAACTACATTACGCAGTTGCGTGAGAGCCTATTAACAATTTAAATACTATCTTTGTATGTTAATGTGTGCATCTGTTTATTTACTACAACTTAAATCAGGGGCACCCAACGAGCCAAATCAACCAAAAGCTGTAGAAAGGCTCTTTTTAAGTACCTTATGGTGTTTGAAGTCTGTATGTTTAAGGCGATGTTTTCATAAGCTAGAAGAAGTTCATCTGGTCGGATTCCTCAGCTGAAATTCTAATTGCCCGAAAATGTTAGGGAACAAAACCTTCCAGTTTGAGAAAATGCAAGCTGAAATGAATTTTCCAAGAACTTTCTAGGGAAGTATGTTCTTTCCGAAAATGCTAGCTGACGTTTTTGACTTCCAAAAACAGCAATTACGACCTTTCCGAAAACCCTAGGGACCATGATTTCCCTTTGAGAATCTTTTATGCCACGTTGTAGTTGCGAAAATCCGAGTGCACTCTTTAATCGACGCCGAACGCGCAAGGCGAATTACCCTCCACCGAACAGATATTTACCGAAACTTGTCGTTGGGTGCAACTGTTAAATATGTAGTTACTATTTACTATCCGCACGGCCCAGTCGCTTAGCGCGATTAGCTTTTACGATTTCTGAGTGGCTGTCTCTTTTTTTTTTTTTTTTTTTTCACAATTATCTCCTTTAAATTACTCTACTCCTTTCGTATCAAGAGCACAATAAAGATTGTTGTTGTTGTTGTAAACGATGATCCGGGGATGATTATAAGCCAGCCTAGGAATGTATCACGCTTGGAAGAAACCCCCGGGGAGGGGAGTACTTGGGTAAATTTTTGCTGGGTATATGCCGCTGGCCTCTTAGAACCCCTACCCCATTATAGTCCCACCCCATTATAGTCTATTCTGTCGCAAAATATAGACCCATCTTAGTCACTTTTGGGAAAATGTAAATTTTCGTGATCCCATCTTAGTCACCGTTTCTGTTTATGCATCAGTACCTTGTAAAGCCTTTTAAGTACGGTCATCCTAAAATGAATTGACACATTTGCTAAACTGAATGTAGGACACTGGTACATTTACCCCCAAAATCCCGAAAATGTGGGACCTCATTCTAGTAACTCTATTGAAAATGCAACCCCATTATAGTCAATCCAGTCGTGAAAATGCGACCCCATCCAGCGTCACATCCCCATTAGCCTATTACTAGGAAGTGCCCTCCCCCACCCCCCAGGGGAAGAAACTTTGTTTGAATGCAAATGTCGTAAGTGTCGTAAAACTGAAGGGTAAAGGACATGATGAAATGTTTTTGGAGTAAACTCTGGAGTACTTAAGTTTAAATGGTTTCAAAAGAAAGCTTCATCAGGAGTCTGTTATCTTACCATTTAATCTACACTGTGGGTACTTCCGATTAATACCGGTGCATAATAGCCAGTAATTAGGACACACTGATGACAGGTGACTATGTAATTTTGTGGTGACGTGACAAAGGCTTTGAGAAAGTGGAAAAAAATTGTGCAATATGGTTTTCCAAGGGAAAATCCCAGAAGAAACTCGATATTTGCCTGCATTGCACAAAAGTATAGAGGGATGAGACAAAGTGAAATTATGGAAAAGTGCGCTCTTTCTCGATCCACTGGAAAGCAAAGAAGTCACGCGCCAGATAAAAAGAAACTAACAGGACGACCACGGAAGTTGAGCGCTCGTCAAGAACGTCTCCTTTTAAAGGGACTATATCATCCAAAGCGCATGCGCGAGTTGGTCAGAAAACTTTTGAAAACGTTAGGCCAACTTTTTCAAAAGCTGTCGAAGGTTCCAAGTAGCCGATTTCATC
Organism: Pachyseris speciosa; assembly: GCA_016490735.1. Lineage (NCBI taxonomy): Eukaryota > Metazoa > Cnidaria > Anthozoa > Scleractinia > Pachyseridae > Pachyseris > Pachyseris speciosa. Next base: position 1,125,912 of record JAEMWC010000049.1, on the reverse strand, counting down.
TGTTTGAATCGGGTTAATCTTGAGAAAAACTGAGGAAGTTTTTGCTCACAATCAGTCTTAAGGGAATAAAGACGGCTTTTGTAGCAATATCTTTTTGAGATTTGGCTTTGGAAGAATTATTTTCGTGGAATTGTGATGTCTACTAGCGGCGGTCGTCGTGCTGGCAGCGGGCGAAAGAGAATTTACGACAGCAACGCCGTCAGACGCAAAGTTTGGGAACGTGGAAATCAGAGGATTTGTCTGGATTGTTTGATTTATTCTTCTTGAGTATCGGCGAAATTAAAGTGCGGTTATTCCAGCGATTCCAAGTTCGCGGGACACCTTCTTCGATGCTTTGCATTTGATAAGACATTCAAGCTTAGCGATTTGTTTTGACATGACTTTAATTTCTTCGTGCCACAAGTACATAAATTGGTGCAATGCACTTTGCAGTTTTACATGGGAAACCATTGGTTTTTGAGGTAGTTTTTCGAGAACAAGTATTCTTGCAAATGCAAGGATCGGTCTAAAAACCAACGGGAAACAAAGTAAGTCACTGTCATCAAAAGTGTTTGCCGCAATCGATCCGAAGAGAAAATGACAGCAGTATTCAGGTCAGACAACATACAACGCGAATAAACAGGCTAGACTCACCACAATAGACTCGCTCTCGACGACAGCAACGACAATTTCCATGATTTCGAAAAACAGGCACGTAAATTCTTCTCCGCGTTGTATGAAAGTGTTGTCGGCACGTAGGAAACAATGGCTGGCGTCCGAGAGAGCGAGACTGTTGTGATGAGCTGTATGCAAATTAGTGCTAGCCGGTCCCTACTGCGCATGTGCCTCAGCTGACATAGTCCCTTTAAAGCACATCACCACCTTACGCGAGGAAGACGGGAATTTTACTGTAAAAAGGTTAATGGAAAGAGCGGTTTTGAAGTTGAGAGAGGTTTCCTGTCGCACTGTGCAACGGTTCCTTCATTCGAATGGCTATCGTCACTTGAATAGTAGAAAGAAGGATGTGTTACTAAAAACAGACTTAAAAAGAAGTGTGCAATTTGCCAAAGCAAAGAGAAAATACTACAGCCAGAATGTTTGGACTGAAAAAAATCGCCTTTTACCTAGACGGGGTGAGTTTTATTCACAAATATAACCCTACTATCAAGCACGCGCTCCCAAAGGAAAGATATGGCGCAAGCCGCAGGAAGGATTAGCTCGCGGATGTACAGCGAAGGGCGCGCACTGCGGACCAGGAGGGCGCTTACCGAAATGTTTGTTGCAATTAGCTACGGGAAAGGAATTATTCTTTGTGAACAATACAGCTCCTTAAACGGGAGATACTTTAATACACTCACTGAAAGCGAGTTCCAACGTATGTTTCGAGAATCGCAGAAACTGAGCTTCTAAGTTGTTTATTCAAGATGGCGACCCGAGTCAGAACAGTGCACTGGCTCGTGCTGCGTTGAAGAGAGTAGACGCAAAGCTACTAGCTATTCCTCCGCGTAGTCCGAATTTAAATCCAATTGAAAATATATTCCACGTCGTTAAAAGAATAGTAGATGCAGATGCTATCAAACAAAACATCAGCTATGAAACGTATGAACAATTTTCAGCACGCATTGTGGAAACATTCCAAAAGCTTGATCATACTTTAATTTATAGTACAATTGCATCAATGAACAAGGGAATTGATGCAATCATTCGCAACAAAGGCTCAAGTACCAAATATTGATACTAAAGAAAACCTCTGAATTTCTGCTTATGTAAACCGTGACATCAAGTATGGAAGTTAAAGTTTTGCACGACAAGAAGGCGTGACACTCTAACAATGTTACGTGATGTACAATGAACTGTTTCTTTTCATGGAATTTCTTCTTTATATTTATATTCGCATATGAATTTCAAATGTACAGCATGTTAAGCTTTAACGTGATGTCTTTGCAATAAACAGGGCATTAAAAGAATCGAAAAAAAGTGTATAGTATGAGATTGAACGATTAACCACAGGAATAAACAATACACAATCACACACATTCATCACCTCTGTTTCTTTTTCGATTAGCATCCCGTTTTTAACAAATACAATAGAATTCTTTGCTGTGGCAAAGATAGGGATCGCCAGTAAAAGTGATGTCTTTAGCGTAATGGGATTTAGGAGCTGGTAGGTGCACAAGCTGGCCCTCCAAAAGAGGTAAAATATCATGCCATTGTATAACAGACGGTGTCCATCTGAAGTCATTTAAAAACAGAATCTCCGCCTTCTCTGCTCCCACCCAAGCGAAACTTGTAGAGGCTGGGTTGGAAACGATGTTGTAAATAACATTCAGTGAGTCAAGTGAAAATGTTTTCCCACAATTAGCTACTCCGACAATCATAATGTTTCTGTATTTTCCACGACCCTTGTCTAAAAGTTCATAAACTTGCTCGGCAAAATAGCTCTCTTCAACTCCGTTTCGCTTTAACACTTCGCGCGCACATATTAACCAATCACCGTTACAGTTCTCCACAAATTCTCCCAGTCTTGCCTCTTCTAATAGCTGTAATCTACTCTTTCTTTGCCGTTCAAGAGTTTTCTCGGCCGTTTCTAAAACTTCAGCAACTACCTTCGAACCTCTGTTGACAAGAAACTCTGCAATGTCAGTTTTACCCTCTAATTTTTGTTCACGCGCAAGTGCCAGCAACTCCGTTCTCGTTTTAATCCGTTTAGCCACTTCGATTTCAGACAATTCGTAGGATGACATTCGTTTTTTCTTTCGTTTCTTGCTGTTAAGAAGGTGCTCGTTGTTGTCTGGTACACTCTCAAGCTCAGCTTCATCATTGTCATACAATGTGTCCTCTACCCGGGGGGGTTCACCCAGAAAAATTGGGTGGGGGTGTGAGGCCCGCTTCCTAAAACCCTAACCCTATTTCAGACTAAAATCTGCGATTTTCCTTACCCTATTTCAGACCTGACAAAAAATAGATACCCTATTTCAGACCTATTTCAAGTACATGGTTGGCGTAAACACAATTAAAAGACAAAAAGGATAGGCTTTGTTGACGGTCTTATCGCCTAATGATGAAAAAGTAGCCTCTTCGAAAAAAAATATCAAATTCAAGACTGGAATGCACAAACCACACCCTAGTTCAGACCAAAATGGTCAAAATCGATACCCTATTTCAGACCAAAACGGCTGAAAAACCATACCCTTTGGGGCCGCACATACCTATATAGCCCATATAAGGGAGTATCCCCACCCCCCCCCCCCCCGGGGTCCTTTACCACTTCATCCAATGCTGATGATTGCTCTTTTCTTCGCCCAGAGTGGTTAGCAAGAGGTCTGGCAACAGAGCCCAGATTCGTTCTTCGTGGATGGTAATTCGTTAGATCTGGCTGACCAACGCTTTGGATAAAAGCTGAATATTCCTTTGTAACATATTGCCTAGTCTCCTTCGCAGCCGTTAGGAGCGTTACGTGACGACCCTAATAACGTTGCGAAGAAGACTATATATTGCCATGCACTGTAGTAATTCGCGTGAATCGCGGAAACATGAACAGAAATACCAAATTTCACAAGCAACGATTTCTTGCTCTGGAGCCATCTTTGATTTTTGTTTAATTTGACCGCCATGTGATAATGGATACTACCGAAACAGGTAGACCACGAATTCATAGATAAGCGTGGCGGTTGACTTCGTCGCCAAACGTCAGCGATTTTGGTCACGTGGCTTTGTTTGTCACACCAAGAAGGTGAATCCATGTGGTCACATTCCAGTCCGTGATTGAACAATGGCGTATTCTGTAAATAGCAAAGGGCGAACTCTAATCACTTGCATGAGATCCTCAAAAGTTTCTATAACCTGTTCCGTGAAGATAACTTCACACCTGTCATCTTGCGGAATGTCATAGAAAACGTTCAGTTGTAGCATTGTGGGCCCCCGTTAAATGGTTGACCCCGAAGTGGGAACAACAAACTGAACCGGTGAAAGGAGAAATGAAAGTGTTACCACGTGCGTTTACCTTTTGGATTTGACAAACAAAGCCACGTGACGAAATCGTTGACGTTTGGCGCCAAAGTCAACTGTCACGCTTGTCTTTGAATTCGCGGTCTACCTGTTTCGGTCGTACCTGTAACTGCGTGTCTTTCCAAGCAACAACACCACTGAACATCTTTCGCTGGTAAATGAAAACAACACCGCCTGTACAAAAGACTCCCTTGTTGGGAATCTAGCTTCATCCGACTGGCTGTACTTTATCAAATACACTTGCCTTACACTGCGCGAGTGCATCTCCTCGTCTTGGCTTTGTAATGTTTCATCGTTTTTTTCTTCTGAGGAAAATTCATCCGAATCATAAGCTTCTTTGAGCATTTCAATCTTTTTAAGTTCTTTGCTTGCTCGAGAACGCCGACAAAATATGAAAACAAGCAACTAAAACATAACGCATTCCTTCGTGGCGTCAGAAGACAGGTGGCTGGCTCATGTTCTTATGCGTATTGTTTATCCGCCCATTTTCAAATAGTACTAAAATAATTCCTCTAAAAATATATTTAGAAATATATTTGAGCCAATTACATCATATAAATTTTCTGTGTACTGCAAATCGATCTCAGACAATCGGCGACATAATTAGTTGATACATTGTGTTTCTAAAATAGCTATAGTGCACCAAATAACACCACTCTTTTTTTCGCGCAATAAACTGTGAAAAAGACCCCGTTCCCCCATCCAATGTTGCTTTTTTGTACTTCGAGATCACAGCAATTACCGCACAACATTGTTTAGGGGGGGGGGGCTGAAAGGACAAGCGAGGGGAGGGAAGGGAGCACCTTGACGAAATAGGGGGTTAAAAAAGTAAATGTGTCAGCAATTTTGGCGCTGATTATAGGTTGGCTGAATTGTACTTTACCTGCAAGTAAATGCTCCAGTATGCGATGAACAAAATAAAGATTGGGAAAATTCTTAGTAATGCTTTGACATCTTCAACCTGGTCTTCAGTATAAGTTCCTCCAAAACTACGCTTTGCCTTGTCCATCCACGTTGGGGCATTTGCTGTGCGGCGATTTCTCACAGCTTGATAAATTATCTTTGCAGTTGCAGCCAGTTGGCTGCCGCCTGGTGGCTTATGCAAGTACTTGTTTCGACCAGCAACAAAGATGAACACAGTAAGAATAATTGAACCAGCAGTGATGACATAACCATAAAATATGCCTTCCTTTTGCTGTACCCATACAACAAGTGTAAGTGATATTAGTGATCCGAGGTTAACAAAAAAGTAAAACCAGTTAAAAAATGTCTGGACGGCTCTGGGCCCATCCTGCTGCACCTGGTCGGCTCCAAACGGTGACACGTTAGTCTTGATTCCTCCAGTTCCGAATGCAATTGCTATCAGAGCAATCGCAAAGTAAATTAATCTTGCTGTTCTGTTATAATGGACATCATCCTTGGAAACGGGTAGCATTAGGAGCATCCCAACAGTGTACAATAATGAGCTGGCAAAAATAGCATTGAAGCGACCCATGTAAGTATCAGCTAGCCATCCTCCGAGCAAAGGAGTAAAGTAGCAGGTTCCTAGAGGAAAGTCAAGGACTCATATGTTACATAATAGGAGGACTCCTTTAAGATAAACGATTCAATTAATTGATAATTTGCTTCCCAGTCTTAAGTCTTGTAAGGACGTATTACCCTTCCCTACCCTATCCCCTTAAAAACGCAGGCGGAAAATGTGTAAAAGCAAAATGAAATAATTTTGTTGTTTCGTTTTCCTTGTTCGCCTGTGCTTGCTCTGGATACTATATCTATCGTTTATTTACCAGGTTTAACTTTTATCATCGTGGAAACGCCGCATATCGTCACTCAGATTATAGCAGCATGGTTTATGTTTGTTCCTGCATGAACCTAGTTGGTTGGGCTAATGGTCTTCTGTAGTTCAGTGGGGAAGCATTCAAGCTAGTAATCGGCTGAGGTGGGGTTCAGACCACGATCTTCGGTTGTCTAGTCCACTGCTCTGCCATCTGACTTGCAAAGCCCTCCCCGCGTACCCAAAAGTATGATAGTAATGACACCTTACTCCAGCTAATGTCCATTCCACTTTCCATGAAAGGATTTTTGGATTGGACTTCTCCACCTTTCTAAAAAAATTTTATTCGTATTTCCCTTTCAAAACTCTGGCTCTTGGGACCCTTAGCTTCTCCCTCTTGGAATTTCCTTTGACTATCCATGGTGGAGGTATGGATATTTCTATGACTTCTCCAGCCTGTTTGTTCAAAGTTTAGTACCATAACTACCATGCAATGAGGCTCATATGTATTATGAAAGGTGTTCGTCATCGTGGTTTCAAATGATAGCTGAGTTAATCTTTTGTCTCACGATTGAGTCACAAAGATGTGGATCGCGACGTTTCGACCGCTATACTGCTGGTCTTCATCAGGCGAATGAAGACCAGCAGTATAGCGGTCGAAACGTCGCGATCCACATCTTTGTGACTCGATCGTGAGACAAAAGATTAACTAAGCTATCAGGCTCATATGTGTTGGGACAGTTCTCGTTTCGCCCACTCCTCCTTTTCATTGTTGAGTTTTGACATTCTCACAAAGCAAGATTACTCCATGGACGGTCCGAAATGTTTCAAAGTCCCTGGGGAGGAAGAGGGGAAATTCGAGAAAAGCGCTCAAAAAAGAGTAACGGGTACTTTCAAAAGGGTAGACTTATGCAATGTCCAGTTAGCCCCAAATTTTTATGAGCCGTGTTGTGGAGATTACTCGACTGATTGTTGTTTAATAGTAATATACTTTATTTGCTGCCTTTGGGTGTCATGAAATACGGTAATATTACAGTTTTTTAAATAGTTCTATTAAATAATCTCCTTTTGTTTATGCCCGCTTAATTTAATGTCTGATGGCATACAATTTACAGACATGAGTTTTGAAATGATGCACTTACCAGTGAATATCAGACTTACAGTTGACGGCAGTGGTGCAGAAAGATCTAACTGATCTTTACATAGAAGCAATAAATTTGCTGTCAGTCCGTAAAATGACAGACGCTCACAGAACTCCGTTGCAAGAATACAAATGGTGGCCACCAGCTTCTGGCCGCGTCCAGTGAAGTGAGCTTCATTCCTTACAGAGGAGCTAGTGCTGCTCAAGATACCCACCGAACCGTGATTGGCGCTTCCACTTACAATTAGTGGAGAGCGTTCATCGTCAGTTTCTTCTGCTGAAGCCATCGGCTTTCAAAACAAAGGATCTGTTTGTTTAAAGAGAACGAAGAAGAACATATTTAATCACTATTTCAACATTATTGCAAGCCGCAAAGGTGAGAGACTGGGGCGGCAGAGCACGGTTAGCTGGCCAAGGCTACCACCCCTAACAGCACCTTAAAAGATCCCAGGCTTAAAGAATGAGATTGTGATTAAAATTCTAAACATTTACTGCTCACATCATTTATCGCCATTTTTATCTCTTCTGTCAAATAGCTTTGGCTATACTTCTTTACTTTGATAAATCATTGATAATTACAATATTTCCCAAACGAGTTTTACCCCACCTTAAGTACCTAAACTTAATGCGGACATGCAAATGTAAACGCATAACGATGCACCCTCCCCTCCCCTCCCCTCTCTCCCTTCTAGGCCGACAGATTCCGCTAAAAATATGTTAAGAGGTTGCTCACAAATACCCGCAAAAAGTGCTTAAAAAATTTAAAAGTTGTTCGCTGACACACACGAGATGCTGACCAGCATATTCCTTGATTCGCTAATAGAAATCCCGTTTCCCTTTTCCCCTTCCTCTCCCTCCCCTCCTACCATATTTGGAATTTACCGACAAATGATACCCAACAGACCAATTCTAGTGAAATTCTTGTGAATTTCCAATGAAAACTTCGGTTTGAATATCAGTTACTTATGAACGTGATTTAAGAGAGAGAGAGAGAGAGAGAGAGAGAGAGAGAGAGAGAGAGAGAGAGAGAGAGAGAGAGAGAGAGAGAGAGAGAGAGAGCGCTGTGAGACGGGGCCTACGGTTTTTCGTCCTTATCCGAGAAGACTAGAAAGTCTAACCGTTTGCAGATGTAATTACAAAGGCAGCACTTTCTCCTCAATTATTTAAAGACCCTAAGTGTTGGTCCGGCCGGGGTTTCAACCCACGACCTCCCGCACGGTAGTCCGGTGCTCTACCACTGAGCTAACCGGTCGGCGGTTATTATTATGTATTATGTATTATGTATTATTATTATTATTATTATTATTATTATTATTATTATTATTATTATTATTATTATGTAGAATTTAGCACAGGGATTTTCCCTGGGAAGAAATACCCAGTCAAGTTTCATCCCGAGACCTCAGACTTCCAGCACTTTTCTGAGGATATGAACCGATCCGAGGAGTGCCGACTTTTGCATCGTTCTTGTTCGGTTTTTAATTCCTAGTTGCTCCAAGTGGCCTGCCAG
>JAEMWC010000049.1:1082500-1115000 GCA_016490735.1 Pachyseris speciosa | reverse complement strand
TTTCAAATGTCCGGCACATGGAGGTCGTTTCAGTCTCACGTTAATATACATACTATCAACTTTACTGCCTTGTCTAGGTTAGTTAAAATAACATTGCGATAATTTCGTGTCTGTTGAAAGACTACTTTCTCTCTTCCTTCTTAACTTGCGCCTATGCACGTGACGGCTGAACTGCACACGCAACTGGCTTCTGACTATGGAAGCACCGTCCTGGCACAGAGAAACATGGTGTACCTTCTTGACGAAAATGATGCTATACGTGAGCTAATGCGAGAAAATTTCAAGTGTCTTTGTCTCTTTGCGAAAAAATAGCAAACGCGAAATTCGGAAACATTAACAGGAGTGAGAATGAATAAATTAACTTCGTTATTTTCTTGGTATTATTGTAACACAATTCCAATGAAACGCTTAGGTCTTCCATTGCCTGTCCAGGTACAAAATTTGAAAAGCAATATTATATTTAGCTTTTAAAAATCAACCGATTTTTATACAGCAATCACCAGTTTTTTCCATTGAAAGTTTTTTGCTCTCTTCTCGTTTTGAATAATTTTCCGCTCAAATCCCTCGACACAGCGCAAACAACAGATCCTGTCGAAAAGACGATTTTTAAGCTAAAAGTGCTTCGCCCTGTAAAGTTTTCTTACATGGCGTGTCACCATTATCAAATGCAAATTATTGTGAGTTAGGTGGCGTTATATAAAGAATAGAAAGTGAGAAAATACATTAGAATAAATGAGACGGGAATAAATAAAGGAATGAGTTAATTTCAATAAACATTTTCGCTGGAATGAAGTCATTTTGAGTGTTCAGAGTCGGTCTCTTTTTCCTTATTAAAAGCATCTCATAAATAAGGCACTCAAACTTTCCGTGTAGCCTATATAATTCGAATCACACGAATTACATTGAAATTCATACCCAACGCATTGTTGGTTTACAAGTGAGGGCTTTGTTTCCGTAACTTTCATATCTTCAGAGATTTTCCTACTTGTGAAAACTGGTTGTAATACGCGATCAATTTTCTTGTACGAACAAACAGACGGCGATTCGATGTGCTCACCTTAGGACCACTAATGGCAAACACATCTATGTCCTCCATCGAGGAGAACTTGCACATGAAAGCAAACTTCCCAATTTCTGCAGAAGATACGTCGATGATACCTTCACCCTAGTACCTGACCTCACCGCTGCTACCGACTTCCTTTCAGTTCTGACTGATGCGCACCCAGCAATCCAATTTACAATGGAAACAGCTGACAACAACAGCTTACCCTTCGTAGGCATGGTAATCACTAGAACCGATAACCACATTAACAACTCAGTCTACAGAAAAAAGACCAACAAAGGGCTTTTACTCCATTACCAGAGCCATGTGGACAACAGATATAAACGATCGCTAATAAGAACCATGCTTGATCGCGCTAAACGTTTGCCATCCTCTCCGGACCTCTTCTCCAAAGAATGCTATGAGCTAAGAAAAATGTTTCTGAAACTGAAATATCCTGTAAAACTTATTGATTCTACTTTTACGAGGTTTCACGCCTCCCAGGACCAGAATCTTAGCCATATTAGGCCAGTCGATAGCCCTGTCTTAATAACCTTGCCTTTCAAAGATCAGAAATCTGCCGACTCCGTGCGTAGGCAGCTAAGCGACCTTGGAAAGAAAATCGATCGCGTATTACAACCAGTTTTCACAAGTAGGAAAATCTCCAGTCTGAAGATTTGAAAGTTACGGAGACAAAGCCCTCACTTGTAAACCAATAATGCGTTGTGTATGAATTTCAATGTAATTCGTGTGATTCAAATTATATAGGCTACACGAGCCGTCATCTCCACCAGCGCATCGAGGGGCATAACTATTTCGTCATCGGGAAACACCTAAAGGACAAACACAACCAAAGAGCTAACAATCTTCACGAGCAGTTTACCACCTTAAAGAAATGCCGCGGAAAGTTTGAGTGCCTTATTTATGAGATACTTTTAATAAGGAAAAAAAGACCGAATCTGAACACTTAAAATGACTCCATTCCAGCGAAATTGTTTATTTAAATTAACTCACTCCTTTGTTTATTCCCGCCTCATTTATTCTAATGTATTTTCTCACTCGCTACCTAATTCGCAATTATTTGCATTTGATAATGGGAACATGTCGTCGCTGAAACGTCATGTTTTTATCTCGCTACTCTTTATTCTGAAATGTTTTTCAAAATCTTTAGTTATTAGAAATAATAATAATAATTTTATTATTTCTAACTCGCAAATTCACATGAGCATATGATCAAATGCGCGTAATACATGAAATGTAATAAATTAATACAAGGTGTGATACAATTTCTAAGAAGAAAATTGGTAAAAATAAGTAAATATATACATATTAACAAACATAAGCAGATTGAAAGAGAAATGTATTAAATAAAATTTTAAAACGTATAAAATTATTTTCATTTATAAGCAACGGTTTAGTAAAACATAGACAAGTAAAAATTAGCGATAGAAAAGAACAACGTTTCGGTGACATCGTGACACCATTTTCAAGTTCAAATGCATTAAAATAAACTGTCAGGAAATTATTCGCTAAAGATTTATATATTTCTTAATTAAATATGCAATGTTACGCAAATAGTTTTGCTTGAATTGAGTCCGACTGAACATTGAGATATGGCGTTAATTCCCTAATTAGCAGCATTTCATGCACTAAACAATCGAACTTATTCATGCACTTCTTGAGAACGGAAAAATGTCTGTCAAGGTCTTTCGGGACAATACAATTCAAGCAAAGCTATTTGCGTGGCAAATCATTAGAATACATACTGGGACCCTGAACTGTCACTAGAGTACATAGATAACTAGGCGACAGGCCATAAATAGCTTTAAAGGTCAGTATAATGAATTTATATTGTATACGCTCCTTCACCGGCAGCCAGTGCAACGAGTACAGCACCGGGGTAATATGAGACGTGCCTGTAACTAGCCTGGCAGCTGCGTTCTGAACACGTTGTAACTCGCTGATCAATAGACTTAGCGGGAAGACCATAAAGTAGGCTATTACAGTAGTCAATTCTGCCCATAATAGAAGTATGAATCAGAGTCCTTCTTGTCTCCGCACACAGATATACTCCTAATATTATGGAGATGGTAAAATGCAGCTTCTTGCCACCATCACTGACTACCTTACCTTAAAACGAAGCTCAAAGCTGGATTCAACAGCATTCACGGCTGACACTCGACTGCGCAATCTGAACCGACGATATGATAGTTAAAAGACAGTAAGAGTCCTTAAGCTTCACTTTTTCATGCAACTGATTTGGGGGCAATCACGTGAAAGACACAGGATTCCAGCGTCACGCCTCAGCTCACAGTAAAGTCGGGAGTCACCAAATTATCGATTGATGTGAACTTTGATCATTCAGTTTTGTTAGCGGAAAATGCCTCTAACTTGAAATTTATTTCAATATATAATCCGTGTTCTGTTTAGACGTATTGGATTAAAGTAGTATAGAGGATGGTGACTCGAGACCACTTTTCTAATATCGTTTCAAAATTAGTAAAATGATCTCGAGACCGACCAACTGCATTTTATTGAGTCTACAGTTGTTTCGGCAAAGTTAGTCTAAAGGAAGTCAAAAAGTGTACGCGACAATCCCGAAAGGTAGTCTGGGACACTGAATATTCTTTTGAAACGTCCAGAACTGGCGAGGCCGCGACCATACAGTGAAGACCTGCGATAGCATACAATATGGATGAAAAGGTTTTTAGGATCAGTGTAGACGAAGTAGCAGCTGTTTATAATATTTGCATACGAAATCACCATAGCGTGACATTCTCTGAAAAAAAAAAAAAAAACACAGGATGTAAAACTCGGAAACAGGTCTGAGCTTGCCCCATTGTTATCAAGTCATATGACAGTGGCGTGATTTTTTAACCAATCAGAACTTCCATTTTTTTCTCATAGTTGTCTCCAAAATTGTTTCTAAACTTAAATAATTTTCCAACTTTGGAAACAACTTTGGAAGCAACTTTGGAGCTACTTTAAAACTGTTGTTTAATAATGGTCTAAACACAAGCTCAATTGAAACAGAAGATAATTCATTCAACAGAAGTTATTTCTGAGTCTTATCAGACATGTTTAGAAATTTATAGAAGGCCAACACTGGAATTGACCATCAAGCTTGAAGATTTCAAGAACAAATTACCAATAGAATAATAGAATCACAAGAAGGAACGTAAACAACTGAACGGAGGGCCTGTAAAACGTTTTACTTTCTGTTATGTTATAAAAATCATTAAAATTGTTAATGACCATATGTGATTTCTCTTGTTTTGTAATGACCGTAAGCATATGAATTTATACCATCCAATATATACCTTTTGTCATCGAAGCAAGACAATGACACAGGGGCACTCATCGACAAGTTTCGGTAGATATCTGTTCGGTGGAGGGTAATTCGCCTTGCGCTTTCGGCGTCGATTAAAGAGTGCACTCGGATTTTTGTAACTAAAACGTGACCTAAAAGATTCGAAATTGGGGAATCATAGCCCCTGAGGTTTTCGGAAAGGTCGTATTTGCTGTTTTGGGCAGTCAAAAACGTCAGCTAGCATGTTCGGAAGGAAAATAGTTCGCTACAGCTTGCAATTTCTCAAACGAAGATTTTGTTCCCTAACATTTTCGGGCAATTAAAATTTGAGCTAGGGAATCAGAACAGATGAACTTCTTCTAGCTTATGAAAACATACTTCAAACACCATAAGGTACTTAAAAATGCCTTTCTACAGCTTTTGGTTGATTTTGCTCGTTGGGTGCCCCTGAATGACACTTTGTTGAGCTCGTAGCTGCATAGCTTGTGATTTTTACTTCGGATTGTTTTGATGGTATTATATATTTATTCATTGTTGAGTAATGCGTTTCTGTACTTGCTGTGATTAAGATTATGCACATGTCATCGGCTTCCCCGTGGGGTTGACCTCCTATGTGCATTATTTTAAATAGTTATTTTCTTAATACCTATTGCTGTTCGACTCTGTTCATTATTATCTTTTTTTGTATGAATACATTTTACTTCGCAGTCCAACAAATTCAGTTATTGGTATCCCATGAGTTTCGTCTTTAAATTTACCTATGACTTTCTTATTAATAGGATCATAATATTTTGAATCTTTTGAATAGCCACGTCATTGGTTTCAATTTCTTAAGTCCAACTGTCTGTGAATAGCTTAGCCTCATCTGAAATTGTTCCTTAGTTATGGCGAATGAGGTACAGTGAAACAAAGTGGTTAAGCCGATTACATTCACAAAGAGCAAAGAAGAGATGGAGCTTAAGGAGACAAGTCAGTCTCGTTTAGTGGAAAGCTTGCATTACTTGAAATATGTGAAAAAAAAAATTAGTAAGCTGGATGAGTATCAAGGCCAGAAGGACACAAGCACAGTTTTGCCTAAATTTTAAGAAGCAGTTGGGTAATAATGACAACTGACGATAGTGCCCTCGAAATGACATTTAGAGACTGATCAAATAATCTGGGAATAAGCTATCGTTTCGGTAAATTCCTTTCCAATTTTCCAATTAAACCGTTGGTTAAATGTGGAGACATGAAGCTGATTGAGTTTCTGTATTTGCGTTTAAATTAAGGCCCCAAAACAGTGAGAAAGAAAAGAATTGCGATGGAACCCGGTAAGCCTCGTGGTTGAAAATCGATCCACATCATAACGAATGTTGGGCACTGAGCTAAAGCTACATGTTACCTGACAACGAAACATGCCCAGGAATTAGGAATCTAATGTTTGGAAGTTTTTAAATGTTTAAGTTAGCCTCACTACAGCTAACTTAATCACTCGCTTTAGCCACCTAAAACAAACATGTGAGATAAAGAGTATGCATTCCACGCACAGTAAATATCAAGCTAGGTAATTGATGTTTGCAGCAAGTCGTACACCTATTAAGATACAATGGAAATCACAACTACAGAGCTCAATTCTCTCACCCAAGTAAGTAGACGGAATCAAAACCAGGGCCAGAAAAGCGAGCAAAGGTTTAGCCATTTTCTAAAGGCAGAAAGATTGACCAAAGACAACGCTCTCGAGAACAACGATGGCTCCATTGAGAAGTGATGGATCGGTCTGAAACGTGCTGAGACCCATGGAGACGCCAGATAAGCAAACAACAGGATTAATTTCTTTTGAACACAATTTTTTCGTCTCGTGATACTAGATTGCCCTCTGCGGAGACCTTTCACTTTACAAAGCCGTTGCCTCTCACACGATATATTCCATTTTATTTCTTTAACCTCTCCCTTTCTATTCTCAAAAAATCTAGGCGATGAAAAATTGATAAAACTTACTACTCAAGATCAGGAGACACAGATTCACTCTGACCAAGGCCCAGCGCTCAAAAGGCGAAACGCCAGCTCCCGTGGAAGGTAATTTACCTCATCAACTCGGCTGATCATGAATGATAAATTTCAGCTAATTCTACTACGAAAAAAAGTCACCTGATCTAGTGGCATGTTTATGTTATCCACCTCAGCTGATAAAACCGAGCATTTGTTTTACTTCGGCATCTACATAAATAAACGCCACTGGTTGTTTTGATCTTGAGGTTTCAAGTTAAAGTTAACAAGAACATAAACTGAGTAACGAAATTGAATTAAATCATAGAAGAAAGGCCATGCGCGAGCAAGGAATGGCAGCAGTGGGACTCCTTAGGTTTGTTACAGTGAAACTGAAGAATTCAGCCAATTGTGCGCGCTTCCTTGGCTGACCCCGGGGGCTGACCCAAGCAGGGCATGATCAGAGGGCTACTAAAGAAAATTATCGCATCATTTTAACACTAGCCCGCGTGCAGGCGTCTCCGTGCAACAAAGGAAATAGGAGCGCAGGCTATTTAACACAAATTGAGGGAAAATTCAGATATCAGCCGGCTAAAATATTGACGCGAGCCAGATGGCTAAGTTATCAAAGGAAATCACTAGCACAGACATTTGGAGGTGTCACTCGCTGTCAAGACAGAAAAGCTGATGAACAGTTAGGCAGACTATTAGTCAAACTATTACTAGAAGGTTGAAATATGTGATTGGAGCGCTGAGCTCTGATTCAAGCTTGAATAGCCGGTTCACCAGACAGTTTGAAAACCAAATAGAAAATGATCAGAAGTCACAGGAAGGAAACCTGGCTTGGGGAAATATAATGCCCAACGAAAATACTACGACTTCAATAGAGTGTTCCACGGTTTTTGGCGCCATGTAACTGGGGGGCAAAAACCACGGCTAAAATTATAGTAAGTGTATGGATTTTGGCCGAATTTGAACTGCTGTAACGCCGCTAAAAAGAGGCGGATTTCCAACATTTGCCACTACTTTTAACGGTTTTATTGATATCGTTCATTCAACAGAAAGTAAGGCGATTAACGAAGGTACGACGTCCGTAAATTAGAATTATAAATCTTGTCATATGGCTTCTAAATTCGCGGTAGTTTGCATAATTTTGATTAGAGAGGTTTGTATTTCGTTTACGGTCGTTGTAGCCTGAATCTGTTCTTTATACTTCATGAAAATTTAATGTCACTACAAATGTGTTTTGAAAGACATTTTCGCTGTGGAAATCCGCCTCTTTGTAGCGGTGTTACAGCGGTTCAAAGTTGGTCAAAATCCCATACATTTACTGTAAATTAAGTACTGTAAGTTAATATGGCGCCAATAACCGTGGAACCATCGATTTAGGTAAATATTTGGAATTTATGTTTTTTCTCAGCGTTTATTTCCTACAACAAGGTGACTGGTGATATTAACATATTGGTACAAATCAAACTATTAGATGCAATTTAGTCGTCTTTGTGGAAACTGGTATTAGCTTGAAATCTTATAAGCTTGGAGCGCGGCCTGGAGCCATTAAAGTTCACTTGAATCCTTCCTTTGTAAGGTCAAAGTGTCTTTCTCAGTTTCCGAAGCAAAGGGAGAATCACCATGTTCTGAGAAATTTCCTCTCATAAGATTCCAGATATTTTTGTTCCTTCTGCTTTAAAATTGGAAGCCGGCATGAAGCTCTTACCTTACCACATTCCTTTGAAACCTTGAATAAACGTGATTTTGTCCCAGACGTTTTGACATATAAAGGCCCCAGAACGAACAAGTTTGTAAATATTTAAGTCTCGCCTCAGAGGGTTCCTGGCACGATAAAGAAGTGAGTTTGTTCACCTGTCTATAACTTTCAGTGACGTACGCTGTCTCCTTGTTTAACTAACATGTGAAAATAAACCAGTTTTTATATTTCCGCAGACACCATGTGTATGAGACCTTTAATATCCCTAAATTTCGGGCACGCACGGATAAACCTGTTTTAGTTTAGGGACGGACCATTAGAAAAAACCGGAGGGGGTTGAAAAATTTTCGGTGCAAGAATTTTTTTTTGAGGCCCACTCGTTTGCAAGAATTTTTTCCCCTCTACATGAATATTTTTTTAGGTAACAACGCTTGCAGGATTTTTTTTTAAAACAAGTTTCCCTTGCAGGAATTTTTTTTGGGAATTGTCACCTCTCCCCCCCCCCCCCCCCCCTCCCCCCTTCCGGTTTTTTCTAATGGTCCGTCCCTTATGTGTATTGCTTTAAAAAAAAGCCCGTCAAAGTCGAACTGCCCCGTATGTGGGTGTAGTTGCTCAAATTCTTAACAATCCCGACCACGCACAGAGGAATTATTAATATAGTACGCGTGAATTAAAACAATTGCTTATACAGGAAACAAAGGAACGATGAATCTGCAGAAAACAATCTCTTTCGACTAAAATTTGGAGCAAAGCGTTTAAGCGATAGTTACAGATATTCATATCGAAAAGGTATAACTGCAGAGTTTAATTTTCTCACCTGAATAATTAAACTGAATGAATGCCAACGCCAGCAAAGGGAGCAAAGTTTTAGCCATCTTGAATTAGCGGCTGCGGAAGTGAACGACTCGAAAACAGCGCCATTGAAATGACGTCAGCACTACTTTGAATGAGCCTTCTGTCAATTGACGAGCAACGATATATATATATATTTTTTTTTCATTTGTTTGTGGCATCACTTTGCTACTGTGTGTAAAGTGCTACTATGATCAAATGTTTACCCCTTGATTTTTAAGTTTATCACATAGAATTCCAGGAAAGATAAAAAAAACCCGTTTACCGTTTGTAAATATCTTCATTGGTTCCGGAGATATTTAAGTTTCAAAAATGAGCAAAATATGCAAATGAGATTACTGATGACGTCATAGTATCAACCCAGTATAACATCAAGTATAATATATAGATTTAGCCAAGCCTAAAAGCGGAGCTCCACGATTATTATTTTTCTTTACTGGTATTGAGCAACTTCGCATGGCTTTCGTTGCGCCAATATTTTATGTTTAGAGCAGTCAACAAGAATTGGCCGCAGTTCAAAACCTCAAAACATTACAAGAAAACAATACACGACACGTATATTTGTTCGAAAATAAATTTAAACAATCAAAAACCGATCAAACATTTTCATCCAACATCGTATTTGACCGTTTAGCCACCTCTCTCAACATTAAATGGCTTTCAATTCAATATCTTAAATGGCTTTTCATCCAACATTTTGCGTTACGAAGAAATGTTTGATAGCCACCCCGACCAACGAAACGTGCACAACCGGTAAAAAGCGACCAAATGAACCACATGACGTCGAAATTTCAGCGACAATACGCAAAAAATCGTTCTGTGGACTCGCTCTGTCTAGTGTTTGGTCAAACATTGTTTGTGCGTTTAGCCACCCGCGTTGTTTGACAACTGACGATGCTGGATGAAAATTAGCCTCCTTCGCAGACGTCTATGGGCTCGTCACGAGTTCCTTGCCCACGAACGACGTTCGTGGGCAAGGAACACGTGACGAGCCCAAAGACGTCTGCGAAGGAGGCTAGATGAAAATGTGTGATCGTTTAATTTAGCCGGGGTTTTAATCCCTAATTTTACGAGGACTCATTGCGATTACGTGTTAATAAGTTAAGGGCAAAAGTTTCTTAACGCTGTTGAGGCACCGAGGTCGAAAAACAGTCAGCCAAGTGAAGTAAAAACACTCGTTCGCTTGCAAACAAACAAGGTGACAAAACAAACAAACGATTCAACTATGTCTTTGCGTGCAAAACGAGTACAGATGATTGTTATTTATATCCAGTCGAGAGAAAAATACAAGTTTCATTCCTGAACAAAAGTAACAACGATAAAACCAAACGTTAAGCTTCAATTTATTTAATTTACCTCACTGTCCTGTGTTGTAGAGGTTTCTACCATTTGAAAATACTAAGCTTCAGTAAAGTAAAAACAAGCATCCGCCAAAATAGCAAATGGTTTGTCCAAAGAAAGAGCTTCTTTCGCAGCGTTTGAGCTACTCGTTCCTCCCATTAATGCTGGTGAACTGTTAAGTGACCTTTCTTGGTGAGATGCAAGATATTGCGGTAAAGGGAAGGCGTTGATGCGTTGAATTATTTTTTCAACCACACAATCGATCCAAGTTTGAAGCTTTTCCTGAGAAAAATCTTTCGCTGTTCCTTTTATCACTTGAAAATTCACCTTCCGGAGTATCTTTTGACAAGTTATTGATTTTTATGCCTTTTACGCGAAATAAAAGACAACTTCGATCGAAGAAGATGAAGTTGTTTTGCTCAAACTGAAGAAACCAACTGAACGCGAGATTGCGAGCCGCAGAAAGCGCGCGAAAAATTAAGCCTCGTTTTCGGGTTTGGGTGTCCCATACCTGGCTTGAGCCTGCGATCCAATCGAAAGCAAGTACCAGGTCAGCGGTCAACTTCCAAAAAACAGCTGACCTCGATGAACCTCGACCGCGATATGGTCACGTGACACTGATCAGCGGATACCTTGTTTTGACAGGTGTCAATTGACTATAAGATGGATGTCCAGTATCAAAGACGTACGCTGTAAACAAGCTGGGTAGCGTCCTGGGCAGCTGGGCCAGGTGGAGTATGGCCGCCATGTTGGATTATTATGAATATTATTAGGATATTATTAATTATTGTGCGACTCCGTCGTCGTCGTCGTCGTGCGGTCGCGCCTACGAGCAATACCGCTAGCCATGATTACCATGAGAAATTGACGGGTTTCTATAGGTATGGTGCTCCGCTTGGTGGCCCCGCGGGCTGCCGGAGCTCCGTAAAGCTAACATTAGGTATCTCGAGCTCCGCAAGGACAAACAGACTGTGAAAAAAAATGGACGACAGTTTGTGATATTCCTTGCATTCTCTTCTCATCTGAGGTAAATAAAAATTCTGGTAAGGTAATGGTAATGGTAAGGTATTTATATACCGCTCATATCACTTAGTCTCATGGCGGTTTACAACACTGGCCGGGGGACTTGACCAGACTGCTTGTGCAGTTTATAATTAATGAAGTAATGAGTGCCCCCGTAATGTAGATATCTAGGACAGACACTAGGGGTGGTCACAGCCAGAGTTTTGTTACGTCCCTAGTGGTTCTTTTACTTCCCACAGAATCAGATTAAGTGAAAGTATTGTGAGACGGGGCCTACGGTTTATCGTCTTTATCTGAGAAGACTAGAAAGTCTAACCATTTGCAGATGACATTACAAAGGCAGCACTTTCTCCTCAGTTATTTAAAGACCCTGAGTGTTGGTCCGACCGGGGTTAGAACCCGCGACCTCCCGCATGGTAGTCCGGTGCTCTACCACTGAGCTAACCGGTCTACTTTAATAGCTTTTTTATGATTAATTCAAATTGGAAACTCTCACAAGTGATCATGATGTACTCCCATACTGTAATTTTTTTTTTAAAGTAGAGCGGTTTTCAATTGAGTTTCGAAAGTAATTATGGTTTTGCTTTGGTTTTACATTACTTCGCTCTGTGATTGGCCAGGAAAACTCGCGCCACTTTCTCAACCAATGAGAAGCAAAACCAAAACCAATTGTGACTTGCACGCGCGTATTTTCCCGCGCTTTACGCCGGCTACACATAAGTGTTTCGTATTCTGATTGGCTCATTGCACTGCTTACTTCTGTTGTGATTGGCTGGAGTAATTGCTTTGGTTTTGGTTTACGACACTCAATTGAAAAGCGCTCTAAACAGTCGTTACTTCAATGAGAATGAATGAAGTTTTAAACCACATTCATAGCTAGACACGCACTGTCACTGGCACTACGAATCGTCACTGGCATTACGAAGACATCTACCACAGTGATAAGAAGAGGTTGTCTATAGTTAACTGTAATATAAGTGTACAGCTAACATTAGGTATCTCGAGCTCCGCAAGGACAAACAGACGGTGAAAAAAAATGGACGACAGTTTCTGATATTCTTTGCATTCTCTTCTCATCTGAGGTAAATAAAAATTCTGAGCTAATTTAATAACTATTTTTTTTAATTTGACTTAAACATGCAGTTTATCAATATATTGACGAGAAATATATCAGGGGCACCCAACGAGCCAAATCAACCAAAACCTGTAAAAAGGCATTTTCAAGTACCTCATGGTGTTTGAAGTCTGTTTAAAGTGAAGGTTTTGTTAGCTAGAAGAATTTTATCGATTCGGATTTCTTAGCTGAAATTTTAATTGCCTGAAAATATTAGGGAGCAAAATCTTCCTTCGAGAAAATGCTAGCTGAAACTGAACTTTCCACGAACTTTCAAGGGAACTATTTTCTTTCCGAAAATGCTAGCTGAAGTTTTTGACTTCTAAACTGCAAATACGACCTTTCCGAAACCCTCAGGGGCTATGATTTCCCCATTGCCAATCTTTTAGGCCTCGCTTTTGTTACGAAATTCCGAGAGCACTCTTTAATCGACGCCGAAAGCCTAAGGCGAACTATCCTCTACCGAACAGATATCTACCGAAACTTGTCAGCGATGGGTGCCCCTGATATATGGTGTGCTCTTTAACTTGAAATATAATTTGTTTTTGTAACTTTTAAACAGAAACCTATATCACTAAGTGGTCAAGATATGCTTGGAATCTAGTCATAAAATGCTGTGATTTCCTGTTGAAGCGAATTTAAATGTCAATAGTGAACAGAGTACTAGTTATTTACAAGACATAAACACTAAAACACACTTTACTTTCAACCAGGCTCATTAACAATAATGATATTCTTCTATCAATTCAGTAGTGGAAGTTAAGTGTCACGATAATAATACCGTTCATCAGTTTTTAGGGGGCTTATGTTTTCTTTCTGTGAATTGAAGAAATGAAGCCATAAATTCAAAGTGGCAAGGTCGACGGGCAATCCTGGTCTTGGATAGATTTTCAAACCAAGCTTTGTTATACCAAAGGAGGATCCTCCTTCTACATGTGATACCTTTAATTACGGACACTAACTGGACAGTACTTTAAACATATGTTCATTATGCATTCCGCCCTCATGCAGGCTCAGTAGTTTGGGATGTTTCCATCCAGTAGCCATTGTTTTCTGTTTTCACCCTTCGTCTTTTTGGGGTCTTATATTTATACGAGGGAGCAATGAATAGCAAAATGACAAAAGCGACCATCATTAGTCCAGCTAATAAGAAAAAAAAGTTTTCCAGTTTTCCTTTATTAGGATTCTTGCTCGGATACCAAACATTGTTGCTAGCTGATCTAACTATAACAACAAGAAGATTAGTGACGTAGCTTCCCAAGCAAGTGGTGATCAAAAAACATCCCATCACTACACCTTTCATGTATTTGGGAGCTTGAGAATAGGCGAACTCCAGTCCTGAAAGAAATGGCAACAAACCACATGAGGCCACTAATTAACCGAATAAGCAGAGACATTAGCAATTAATATCTTAACTCAATCGTAGAGCTAATGAGAATCCCCCGCTTATAGTGACTGATGGCAAACATTGGGTGATAAGCCAACGCCAATTAGTTCCCAGACTAAATTGTGACAAGCCCAACGCGCTCTGCAGGGACATTGAGCGCGAGCTACAGCGAGTTGGTTTCTAGCAATGACAATAAGCACACTGGATCATTTGAGGTATTATAGTGAAGGATATCTACAATCATGTAATTAAAAACATACAAAAGTGTTTGTTTGTTTCTTTGTACCTGTGATACTGCAGAGCACTTCACTGGATCCAATCAACAAAAACTGCGGGATTTGCCAAAAGATATTTAGATCTGCAGCACTTAGATTCTCGCCATTAACCTCCTGTTCGTAAACATGGCCTTGTTCCCACGTATGCCTTCGCTTGATTTCGACCAGGCCGGCCACCACCATAGATGCTGCAGCTACCAGCATACCAACTCCAATCCTGCGAAGAGGAGTGAACCTTATGCCACAATATTGAAGAAGAGGATAAACAATGTGGTCCATAATGGGGATGAGTGCAAGAACAGCGACAACATCAAAAAGAGACAGGGATGCAGCTGGCACGGTGAAGCTTGAAAATTCCAGTCTCATGTAGGTACCTTGAATCAGGAATGTGGTCTGCATCTGGGGTATCGAGAACAAAATCCAAAATTATTTTTACGAAACTAGAGATTCAGCTACGACATGACATTCGTGTGTAATTGTATTTGCCAGTTTAAGACATGATAACAAGAGAGAGAGAGAGAGAGAGAGAGAGAGAGAGAGAGAGAGAGAGAGAGAGAGAGAGAGAGAGAGAGAGAGAGAGAGAGGGAGGGAGGGAGGGAGGGAGGGAGAGAGAGAGAGAGAGAGAGAGAGAGAGAGAGAGAGAGAGAGAGAGAGAGAGAGAGAGAGAGAGAGACGAAGAGTTGTATGGCGCACTTGCTAGATAGCGAATTCACGCTAATCTGAATGCCTGGTTATAAGTCAGCCGAGATATTTATCGCAAATCTTAATCTAACTCAAAATGCTAGATAGCGAATTCACGCTAATCTGAATGCCTGGTTATAAGTCACCCGAGATATTTATCGCAAATCTTAATCTAACTCAAAATTGAAGGGGAAACGACCTTTGCAACAATCTTGATTGAATGGTTTTTAGAGGCAACTGAAAGTTTACAACCACGCTAGCTAGGTTGGCTTAATTGTGCTCTACCTGCGAGTAAATGCTCCAGTATGCGATGAACAAAAGAAAGATTGGGATAATTCTTAGCAATGTTTTGACATCTTCAACCTGGTCTTCAGTATAAGTTCCTCCAAAACTACGCTTTGCCTTGTCCATCCACGTTGGTGCATTTGCTGCGCGGCGATTTCTCACAGCTTGATAAATTATCTTTGCAGTTGTAGCCATTTGGCTGCCGCCTGGTGGCTTATGCAGGTACTTGTTTCGACCAGCAAAAAAGATGATCACAGTAAGAATAATTGAACCAGCAGTGATGACATAACCATAAAATATACCTTCCTTTTGCTGTACCCATACAACAAGTGTAAATGCTATGAGTGATCCGAGGTTAATAAAAAAGTAAAACCAGTTGAAAAATGTCTGGACGGCTCTGGGCCCATCCTGCTGCACCTGGTCGGCTCCAAATGGTGACACGTTAGATTTGATTCCTCCAGTTCCGAACGCAATGGCTATCAGAGCAATCGCAAAGTAAATTAATCTTGCTGTTCTGCTATAATTGATGCCATCCATGGAAACGGGTAGCATTAGGAGCATCCCAATAGTGTACAATAATGAGCTGGCAAAAATAGCATTGAAGCGACCCATGTAAGTGTCAGCCAGCCATCCTCCGAGCAAAGGAGTAAAGTAGCAGGTTCCTAGAGGAATGTCAAGGACTCGTATGTTAAATAAAATAAGGATTCCTTAGGTAAACCTTTCAATTTGATCATTTGCTTCCTAGGTTCAAGTCTCGTAAGGACGCTTTACCCTACCCTGTCCCGACAAAAGCTGGCGGAAAACGGTAGCTTTTATACTAGAGACTGCGCATAATCCGAACTTGGGCAAACGTTCGTTCTCCGTCTGTTTTTTTCGACTAGTATAAAGACAGGAACAAGACGCATTCTGCGTCTACACGAACTATCCGCTTCAGTGCATCTTGAAAGACGCACTAAATATGTTAGTTTGTACACTTTTGTACAGTAATGTCCATTCCTCTTCCACAGCAAGGATTTTTGGATTCGACCTCTGCATCCCTACAGTAGGTCTATAAATTCAAATTTCATTCGTGATTTCGCTTTGAAAATGCTGGCTCTTGGAAGCCCTCTCTCGCTTGGAATTTCCTTTGACCTTCCATGGTGGAAGTACGGATATTCTCATGCCGTCTTCAACCTGATTTTTTCGAAACGTTTACTATGATAACTACGAAGTTTTTTTTATTATGAAACATACAAAACGGTTGATAAGTGTCGGGACAGTGCCCGTTTTCCCACTCTCCTCCTTTGCAATGTTGATTTGTGACATTTCGCTCACAAAGCAAGAATAATTCACGGACGGCCCGAAATGCTTTAAAGTCCTTGGAGAGGAAGAGGGGGAAAATGAGGAGGGCGCAAAAAGAAGAACAGCACGTACTGTTATAAGGATAAACTTAAGCAATTTCTAGTTGGCTACTTTTCGCTCGAGTTCGACATTTGCCCCGCATTTTTATGAGCCGTCAGTAGAGATTACTCGACTGATGAACAATGCAGACATGTAGTACACCAGATGCTAACCGAGATTTGATTGTTGTTTAATAATAATAAACTTTATTTGCTACCTTTGGGTAACATGAAATACGGTAATATTAAAGGTTTTTTAATAGTTCTATTAAATAATCTCCGTTCGTCTATGCCCGCTTAATTTAATGTTTGATGGATACAATTTGTACAGAAATGACTCTAAATGGTGCACTTACCAGTGAATAGCAGACTTACAGTTGACGGCAGTGGTGCAGGAAGATCTAATTGATCTTTACAAAGAAGCACTAAATTTGCTGTCAGTCCGTAGTACGTCAGACGCTCACAGAACTCCGTAACAAGAATACACATGGTGACTAAAAGCTTCTGGCCGCGTCCAGTGAAGTGAGCTTCATTCCTTACAGAGGAGCCAGTGCTGCTCAAGATAGCCACAGAACCGTGATTGGCGCTTCTATCTGCGATTAGTGAAGACCGTTCATTGTCAATTTCTTCTCCTGACGCCATGTTTCGAAACAAAGGATCTGTGTCTTTAAAGAGAACGAAGAACAACATATATTTCAACATTGTTGCAAGGCCACAAAGGTGAGAGACTGGGCTGGCAGAGCACGGTTAGCTGGCCTGTGCCATCACCCTACCAGCACCGTAAAAAAATCCCAGGTTTAAAGAATGGGACTGTGATTAAAATTCTAAACAGTTAGATCACATCATGAATCGTCCTTTTTGTCTCTTCTGTCATAATGTTATGAAGCTGATGTGTAGAATTCAAAATTATTCCCGTTGTTTAAGGTTGAAGGTTTGCCCGCGCATGAATTGTCTGAGTTCCAAATTGTTTTGTCCTCTAGCTTAATTGTTGTAGTGATTTCTCGCTGTGGGCCTGTTTGGGAATTCGATCCTGCTGATCTTCGCTGGGACCTCCGTAATTTGTTTCGAAATTCGGCTTATTCACGTTGGTATGTTTGGGTATTCCTGCATGGGCTACGCCTAGAGTAATAGGCCTGGTGCACAACCATTCGTTTGAAAATGAGTTTAATTTGCATGTGAATGAAACTTATTTTGATAAGAAAAGATGAGCACCAAGACTCGCTTTGAAGAAGAGGCCAAAGGTAATTAGAAATGGCCTATTCATATTCCGGCGGTCTGTAAACCCAAACAAGGCTACAGATAGAGTATTTAAGTCAAAACAAAAGGCTTGTGAATTAGTAGTTTGTTGTTCAGTTAGTCGGTAGTAGTTTGTGGTGCGCTAGCTGTTCTTAAAGTCAGATGGAAAGACGAATATATCAAGTAAAGCTAGCAGCTGAAGAATAAAACCATTGAAGAGTCTTGGCGGCTGCTCGCTGGGCGAGTGTGCCTACCGCTTGAGTAGATCCGCCTGGAGAAGTCCCCTACACACTCGGTGGACAATCTCGGAGAAACCCTACATAACTTTGGCTATACTTCTTTACTTAGGGAAATCATCGATAATTACAACATTCCCTTAACGAGTTTCACCCCAGTAAGGGGACAATAAGTCAGTCCACTACAACGCGGGTCCGCCGGGTTGAGGGCGGACTATTTGGTGTTCGTCCATTAATTTTTAACATCCATATTTATTTTTTAATCACCTTAAAATCTTCACTTTTCTCGCCATCTCTTAAAATCCCTCTCCCCCCCCCCCCCCCCACCCCCCCTCCCCTTTTCTTCTTCTTCATAAACACTTAAAAGTCACCCCCAAATTATCAGATATTGATGAGGTTATGTGCCACAAAACTGCGATGGCTGTTTTGGATTGCATGAAATCTCTAGAAGATAATAAGGGAAAAAAGTAGAAAAGTGACAAAAACGTAACAGGTAATGCGGACAAGCGGATGTGACTGACTAGACCTAAAAACAAACCCAACTGCCAAACAAGTGTGAAATTTTTTCAGGCTTTATTTTCACTACTGCTTAAGTATTGTTCATTACTGCGATGATCATTCTCACTGATCTTCATTCCATAATCCGCAGTTCAAATATCTGGATTTCATATATCCAGAGTCATTTAAATCTTAATTGAACTCTGATATCTAAACTAGCCTTCGTAACGATCTGCTGAAAAAAAAGAGCAATTCACTGAAAAATGGCGATGATTTTCCTAAGACCAAGGAAAAGGGTTTGCTCAGAATCCCCCGTTTTCAGTCGTCCTTTCTTTCTTTCTGTTGAGCGAGGGACCGACCGATCGGTTCATAAGAGAGAAGGTGGTTAGACTGAATCAGAAACAAATATATATTGAGCGCCGTACTTTGTCCCATAAACAAATTGAATTAGCAAATTAAAAGAAAAAAAGGGCTCTCTGAGCCAAGTCGTGAATGTGGGTAGAGGCTGGTGATGGTCAGTTAATTAAGGCAAGAATTGGCCAAAATCTTTGACCGTGTAGCTTAGAATGAAATCTGTCAAAGTTAAGTGATAGCTGAAACGTGGTTTGTTTCCTTCTCTTGGTGCAATAACAAACAATTCTGTCTGAATTTTCTCCTGCATCTGGTTGCTGCAACACCGGCTGAATCTGTAACCCCTGAAGGGCATTCAACAACTACACACCAGCCATCAATATCATCATTTTCCTTGGTTGTACTATCAACATCAGCAGTGAAAATGTTGTTTTGGCGATTCTGTATTTTATCCTCTGTAAGAATTTATTTTATCCTCTGTAAGAATTTCAAAAGTTTGGAATGAGCGTTGAATAATGGTAAGCGATTTTCCGAATTTACCGACCAGCCGGATGAGAATTGGAGCTTACCATTTAATGCAAGGCGTTCCGTCATGCGCACTCACTCGTTCTGGCGCAAAAGGACCTGGAAACGGAACGATTCGCTCAAATGGTTAGCAATTTTCCGAAATTCCGTTCCGAACGGAAAAAGAATTAAAGAGGACTACCCCTGGAGGTTGTCCACAATTTCCGAAAAGATTTTCCGGAAAATTACCCGGGCGAATTTGATATGCGTGCGAGGATTTCATTGTTTACTTAGATCGAGTATAACGAAATTCCGTGAATTAAGACGCTCAGAAAAACGGACTATAAGCTTTCCTTAATGACAAATTATCCCAGATAAGAATGTTGAATATGCCTGAAATACAAACGCGTTCAATTTTCGCTCTAGCTAATCTACGCGACGGTGCCAAGGCAAGCCAGCGAATTTCGAGTCATTTTGAGCACACTGCTTTAAAGCACAATTTATTGACTACATAAGGAATTTTCGTCAAAGCTGCTTAGAATACAGTGAATCGGTCGATTAAAGATAAAGCATGGTAAAATTCACATTCAAACCTGTATTTTTTTTATTTTTTTTTTTTTTTGCAAGGTAGATTCCCAGAAGCGCTAAAATATTTCCGAGAAAGTCAACAATTTATGTGATGATTCGCAGTAAAGTAAAAGCCCGCGTATAAGAACCTAGAACCCTACATTTTGGGGTATTTTTCCAATAACAGGCTGATTAGGTTCTTAGTAGGTTCTTATTTGCAAAAGTTATTAGAGTGATAGCATTCGGGGAACTGCAATAGTACTAATATGCTATAATAATTATTGTAAAGCATTAACAAAAATGTCAAGCCTTGTTGTCGTAACAAGTCCTGTATTTTTTTTATATTCTTTATTAAAAAAACTGTTTTGATTTTTAAATGTACTGCACAGTGTTTGTGACTGTATTTGTAACTAGAGCAAAGTTTTGTGGAATGAATAATATTTTATTGGTAAGACTAAAAAGCAATACACTACAAAAATTTTCATAATTAAAATCCAGAATTTGAACATCAAATCTGGAGTGTTTTTTAAATAAGAACCTATTTTTCTTTGTCAGGCTGAATAGTTTCATACATATTTGGGTATTCAAATGCAAAATTTCAGCCTGTAGGTTCTTAAATCACTAGGTTCTTATACACGGGTTTTTACTGTAATTCGCGAAAAGCGCCAAAAACACAATCTGTCCTCTAAGAGGGATTTCTTCGCTATGAACTAACTGTCGAGTGACCCTTAAAACTTGCTCCCTTGGCTTACAGTTTTAAAAAGCTGTGTTTTCCTTCTGAGAACGGCCCACTTCTATCTTGAACTGACTCACTGTGAAATACACGACAGCAGGTGATGGGCTCCTGACGACAGCCATTTTGACCATGTGCTAAAATGGCCAGGTTACCCAGGGAGTTTACACCAAAATTTACGGAAATCCTTCGATAACAAGGACCGTAACCACCTTTTATGAGCCCACGAGAATGAGCACCCCCACAAACCCATGTTTTCACTGAAACCGCTGATCACTGAATCTGGTGTAGGTCCAAAATTTACCCTCAACAACCTCCCCAACAGACAGCTGTAAGTCGTTCATTGCGCTTGCGCGCATTCACGACTGGCAACGCTCTTTTACGAAATGTTTTGCCGTGGTGTGACTATAGTAACAACGAAGACGTAAATCAAATGCGATAAAATATGTGACAGCTAAGGCTAAGTCATGCTTCGTATGACTGAGGTTACAGCTAAAATACACATGCGATGAAATGTTGAACCTGAGCACTCAATTCGATAGCATAAGTTATTATATTCCCAAATAAAACATTGTCTTACTTTCAAATTCAGTCTCACGTTAATACATACTATCAATTTTACTGCTTTGTTTTGGTTAGTTTTGTTTTGGTTAATTCATATATGATTCATTTCATATTTCATTCACAATTTCATGTCTGTTGAAAGACTACTTTTTCTCTTTCTCTAGTTAACTCGCGCCCATGCACGAGACTGCTGAACTGCACACGCCATAGGCTTGTGACTATGGAAGCGCCGTCCGGGTGACGAGAATTTCATGGTGGACAGTTTTATAAGGCACAGAGAAACATGGTATACCTTCTTGATGAAAAATTGATGCTACACGTGTAGCTAATGCGAGAAAATTTCAAGTTTCTTTGACTCTTTAAGAAAAAACGGCAAACGCGAAATTCCGTCAACATAAACATGAGTGAGCACGAATGAATTAAACTTCATTATTTTCTTGATATTATTGTAATGCAGTTCCAGTGAAATGCTTAGTCTTCCATTACATGTCCAGGCACAAATTGTGAAAAGCAATATTATATTTAACTTGCCAAAATCGATCAATTTTTATGCAGAAATCACCAGTTTTTACCATTTAAAGGTTTTTGCTCTCTTCTCCAGGGGCACCCAACGACAAGTTTCGGTAGATATCTGTTCGGTGGAGGGTAATTCGCCTTGGGTTTTCGGCGTCGATTAAAGAGTGCACTCGGATTTTCGTAACTAAAACATGGCCTAAAAGATTCGTAATGGAGAAATCATAGCCCCTAAGGTTTTCGGAAAGGTCGTAATTGCTGTTTTAGGCAGTCAAAAACGTCACCTAGCATTTTCGGAAAGAAAATAATTCCCTAGAAATTTCAGCTTGCATTTTCACAAAGGAACATTTTGTTCCCTAACATTTTCGGACAATTAAAATTTCAGCTAGGGAATCCGAACAGATGAACTTCTTCTAGCTTATGAAAACATCACTTTAAACAGACTTCAAACACCATAAGGTACTTAAAAATGCCTTTCTACAGCTTTTGGTTGATTTGGCTCGTTGGGTGCCCCTGCTTCTCGTTTTGAACAATTTTCCGCTAAAAGGGCTTCGCCTGTAGAGTTTTCTTGCCACAATCACTGTCTACCTTACCTTAAAACGAAGTTCAAAGCTGGATTCAACAGGATTTACCGACACTCGCCTGCTCACTCTGAACGGGCGATATGATAGTTTAAAGACAGTAAGATTCCTTAAGCTTGACTATTTTATGCAACTTATTTGGTGGCAATCATGTGAAAGACGCAGGATTCCAGCGTCACGCCTCAGGTCACGGTGAAAGCCAGGAGTTACCAAATTATCGATAGATATAAACTTTGATCATTCAGTTTTGTTAGCGGAAAATGCCTCTAGCTTGAAATTTATTTCAGTAATCCGTGTTCTGTTTAGACGCATTGGATTTAAACCTAACACAATAGAAATTGGTTACTGCATAAGGCATAAGAGCGGTCTTCATTTGCGTTCACATAAGGTTAGAATAGACCCCGAAATAGACAACGCTAGTACACGAACAAATAGGACGAAGATTACAACGCAAATGACGAAGGCTCGAGCCGTTCTGTGCAGATTTCTATTCGAAAGAAAAAAGGGAAAGAAAGAAATGAGCTGATTGCTTGGGAATATATTCTCATTTTACCCACTTCAAGTAGGTTGATGTTACAAAGTCCGCACTCACTCTCAGGAAGTCAAATCAACATGTCACAAGATCACGCTAATGACAGAGCAGTTGACAGAGTAGGGTATCACAAGATCACAGGGATGACAGACATGACGGAGTAATAGCTAAATTAATCAAAAGCACCAGCACAAAGGTCAAGGGCGCCGGAAGTATCGCCATCATCGCTACGTTGGCTCAAATTATTTACAACAATGCTCAGCATTACGAGAGAATAAAGAGGCTGACAACGTTTGGGCTAAAACAAACAAAATTTATTGGTAGAACAAATAGACCCCCTTGTGGGGGAGGGAGGGTACAAGATTCGGCAGAAGTGCACTAGCGGCAATACCCTGGGTGCCAGAGGTTATTTTTTCAGGGATATTTGTCTTTCTTTCAGCGGGCCTCTGGAGCCAGGGTATAGCGTCGAGTACGAGGTAAAGAAATCTGATCCTAAGAAACATGATATGCACAGATCGCAAGGAAAATAATATTCGTTTTACCTAATGACCGTAAAAAAACAAGCAAGGCTGGTTACACGGCAAGGAATATATATATTTAAACCAATATTTCAGGAGGCACAGCCTTCCTTCAACAGGGTGCTACATACTATGACCCTAAGATGAAACGACGTTACAATTTAAAAGAAGTTGTTGATATCAGTATGATACTAATAATCAAAGTAAACAATACAACGGAAAATAAAAACGTTACAGTTTGAAAATTTGAAAAATACGGCATGTGCTAAAACCCAGACGATGGATTCTGGACGATAGACGATAGACGATGGATTCTGGACGATAGACGATAGACGATGGACGATGGACGATGGACGATGGACGATATGCCAGTGTCGATTTTGTGCCAAAACGTGACATGAACAGGAAATTATAATTTGGGCAAAAATATTACATGTATATTCCAAAAATAAATAGACGAAGGACGATGGATGCCACACGAGGGCAAAATTGGTCACACAATCGTTAAGGATATCAGTTGTCACACAATGTCACATGAGTTATTAGAGACTGTACGCAGTCCGTAGTAAGCATGCATGACGCGGTAGAACTGTACCCCATACGGCAAACACATGTTATGAACGGTTGGTAATCAAGGCTATGTGGCCCGTAGGAAGGTGGCTACAAGGGATCCTACCTTAGTTTTTGAGATGTTTTGGTTAAGCTTTCGCTTTCGCTTTCCACGGGCCGGGAGTAACAGTTCATTTTTTTCCTTCGATGCTCCATTGTAAAAATACACTCATTTTTAGAAGAACACGTACAATTTGGCTAAGCCTGAGAATGTTCTATTTTTATCTCATATTTTGGTTTAAATCTCGGCCTCAACATTAGCATTAGCGGACTTACACAATCGGATGACATTAGACATTTAACGATAGACGATATATGCCAGTGTCGAGTTTGTGACGGAACATCACATTAACACGAAATTTGTCAAATCGCGGGTAAAACGAATAAATGAATGTCTGCAATGTCAGATCCGGCATAGTTAGTAGAGTATGGTCAGATATGTGTTATGACGGCGGTATTGACATGTTGGCATCTAAATTTCAAGCAATAAAAAGGAAAAAACTGTGAAATAGAATAGAATCTCTGATAGAACAAGCACAACCAGACAACTGAGATTCACTCATCAATTTCGTTACACTGGAAATCAAACTTATGACGCAATTCTGAGAGACGGTACACTCTTTTTCATTTCACAAGAACCATTTTTCGTGTGGGATACTTGTGATAGGGCAGCGTGCTTGTGGAAAGGTTAGACCAAAACAGCTCAAAAACTAAGGTGTGATCGCTTGTAGCCACCTCCCTACGGGCCACGTAGCCTGGATTACCAGCCGTACATAACATGTGTTTGCCGTATGGGATAGGGTTCTACCGCGTCATGCATGCCTCATACTACTACGGACTGCGTGTGGTCTCTAATAACTTGTGTGACATTATGTGAAAACTGATAACCCTAAAGATTGTGTGACAATTGATATTCCTAAAGATTATGTGACAACTGATATTCTTAAAGATTTTGTGACAAATTTTGCCCTTAGCTTGTCTGGCATCCATCGTCCTTCGTCTATTTATTTTGCCCGCGATTGTGTGACGAATTTGAATTTCGTGTTCATGCCCCGTTTTGCCACAAAATCGACACCGGCATATCGTCCATCGTCCATCGTCCATCGTCCATCGTCTATCGTCCATCGTCCATCGTCCATCGTCCATCGTCCATCGTCCATCGTCCATCGTCCATCGTCCATCGTCCATCGTCCATCGTCTATCGTCCAGAATCCATCGTCTGGGTTTTAGCACATGCCGAAAAATACGTAACATGAAATAAAAGGAAAGGTATTATATTTCTTCTTTTCTATTGATACCTAAAGGTTCAAGAGTTTGACCTCTAACCATTAGGCCGGTTACAGACGAGCAAGTTATCCTTGTCAAGTGTCATTGACAATTTTTATTTGCTCATATTTATGAACGACAAATTTTCTTTGACAAGTCTTGCCTTCACAAGTTTTATTTGCTGGTGTGAACGAACGAACAAGTTTTCTTTGGCAAGTATTCACTGTAGCCAGCAATTCAATTACACAGCGGACAACATTTTATTTGGCAAGTTTTCCTTGTCGACCCGTACAGACGAACAAGTTCTGCAATGTGTCAAGTTTTTCCTTGACAAGTGCACTTGTTCAAAAACTAGAAACCTTGACAATTTTTTCTTTACTTGTACACCAGCAAATAAAGTTTGTCAAGTCAAAACTTGTCAAGGAAAACTTGCTCCTCTGTAAAGCCGGTTACAGACGAGCAAGTTTTCCTTGACAAGTGTCATTGACAATTTTTATTTGCTCATGTATTTGAACGACAAGTTTTCTTTGGAAAGTTTTGCCTTCACAAGTTTTATTTGCTGGTGTGAACGAATGAACAAATTTTCTTTGACAAATATTCGCTGTAGCCAGCAATTCAATTACACAGCGGACGGCAATTTTTTGGACAAGTTTTCCTTGTTGACCCGTACAGACGAGCAAGTCCACTTTGTTTTTGAACAAGTGCACTTGTCAAGGAAAAACTTGACAAGTTTTTCTTTACACACCAGCAAATAAAATTTGTCCGGTCAAAACTTGTCAAGGAAAACTTGCTCGTCTGTAACCGGC
Source organism: Pachyseris speciosa (assembly GCA_016490735.1). Lineage (NCBI taxonomy): Eukaryota > Metazoa > Cnidaria > Anthozoa > Scleractinia > Pachyseridae > Pachyseris > Pachyseris speciosa. The sequence goes on along the minus strand of JAEMWC010000049.1, from coordinate 1,089,124 downwards.
TTAACCGGCAGTTAGATATGCTTCTCTGGCTTTTCGTGCACCTTCACGATTAGATTTAGATTTAGAGATCAGGGGCACCCAACGACAAGTTTCGGTAGATATCTGTTCGGTGGAGGGTAATTCGCCTTGCGCTTTCGGCGTCGATTAAAGAGTGCACTCGGGTTTTCGTAACTAAAAGGTGGCCTAAAATATTCGAAATTGGGAAATCCGATAGCCCCTGAAGTTTTCGGAAAGGTCGTAATTGCTGTTTTAGGCAGTCAAAAAGGTCAGCTACCATTTTCGGAAAGAAAATAGTTCCTTAGAAAGTTCGTGGAAAGTTCATTTCAGCTTGCATTTTCTCAAAGGAAGATTTTGTTCCCTATTAAACATTTTCGGGCAGTTAAAATTTCAGCTAGGGAAACCGAACAGATGAATTTCTTCTAGCTTATGAAAACATCAATTTAAACAGACATCAAACACCATAACGCGCTCAAAAATGCCTGTCTATAGCTTTTGGTTGATTTTGCTCGTTGGGTGCCCCTGAGAGATTTCTAGTGGAATTAATTGTATGTCAGTGGCGCTGTGACCGGCGGTTAGAGAGAAAATGTTCTGATACTGCAATGGGTTTAGAGCTGTTGGTTTGTTTGTTAACTGTTCTACGATGTTCGTTGAAACGGTCCCTAGTCTTCGTTTAGTTTCGCTTATGTGTTGTTTGTGCCAATGATTGCACTGTACCATGTATATGACATTTTTAGAATTGCGGTCACTGTGATGTTTGATAAATCTAGTTTCGCCGGTGGAACGAAAAGTATATGTTGTAAGTCCATCAGTTATGTAGTTGCATGTTAAACAGTTGTGGCCACAGTGAAACAGGTGAAAGGCACCATGGAGTTGATTATTTTTAGCAGGTTTACGTAGTTTAGCACTGACCAATAGATCGTTAATGTTGTTAGAACGTCCGAAAGCAACAAGAGGGGCAGCCTTGAAAACGTTAGCACAGCGGATAGATGAAGATAAAATGTTGGAGTGTTTGTGAATAATAGATGTTGAGGAGCGAATAGCTGGATTGTATGTTATGACTAGGGGTAGTACACGTGTAGGCTGGTTAGTATGTTTGTTTGTGGGCAAGTGCTTCGGAACGTGAAATGTTGTAAACGCGTTGTATTTCGTTGTTGAGGAAAGAAAGATTGCACCCACGTTTGTTGAGATAAGACTTAGGAAATTATGATAGTGAGAAAATTCGTAAGTTCGTTAAGACGGAGTCCGAAGGTTTCGTGAGAAGAGCAGATGCGTCGAAGTCTGAGAGCTCCTCGGAACTGAATGGAATAGCTCTTTTGCTGTGTCTCGGATGGCAAGAGGATTGTTGCGTTCGACGAAGGAGAACGCATACTAATCGTGTCGTTTTCAACGAAATCACTCTCGCGGGTTTGTTCACCAGTCCCGCGGGTATCGATCTTGACGCTAGGCGGATTTGAGCGTTTGGGCGCCATTTTGGACTGACTGTGTGGCACATTTTGCCTCGATCTCAAAGATTGCAGCCAGCCATTGCATCATATTTTCGCTCTTCGCATTTTTCCACAAGGTAAGTGAAGTCGAATTTCCACTAGCAAATATGGCTAAGGCTACGTACGACAAAGACGCCCCAAGCTCATGGTGAGTACCGTATCACGCAATATAAACAAGATGGCTGCAAATTATAAGGATTTGTATGGGAATCACGGCAATCGGCTCTAGTTGATAGGTATACGAAAAACTTCTCAATAAAAAAAGCCTTACCTTACATCCAAGGTGTGTTGCTTGCTATCTGTGAGGTTATTTTACCGATCTATCGCGATTTGAGCGATTAACGTGCTTCCTATGTTTCCACTCTTAAGAGAAAGGGCAAGGTGATACAGTCCATCGTGACAGCCTTTACAAGTGAAGCCCAAAATTCCACGGAAAAATATCCCACGGCGACAATTCCGACGCAGAATCCAGAATCAAAGGTTTGCCTTTCATTTCAACTCTCAAATCGCGATAGATCGGTAAAATAACCTCACAGATAGCAAGCAACACACCTTGGATGTAAGGTAAGGCTTTTTTTATTGAGAAGTTTTTCGTATACCTATCAACTAGAGCCGATTGCCGTGATTCCCATACAAATCCTTATAATTTGCAGCCATCTTGTTTATATTGCGTGATACGGTACTCACCATGAGCTTGGGGCGTCTTTGTCGTACGTAGCCTTAGCCATATTTGCTAGTGGAAATTCGACTTCACTTACCTTGTGGAAAAATGCGAAGAGCGAAAATATGATGCAATGGCTGGCTGCAATCTTTGAGATCGAGGCAAAATGTGCCACACAGTCAGTCCAAAATGGCGCCCAAACGCTCAAATCCGCCTAGCGTCAAGATCGATACCCGCGGGACTGGTGAACAAACCCGCGAGAGTGATTTCGTTGAAAACGACACGATTAGTATGCGTTCTCCTTCGTCGAACGCAACAATCCTCTTGCCATCCGAGACACAGCAAAAGAGCTATTCCATTCAGTTCCGAGGAGCTCTCAGACTTCGACGCATCTGCTCTTCTCACGAAACCTTCGGACTCCGTCTTAACGAACTTACGAATTTTCTCACTATCATAATTTCCTAAGTCTTATCTCAACAAACGTGGGTGCAATCTTTCTTTCCTCAACAACGAAATACAACGCGTTTACAACATTTCACGTTCCGAAGCACTTGCCCACGATCCTCATCGCGGACTACCACACCTGTGAGTCCACGTTTTTGTACGCGAAGGTCGTTGTGTCGTGGTAAACTTGTACACGCACGTTGAGAATCGTTTTACCGTTTCTTTTGGGAAACAAACTGCCGGCTGGGGCTGTGACTAAAAGTAGGACGGGGACGTGGGGACGTGGGACTTGGGGACGCGGGGACGCGGGGACGCGGGGACGCGGGGACGCGGGGACGCGGGGACGCTTTCCAGCTCGAGATCATTACGAGAGTTTATATCCACACATTCTAGGAATGAAAATCAAAGAAATATGCATTTTTGGACAACAGTTTTCCTGAAGTAAACATCAGCATCGAAAGTAGCAAGCATAAGGCACGGATGTCAAAGGATTAACAAGAAAACACAGTTACTTACCAGGAAAGTCCTCCATGGCTGCCCACGAGGTATAAGATCCCCTGCGCTGAAGCTATTGTGTTCCCAGGGCTCTCATGGTAAAATAGGCAAGCAAACATATCCGGCAGAACAAGGACGATGGCTACTGGTCTGCTGACAAACTCCATCATGTAATACCTTTCTCTTAACCACCGAGAACTGTAAATTGCAAATGCAGCGGAAAATTCGGGTGTTGTTTGTTTATCACGTCCTCGCGTCCCCGAGTCCTACGTCCCCGAGTCCCACGTCCCCGAGTCCCACGTCCCCACGTCCCCACGTCCCCGCGTCCCCGCGTCCCACGTCCCCACGTCCCCGCGTCCCCGCGTCCCACGTCCCCACGTCCCCACGTCCCCGCGTCCCCGCGTCCCACGTCCCCACGTCCCCGCGTCCCCGCGTCCCGCGTCCCCGCGTCCCCGCGTCCCACGTCCCCACGTCCCCACGTCCCCGCGTCCCCGCGTCCCCGCGTCCCCGAGTCCCACGTCCCCACGTCCCCGTCCCACTTTTAGTCACAGCCGCCGGCTGGCGTCGCTCGCGGGGCTGCTTTTGGGCTTTTAGAGAGTTGAAATGAAAGGCAAACCTTTGATTCTGGATTCTGCGTCGGATTTGTCGCCGTGGGATATTTATCCGTGGAATTTTGGGCTTCACTTGGAAGGGCTGTCACGATGTACTGTATCACCTTGTCCTTTCTCTTAAGAGTGGAAACACAGGAAGCACGTTAATCGCTCAAATCGCGATAGATCGGTAAAATCACCACACAGATAGCAAGCAACACACCTTGGATGTAAGGTAAGGCTTTTTTATTGAGAAGTTTTTCGTATATCTATCAACTAGAACCGATTACCGGGATTCCCATACAAATCCTCATAATTTGCAGCCATCTTGTTTATATTCAGGACGTAACATGTCGATAATTTCGATAGTCGATAAAAAGCGATCGTTGTCGATCGATGTCGATACTAATCAATCGACAAATATCGGATGTCGATAAAAATCGATCACATGATTTCTTGTGATTATCGACCTTGATCGACTTTGTTCGATTTTGATCAATTTCAATCGACATGTATCGAAAATACAAAAAAACGATGTATGGCGACCTCATAATTCATAATTCTGTATGATGAGAAGTGACAGGTTCAGTAACCAAAGACGAAAAGCTACAAGCCGGGCCAGTACGGTGGAGCGAGTGGATAGAATGCCCAGAGGGCAGCCTCAACCACGTCTGTAATCTCAAAGCTGTTCAAAAGCATTGAATCTTGATTGAATAAAACATAAAATGACAGTGACATCTGAGTACTTTGGAATTTTTTTGTATTTACCGCAGTTTTTTTTCTGTCCCCGCTATCCTCCCCTTATTGTTGCTGACCAAAATAGCGCAGCTAAGGGAACGCAAGCAACTTAACTACGTACCATGTGAACACGCAAGAACATGCAATCCTCTCACCAAACGATAGTTGAAATCAGGGCTGATTTGCCGAGGTAGATCAGGTAACCATTTGATTCCGGAGTGAATAATGCACCATCTGGTAATTCAGTATTAATTCAAGTTTATTAGCACTTGACACTTACTACACTTACACTGTTTTACATACAACATCGGAAAATTGTCTTCGTCGCTCAAGTTAAGCCCGCAAAATAACGTCAATGGAATCAATCAAAATCGATAACCTTTCCTAAACATTTTGTGATTATCGATTTTTATCGACAAATTAAACTAATCGATTGACAAATATCGACTTATCGACTAGCTTTCCGATCATCGATTTTGATCGATTTGTAACGTCCTGTTATATTGCGTGATATGGTACTCACCATGAGCTTGGAGCGCCTGTGCTTACGAGAATATCAGAAAGCTGTGTATAAATGGTGTGTTTTCTAGGAAACAGACGCTGCAATTCGCCCCGGCTACGACAGCGAGTTGTGTCAATTCAGCTGCTTTTCTCAGAAGATTCAACTTCTCTCTGCGCTCATACTTGTGAGACTCGATTGACTCATCTCGTTTAAAAGAAATTTTCATAAGTGGACCACAAAATACATTGACATGTTGAGCTATGCAAGTTTCTTATTGAATTCCAATTTAGTAAACTACTGTAAAACATAATATATCCGTTTGTTCAGTTTTGTCCTAGTATTTGTTTTGACCACTGCCATTGTATCAAGTACATTTAATACCAAGATGTTGAACTATTAAAACTTATTGTTGTGTTCAACTTTGCAACTGGTTTATGACACTGACTGAAAGCAGCCCACGATCCACTTTCCCTGAATATTTCTACGCAGTTAATACAATAAAAAAGATATAAAACAAGATATCGAACGCGCTGGCTTTACTGTATGCAAATGAGGCATACCATATGACAGCCAGCTGTTCATAAGATCACACCGGTCTGCGTCGGATTCTTATCAAACCTGGCAAACTTACTGAATGCTGCGTGATAAATTGATCTATGGAGGTTGTTGTTTGTTTGTATTCAAAATATGAAAACTTATTATATTGCGTGACAAAAGTCGCAAGCCGCTTTTTATACACGTTGAAACTTTTAGCTGAAACTTGTGTGCAACGGCGCTGCGCTACCACCCCCATTTTAACCGCCGACCGGTTAGCTCAAGTGGTAGAGCACCGTACTAGCGTGCGGGAGGTCGCGGGTTCAAACCCCGGCCGGACCAACACTCGGGGTCTTAAATAATTGAGGAGAAAGTGCTACCTTTGAAATTACATCTGCAAACGGTTAGACTCTCTAGTCTTCTCGGATAAGGACGATAAACCGTAGGTCCCGTCTCACAACACTTGTACCTAATAATCTGTGGGACGTTAAAGAACTCACTCACTGTTCGAAAAGAGTAGGGGACGTAGTTCCCGGTGTGGTGGTCTATCTCTATCTTTAATCTGTCTCTGACATTCATATGTGGGGTGAGTGGGTGGGTGAGATCAAATATGGAACGATAGCGGCTGCCAGAGGCGCCTTTACAGGCTGACGTCCGATCTCACCCTAGAGAAGCATTGTAAACCGCCATGAAACTATGTGATATGTGCGGTATATAAACCATTACCATTACCATTACCATTACCATTTAAAGGAAAACTCCAAATAATACTATCCTACAATAGAAACATACCAAACAAATAACACAAAACTAACGATAGCCATGACACAAAACACGGTGTTAGCTCTCAAATGCAAAACTTATCATACACAGCTATTTTAACAGTTACCAAAGATTCGAACGCACTCTCTAATCTACGATTACTACTAGTAATCAGTAGAGATGTTTGTCAGTGGCCTTAGTGTAAAGACCAGTAGTGATTTTACGGTTGTTGAGTGACACGTTGACGTCCAGAAAGGGTATGGATGTGAAAGAATAATTGGAAGTAATGTGAAAGTAGTAGAATGCAAATTGGGACTGGTGATACTAGCCAGGTACTCGACAGAGTTTTTATAGCCGCAAATTACATGGGTAATCAAAGCGTAATTTACTGTATAGAGCGTTTTCATTCACGTG
>JAEMWC010000049.1:1067500-1077500 GCA_016490735.1 Pachyseris speciosa | reverse complement strand
ATTATTATTATTATTATTATTATTATTATTATTATTATTCTGTATGCAAAAATTCAGTGATTTTTGAGTGACTTTATAATTATTATTTTGAGCAAAAATCGTCACTTACACCATTTTTGCCAAATTGTGAACAATTTCATATATCTATGTACTTTTGTACTTTGACTTTCCAGTGAGTTGGTGATTAATTTCTTTCAGGAACATGCTACCTCATTCCCTTGTTTGGTGGATGGCTGGCTGATGCATACTTGGGCCGTTACAACACCATCTATGGCAGTTCATTGTTGTATGTAGTTGGAACTCTCTTACTTGCAGCAGTTGCCATGAATAAATTATTCAGTAACGAAAGTGCTGATCATAACAATAGCATGAGATTGGTGTACTTTGCCTGCGCTCTTGTGATGATTGCATTCGGAACTGGAGGAATCAAAGCTAACGTGTCACCATTTGGAGCCGACCAGGTGCAGCAGGACGGGCCCAGAGCCGTCCAGGCATTTTTCAACTGGTTTTACTGGTTTATCAACATTGGTTCATTACTAGCTTTTACAGTTGTCGTTTGGGTTCAGCAGGATTTTAATGTATTCTATGGTTATGCAATCACTGCTGGAACAATGTTACTGGCTGTAATTGCATTTGTCACTGGTCGTAATAGGTACCTAACCAAACCACCAAGTGGCAGCCAATTGACTGAAACTGCAAACATACTTTGTAATGCTGTGAAAAATCGCCACGCATCAAATGCTAAGATGTGGTTGGACAAAGCAAAGAGTTTTTTTGGAGGAAAGTATACTGAAGCCCAGGTCGAAGATGTCAAAGCATTACTAAGAGTTATTCCAGTATTTATTTTGTTTATCGTATACTGGTCAATTTACTCGCAGGTAGGGCTACTTACACTGTGGGATTGGTTGACAGTTGAGTGGACAGTTAAAATTGTATGTGTCTGTTTATAGTAATAAATTTAGTAATGATAATACTAATAATACACGTAATAATAATGATGATGATAATAGCACTAAATAATAATAATAATAATAGTAATAATAATAATAATAATAATTTTAATAGTAAAGATGATAATGATGATGATGATGATGATGATAATGACATTCACCATACATACCATAAATGATCTAATAAACTCCCGGGGTATCTATTAAATTTTAGGGGTCCTAGGAAGGGTGTTAAATAGATATGAAGCATTTATTAGAGAGAGGCATTTATTTCACTTTAACTCACGGTCAACATTTGTGGAAAATGAAACCATGAAGTGGGACTGGTAATTCCTGGAGGTTACCAAGCTAGGACAAACCAACAGCTGTACAGAAATCAAGAACACTCAGGATAATTATAAATGAGCACTATACTCACTTTGAACTTGGATTGAAAAAGATGCAATTGTATTACTAACCAAGCAAGCAAGAAACTTGCTTGATGGGACGTCTCCTTGGTTCTTGGGGCGATTCTTGGAGGGTGAGAGGCGTCTATTACACACAGGGTGTTTATTAGAGGGGAGCATCTAATACAAACTTTACACCGCAGGGGAAGCATTTATTAGATAAGAGGCGTTTATTTGAGAGTGGGTGTTTATTAGTGATAATTTATGGTATGAGAATTAGTGCTCCAGATAATTAATATTGTTGTTAAAGAGCCTATCACACCTGGCCAGTTTTTTTTCTGAAAAGTTGACATGGTAAACAAATAATAACAAAGAAAATAACAGGATTTAAAGGTATCTGTGATTTTTAAAATGCAATGGAAATCAAGGTCTTCCAAGTTAAAACCGATGGGGCATATAGCTCCAGTGCTATTAGGAACCTCAATTCTCACATGGGTCACAAACACACGCTTACTGGGCTTAACAGTTGACCACAAACTCAGCTGGGTACTGCACACAGTCACACTGGAGACCAAAAAGAGCCTTGCCAACGAATTGAACCTGCTAAAACAATATAGATTTCCTCCAAAGGATGTATTAAAAGAGTTTTATTTTAAAGCAATTTTGTCTTCTGTAAATAAGAAATTATGGTTTTGTTCTGTGGAGATCTTGTAGTAAGTCTGATAAACTCAGTTCAATAAGAAGGCTACATTGCAGTCCTGCAAGGATTATTTTTAATCTATCTATCTATCTATCTGTCTACCATGGTTATCCTTATAAAAGTAACATAACTAATTACTTGACATTGGATGCAAAGACTGTAGCATCTATAGATGCGTATGGTGCACTTTCAGGTCTTGTTGTAAATAATGTTATTTTATGTTTCATTCCTGCAGATGCAGAATTCATTTCTGATTCAAGCAACTTACATGAGACTGAAATTTTCATCAGGCTTCACTGTACCAGCTGCATCCCTGTCAATTTTTGACATTGTGATCGTCCTTGTGCTCATTCCCATTATGGACCATATTGTTTATCCTCTTCTTCAATACTGCGGCATCAGGTTCACTCCTTTGCGTAGAATAGGTGTTGGTATGCTTTTAGCTGCTGCATCTATGGCAGTGGCAGGTGCTGTTGAAATGAAGCGAAGGAAAACATGGGAGGATGGGTATTCATGTAATCAGACAGTTTTTGATAAACGTCGAAATGCATCAGATCTAAATATCTTTTGGCAAGTGCCACAGTTTGTGTTGATTGGATCAAGTGAGGTGCTGACGAGTATCACAGGTATGAAAACAACTCTTAAGAGCAAGATGGCTGATAAATATTAATATCAATAATTTATTACTACAATGAGTAGAGCAAGTGTTTAAGCCTTTCACTCCCAGGGATGACCAGCATTTAAATTCTCTTTACAATTTTAGTATGCTGTAAAGCAGAGAGGTTATGAGAACAAAGAAAATAATCAATTAGTGGATTTAAGGTCTTGATATAACACCAAATTCTCAGGAATAGTCAACAAAGAAATTTGTGATAATCAGTCAGAAGAATTAGCTTTCAGATCTTTGGAGTAAAAAGGTTAAATAAATGTAATTGTATTAAAAAGCTAATCCTGTTTTTTGTTTAAATGCTATCAACAATCATATGCATCATACAGTATATCTTGATTGTCGTCATTTGACCCTTGTCACTACCTAACTGTAGAAAAATTTAGCTACCAGTCCTTTTCAATGCGAAGAAAGAAAGGTGGGGGAAGGGAGGTTGAGGATTTGCAGGGAGATCAGGTCAGTTTTGAGATTTTGCATATCACAACCCAGTTCGCCCAGGTTGTAATTAAGAGCAACAGACTGCTGTGGGGAAGGTCTTGGATTCAAACCCCAGTCAAGGCCATGATCAAAAATAAAAATAACTGGTAAGATCAAGATGAATGTGTTCACCATATGCCTTATCATAGGGCAGCAGTGACGTTGCTTTGTTAGCTTTGCCTCCTTTGCCTGACCCATAAATACCACTTAAAGGAGACCAGTAGAACGGCCACACACTAGAAGGGTAATTCATACAGTAGATAGCTTAGCCAGGAGTTCACATGGAGTTGTGGTCTGTCTGCCTGGGTGAAAGCTGGGTGGTATGCGACCACAACCACCTGTCATGGAAAAGCTTTAGTGAAATACCTGTTGGCTCTAGTATGCACTCCTGGTGGGATGGAAAGGGCTTGGACCAAGAGGTTGCAAAATCATGCAGATTAGGAAAACACTGGCAGTTCAATACCACACAAGTTTGGGTTGTTAGTTGGGTTGAATATTTGTTTAGCTGCATTCGTACAGTCAAACCTCGATTACCCGGACTCTTGGGGACTGAGCTGAATAGTCTGGTTAATCGAGAGTCTAGATAATTAAACATATGAATATTAATGAGACAAAAGCAACTTGAAACTGGATGGCTGAACAAAATTAATGGACCATGGAATTTCAAAGAACATCTGAGCAAATTAGAGCTCAGTAAAATGCATTGCATTAGTACAGTATGTGTGAGCTCATAATGCTTACAGATTGGTGTTTTGAAGTGAAACAAATTCAGTTTGAACCGGAGTTTCAGTACTTTATTTGAGGGGAAAAAAGTTTTGCTGTGGACCCTAAATATGGCAAATTAATATTCATGAAAAACTGGGACCAGCTAAGCAAGTCTGGATAATCAAGAAATCTGGATAATCGAGGTCCGGATAATCAAGGTTTGACTGTATTCAGAATTTTATGGTATCATGCTAAAATTTCCAGTCTCATTAAGGCTCTGTTATTTTTTTGTAGGACTGGAGTTTGCATACTCTCAAGCTCCCAGATGTTTTAAAGGACTCGTGATGGGGACGTTTCTCCTAACAAGTTCCCTAGGAAACTACTTAGCAGCTCTTTTAGTTCTCATAGTTCGATCAGCTAGCAATGGCGATTGGTATCCCAGCAATAATCCTAATGAAGGAACTATGGAGTATTTTTTTTTTCTTATTAGCTGGACTAATGATAGTTAATTTCATTGTGTTTCTGTTGGTCAGTTCCTCATATATCTACAAGACTGCTCCTAGAAGAGAAATTATTAAAAGCTAATACAGACACCCTGCAACCCACAGATGGTGATGTGTGATCAATGTAGAATTATACACCTCCAATTACTGGGGCTTAACATTTTCCATAAAATATTCATATCCTTTACAAAGTAGCCTTATAAAAAAAAATTATTGAAAATACTAGTATTCATAATTTTTTTACAATTTTTGAATTACTTTTTTTTTTACCAGAGACTGTATAAAGTAAACTTGCTTTTTTTTAGAATATGTAATTATAGTTCTTTTAGCAAAATATTATTACCATATTAGCACACGTCCAGTGTTCTTATGAAAAAGATGTAAAGGTTGTCTAATTTGTTCTGATTTTTAAAGATATATTTCTAAATATTAACTCCTGATGATAACATTGAATGCTAACAGTGATAATTCTTATTAATTTGGATCCTTTTTAAATCTTTCTTATCTTTAAGGAGTGTTGAGAGTAATTTTACGGGAATATTTAATAAAGCCGAATATCAGGGGCACCCAATGACAAGTTTCTGTAGATATCTGTTTGGTGGAGGGTAATTTGCCTTGTGCTGTCAGGAAATCATAGCGCTGGGGTTTTCAAGAAGGTCACAATTGCTGTTTTTGGCAGCCAAAAACATCAACTAGCATTTTCGGAAAGAAAATAGTTCCCCAGAAAGTTCATGGAAAGTTCGTTTCAGCTTGCATTCTCTCAAAGGAAGATTTTGTTCCCTAACATTTTCGGGCAATTAAAATTTCAGCTAGGGAATCCGAACAGATCAACTTTTTCTAGCTTATGAAAACATTACTTTAAACATACTTCAAACACCATAAGGTACTTTAAAATGCCTTTCCACAGCTTTTGGTTGATGTGGCTCGTTGGGTGCCCCTGGAATATGTCAATTTTCAGTTATTTTTGTCGAATGACAATCAGCAGTGTCCAGGTAAACAGAGATTTTAGTAAGAGGTATGATCAGTATCATTTGAGCCATGTAGCACATTACCAGTGTAATTTTGCGAAGAACAACAAACTGAACAGTAAAAGTTCTGGACGCACTTGCTGGTCTAAGTGTTCCCAAGCTAGCTGCTGTACAGTTTTGAGTTCTTCTGTAAATACAGTTTTGAATTCTTGAACGTTCTTTAGTGTTTTCATGACTTTTTATAAGAAAATGTTTATTATTAAATGAAGTAAAGGCTTGAAAAGCTATTTTTTTGAGGAATGAGTGTATGGTTTCGCATCTTCTTTAGTTGTTTAAAAATAAAACATACTGGTAATTAGGATTTACCATGAGTTGCGCCTGATCCCTATTTAAAGTGTGTACTGCAACTTTATTCCAGACGAGACCAGGAGCCCATTACATTAGTGATGGGCTGCTGACCCAATTCAAGAATAGAGTGCACAAATCATACCCTATTTCAGACCAAAACGTTTAAATTCAAAATCGATGCCCTATTTCAGACCAAAACGGCTAAACAACCACACCCTTTGGGGCAGCATATACCTATATAGCCCATATAAGGGACTGCCTCAAAGCGGACCTTTTGAGGTCTGCGAAAAAGATTATAGTTGAACCCTGCTCTACGGACACCCGCTTACAACGGACAGTTTTATTTGTCCCGACAACTAAAAAGATCATATATTTTCTCTTAAATTAGCCCGCTTAATACAGACACCCGGAAAATGAGGACACTTTGGCATGTGCCTTTGGTGTCCACCACCTTAAAAACCGGAAAAGAGACCACTATGGCCTGAAATTGGGTGTGAAAGGAACAACCAGAGCGCGTAAACATCTTTGTTTTTCATTTCAACGCGAAATGAAAATGGGAGAATGGAAAGTAAAAGAATGTCATTTAATACAGCGAATTTTTACCGCTTCTTTTGTTGGCGTGACTTGAAACTGACTTGCTTTACGTGGAATGAGCCATCGGATGACACGAAAAGGATGCTATGACATCGCATCGCGTGACACTAAGCAGCTAACTCATCGCGTGACACTAAGAGCCTGTTCGCGTGGAGGTCAGGGACCCCGGGTAGGTGAGGTACCCCACCTAGCCTATAGCCGTGGTCGAAAAAAGCTGGCTTTCACATGCAACCCCGGGGCGTAGTAGTGAGGTTTAAAATGCTATCGCGTGATCGCTAAGTACGTCTATTAACAAAGAATTCAGGGACAATTGCCCGGATGAACATCACCCCACCCCACCTCCAGCATTCACATGGAGAAAACTCACCCCGGCTAAGCGGGTTACCCGCCCTAACTCACCGGGCAACCCGCCTCGGTGAGGTACCGCACCTCACATGTGAACGCGATCGAAAAATAAAGAGAGATTGTATGGAGAGAATGGTAACCCTACCGAGGCGGGGGACCTCACCTTCCTGGGGTCCCCCACCTCCATGTGAACAGGCCCTAAGTAGCTAACTCATCGCTGACTTGAAAAGGATACCGTGGCGTCGTATATCGGTGCGGATAGGGTGCCTTATACTTACTAATATTCGGGGATTTCTAAGTGGGTTGAGTAGAATAAGTAAATTATAATAATTTATATCCCTAAAGGTCACCCCACCCCCCACTTCGTGTGCCCAGCTCGCGTGACTCAGCCATCATGTGACCGGACAAAAGACACCGTAACAAATCTCGGTTGAACAGACTGAAAATGACCGTGCTTTGTATTATCACCTTTTTAGCTCTAATTCTGACGGCAGCCAACTGTAAGTTTAGATGAGGAAGGGAAGGGAGGGAAATTTATTATTTAACAGTCGAACACACATTACAAAGCTGTGGTATTAAATTAGATACAAGATCATACAAAGTAACCACCCGAAGGTAGCAAAGGCTAGTCGACTCGGGTGGGTCAAAAGGGTGTTAAAACACAGAAGGAAAAAAACACAAATTACAAAAATTAATTAAAAATAATTCAAGTACAGATTACAACTGGACCTTTTGATTAAGAACAAGAAAATAAAATAATTTACAGTAACATGATAATCTACAATAACAGGAGCTAAAATTTAAAGGTGCTATTTTGGTTCCATAAATCCAGCAGACATTTTAGCAACGATCTTTTTTTTTAGGAAGATAATCATCTTCATTGTTAAGTAATTTCACTAAAAGTGTATGAATTTTTTTTGTTAAAAGACCTTTTAGGAAGGGAACGCATACTATTTGGAAGATAGTTCCATACTTTGGTGCCAAATCTTGAAAAAGAAGAGAGTTGTTGATGAGATGAGGTATGATTTATTATCTGGCAGAATAAGTGGTTTTTTCAAGCCTTAAAACGTTCAGTGGCTACTGTGTAAACATTTGTAATGATGCAGCTAAACAGTACTTTACCAGGTTCTTTCCTTTTTCTCACTATTAAAGAAAAAATATGGTCTCTACACGCACAGAATATTCTGACAAATCGTATGTCATTATGTGACAGTTAAATTATATGACTTGCGAGCTGGCTCGTTCGTCCCAACATAGCAATTACAACGACTTGCAAGGATTAAGCACGGACCCCTAAGGTAAGGAATGACGAGATACTTTTATTTTCCACCTAATAATTTTACCTGTGCGACTTTCACTCCTATAGTGTGGTTCTACCTGTTAAGTTGTTGACCTTTGAAAATCAAGACTAAGCAAGGTCCCTTTGTTTCTTGACTATGATGTTGCAAAATATTTTCACCGAGGAGCTACACTGAAGCTTCAGCTGAAGCCTTTGTGCTGTGTGTACGGAATAAGTGGTGTACCTGCATGTAAAACATGTGCAACGTTACAAAATATATTTGCGTTGTTTGTCTTGCAGTTTCGTCGATTTCCATTTGGTAAATCAAGTTGCTCTATTAATTCATCATTTTTCTTCTTTACTTCGCAGCCTTTGGTTTGGTGTCGAGTAACTGGTACTTCTCTCAAGCACAGGGTACCAACTCATCAAACTGCCACTCTCCCCAGCGCCTTTGCAAGTTCCTGGCCTTTGGTGGACTGGGGCGACAAAGTATTCATTGATGGTACAAACACTAGGGAAAATCCTTACGCATGCGCTTCAGAGACGTCGCACTGGACTACCTTGAACATCAGCCTTTCTCTCATTGGTCGAAATGGCCCGGCATACTTATTCTGCCCAAGTGGTATTTCTATCATAGGAAAATCTGTAGAAGTAAATTTCGACGGCTTGACATTTTACGCTACCGGCCATTATCGTTTTCTTTCTGTTCCGCTACTATCCAGAACAGCGTGTTTATACAAACGCCTCTCAAGCCGCAAGCGTCCAAAACCTAGATCACGAGTCCAGTAGCAATGGTACGTTAAAATTTCGTAATTCGTTCGATGGCGAATTTGACGATCATGAACAGTCGTTTTGAGGGCAACGCTTAGATTTGGGTTAATGGTGGACATGTCTTTTTTTTTTGACGGACAGTCGCTTTCACAAAAACCCAGAAGTAGCTGCCACCACGATTCCTTCTCCGGGGCAACAGTTGAAGTTGAGAACTGTGTATTTTCAGGCAACCGGAGAGCCTTTAAAATGTCCCAAGTCAAGAACGCTTCCTTATATCTCAGGAACACTATATTTTTACAAAACACGGATAAACCTTCACTGGTTTTGGAATTTGACTCATCCTCCAAGGCCGTGATACAAAATATAACTGTTGAGAAAAGCGTGATCGTCAACAACAATCTCCGCAAATCTGCTGCAGTATACATTGTTCTACACGCACAGGGTAACAACAGCGTGAAAATTCATGACTCTTATTTCAAGGACAACACTTATACCGCTGGGGGAGTGGGCGCTGTAATAATTGACAATGCACCAGACCCGCTCACGTCAAAAGGCTGTATAGATCCTTTCGACAGAACCGTCGATGCTTATTCTATGTTTAGGTACACCAATCGAATATTCTTCCGTAATTCAGTTTTTGAACATAAAAATGGCTAATATGCAGGTGCAGTTTTGATATTTAATGCTTTGACTGAGTTCACAAACCGCACCTTTCTTGATAACTTTGCTGAATTTCGAGCCGGACATTTCACCATTGAAGGACGCTCAGGCGGTGCGAAATTTTGCAACATCGTCTTTCTACAAAGTAAGGGAACTTCTCCTCTTATGTCTAGGAAAGACAGCAATTATGGCGGGTCTGCTTCTTTTACAGCGCCATTCCAGCTACATTGGGCATTAAAGATACACTGATGGATTTCTGGCCCGCAAAGAGAGAGGCGGGGGAGCCTCGTAGAGATTGTGAATGGAGGATATGTGGTTATACACAACAGCTCGTCAATACTGTGTCCTGTGGGAAGCAGGCTGTATGTAGATGACTATTCTCATGGACTTGTCACCACATCTTTGTACACTCAAGACACCTGTGCTTTTGATATTAAGATATTGTGAGCACCGTCCAAACGGTTTTTATAGCTTACAACGGGGAATGACGAACGGCACTCCTGTGAAAAAAGATTTCACTTGTCTTCCTTGTCCCTTTGGAGCAGATTGCTCCCAAAATAACATTGTAAATCATCCTCACTTTTGGGGTTCCTTAGTGAAGCAAAATCCTCCCACGCTTCAATTTTACCGTTGTCCCCTTGATTACT
>JAEMWC010000049.1:1037500-1065000 GCA_016490735.1 Pachyseris speciosa | reverse complement strand
TTATTATTATTGCTATTATTATCATTATTATTATTATTATTTTTAATTTCCAGGTGAAGACTTCTTCAAGCGGATTTGGTTGTCCATTTTCCGGACTAACCATAGTCACTAAAGAATTGTTTTCGGTTCTCGGTGTCCTTGTTGTTGTTCTTTTTATTTTCTTGATTTATGGTGCAAGGCAGTTGTGGTCCAACCTTCGCCAATCCCGTTATCCTTCGTTTGCACCTCATTTGGGGGCGGCGACAGAAATTGTGGTGCTTGGATACGCGACCTTAGCAACCAGTGCGTTAAAGCTCCTTACAGTAGCCCGCTTAGGGCCTGGGAAGGAGTTTCGTTTGTTCTTCGATGGTAACATCGTGTTTTTCACGTGGTGGCAATATGTTTGGGTGGCGTTTGTAATCGCTTACGTCATACCATTTGTTGGTCTTTTGTTCTGGGGAGCGAGTAGGTTGAACGAAAAATACATCACAGCTTGAGAATTTCTAATCGCCTCCGTTGTACCCCTCCCATTCCTATGGTACCGGGCCATTTGGAGAAGAAATTGGAGCTTTAATGCCAACGAACGACTGCAAGAGATTGAAGAGCGTATAGCAGTTATGAAAGTCCTTTAGGGACCATTATGAGTACCAAGCGATGAGCAAAGTGGAACGCTTTACTGGGAAAGCATTCTCATAGCCCGCCGTCTTATTCTCATCATTCACCAGCAGAACAAGTCTTCGCCTCCTGTTCATGACAATGGTTTGTGTGTTTACAGATATTCATCATGTTATGTTGGAGACAGTCTCCCTAGTAACTCTCATCATCTTTGGCTTGTTCAACACTGTTCACGCTACCTTCATAACTTCAGAGGTGCATTTCTGGGATCAAATCAAAACCTACGTCACCGCGGTAGGGTGGATTCAAGCATGTCTGCTGCTGTTACTAGCGCTGGCTTTAACTTTCGCAGCAATCTTTGCCGTTTTATCACAAGTTGTCTGCGTTCTTTTCGTATCAGTGGTGCTGTTCCGCTAACATTTCGTTCGAATTAACTGGATGAAAAATTATTCCGTGATTTCCAGAAGAAAATCTAATGAAAATGTCAATAAAGACTCTCTCTTTTCCGATGCTGAACTTCTATATATCGATACCCTGCGAGCAGAGGCCCTTCGATCTTCCTAGATAAGTCGGGAAGAGAAAGGAACCTCTGCCAGCCGCCTCGACTTTCCCTGTTGAGCATGCGTCAAATTCAAATGTAACCGACGCTTTCATTAGCAATTAACTATTAATATTTTCTCGCGAGGTTCTTGCACGGCAAAATAGTTTCAAGGATTCGTTGCAAAAAGCGAGGTATTTCCAGTTTTAATCCAGGCGATTCTTTTAGGGAATAGTCTCGTATTTTAGGTGCTTCTAAGACGCCAGGGGAAAAGGTGACGAAAAAACATGAACTGCAGGAAAAGATTCGGTGTTTTTGTTGTGCGGTATGTCGGCACGGAACGATGTACATTTGAAGTGAAACATCACACTGGCCTTCGAGATAAGTTACAGAGCATCTTAGAGGAAAATTTTGACTTAACTGTTCAGTCATGTGGTGTCTGTAGACCATGTGGCCGGCAAACGGAATCGTTGAATAAAAGGAATAGTGTGATCATTCAACAAATTACTGAAGCGAGCTCCGTTCAAAATACTCTTTAGTGACTCCTTGTCCTGTCTTTAGACGATCAGTGTAAAACGACTCACAAAACCAAGCCCATCGCCCAAAGCTTACAAGAAAATCCGTTCGGGTCGTTCATCGCTGTGGTCGTCTGCCTGTAAAGATGACAAGTTGAGATTTACGGATTTCGACAGAGAAACGAATATCATTTTGTCAGTAGACGAGTGTAAACAATGAACCGCGGGCACCTATTTAGTCAGTAATTTCTAGCAAAGCGCACAAAACCAAGCCCATCGCCCAAAGCTTACAAGAAAATCCGTTCGGGTCGTTCATCGCTGTGGTCGTCTGCCTGTAAAGATGACAAGTTGAGATTTACGGATTTCGACAGAGAAACGAATATCATTTTGTCAGTAGACGAGTGTAAACAATGAACCGCGGGCACCTATTTAGTCAGTAATTTCTAGCAAAGCGCATGCGTTTTGGGCCAAAACCGGTCTGACTGGTTTCTAACCGGACTGACTCATCCACTTCGGTGGATGAACGGCACATCAAAGAAAGTCGAGGCGGCTGGCAGAGGTTCCTTCCTCTTCCCGACTTATGTAGGAAGATCGAAGGGCCTCTGCTCGCAGGGTAATATATCGAATACCCTGGTGTTGGTTTTGGGCCTGAAATGAGTGAAGGAACTTTATCACTCCATGGGGGTGAGCGTAATCACATTCACGATGATGATGATAGCGATTCCATATCATAAACACGCTCAAAAATATTATTGGCAATGACGATGGTAATACACTGATCACCCTGAAGTACGCAGTGCAAGTCTGTTTGGGTACCAGAAAGACAAGTAAAAATATTTTAAAATAACGATGATGATAGTGACGCAGGATCACATTGAACTAGACTGATGATAGGTATGTGATAGCATTGCCAGGTGATTACAGCAAAATTCCTTCAATAAGCTGTCTTGGCGTATGTGTAGTGTTCAACTTATTTACTTTTGACTGAATGGCGCATTTTCTATTTGCAGCGGTAAAGCTTGGCTTTCACTAGCGACGCAAGCACAAGCGCAAGCATCAAGTAAGCGCAAGCACAAGAGCGCTTATTTCAACGTGAAAACGGGCTTAACGCAAGCATAAGTCACCCTGCTAGCAGAGCCTTTCTTTCATGTTCTTTTAAACTCCGAAAGTTTAAGAAAGACCCTGCTAGCAGGGTGGCATAAGCATAAGCGGAAGCACAAGCGCAAAGAACAAATTTTTTCCATTTTCTTGTGTTTGCGCTTATGCTTACGTTTGCATGCGTAGTATGAAAACAAGGTTCGTTTTCACTTGGCATAAGCTACTTATGCTTGCAGTTGTGCTTGCGTCGCTAGTGAAAACCAGGCTTAATGGAAAAAAAGAAAATAAAGAAAATAAAGCAAAAGAGACCTTCTCTCGAACTGCAACTAGGTCTCCTTGGCTAAATTTCTCTTTACTATTGGATATCTCGAACTCTCTTTACTTCGAACAATTTTAGGTCTCCCTTGCGTGAATGTACTGAAAACAAATAATAAACCAGACAATAAGCTAAGGTGTTGAGTTGCCGCTGACACGTTTGCCGGAAATGACTCCTCACCTCAACTGGCTCCAAACTGTATTTGCGCAGGGAGCTGGGGCGAGCTTCAAATATTAACCAATCGATAAGTTACACCATCACATGAAAGATACATTTGTAATTATGATTGGACATTTTATGGCTAAGTTTGATGCTTTTGGGTTGAACAGAGACCAAGTTATGGACTTTAAAAATAGTTCAAAATCCACCGATTAGATCTCTTGTAGATCCTGCGTAAACCAGCAGCATTTTCGTTGGCCGTCCTTTGCAGATTACTTTTACTTCTAATTTGAGCCACCCACCCTCCCCCCCCCCCCCCCCGCTCCAACCACATATTAAACTCTTAATTTTTTTTTCGATTTCTGTGATATTCGTAAAAATGGGCAAACGAATTGATTTTCACTTCAGTTATTTCCAAGTAGTAGGTGAATAATGGGATTTTACATTTGTCACAAAACGGGGGTGAAATGCACATGATACCATGGTTTGAAGTCTTTGAAGACAAACCATAGTTCTAAGGTCACACAATTTGTTTAAGTTGTTTTTTATTTTATTTTTACTCATTGTGTGTCATGTGTATGTGTGTTTGTCTGTGTGTATCTACCGACCTATAAAACTAGTATTATCACTTTTGCTACTGGCTGCCTGGTTATTTGAGGTAGCCTCTCTTTTTTATAATTAAATTAATCAAATGCCTGTAATGTACCTAAATGGGGAAATAGAGCATGTTATTATTGGAGAATTTTTACACATTTTCTATTTCCAAAGACATTGAGGGGTGTGAGATGGAGTGGGAGGTGGAACTAGAAAAAGTTATTCTTGACCACAGATATTCCATGTTATATAATAAGGTGAATGGTTCGTGCACTGTGATTGGTTCTTAGCTATGATCTTTTAGAGGACAGATGCACAGATTACATCATCACGATCCACTTTTTTCCAGAAATGTGAAAATAAACAAGTTTTTCGCTTGCATTTTGTTTCTTTATTATGTAAAACAAATAGATTCCATGTTGCCATGCATCTGTTCAGTAATAGATCAGAGAAGGCATCAAAATGTGGTAAAAACATCGGTGACACACTCGCCTGCAGCTCGTGTGCCACTTTGTTTTTACCACATTTTGACGTCATCTGTGATCTATTACTGAACAGATGCACGGCAACATGGAATCTATTTGTTAAATATAATCTTAAGGCAGAAGGTTTTGAGAGACATACATTCTTACACTTTTGCTGCAAGTTTTAGATTTTTAATTCTTCAGATCCAGTCGGGTTGACAATCTACATGGTTAAGAGTTATTAGAGCACTGCAAAGGGTCCAGAACGTTTTAAAATTTATTTTACTACCCCCTCCTCACTTCCTTTCACATAAAACAAATGATTGAGGCTACTGCACCTACAGTTAGTTGCAAAACCCACAGGCCTAAACAAAGCTGTTAAGTTTTGCTCTAATCACAACAGCACCCCAGTGCCACTAACAGTGCTAAGGTTCACCTTTTTAATAGGATCAGACTTTTGAGTCTACACGTACAAACTGTATTTCAGCACCAAGTCAACATCTGTTAAACGTCACCATAACTTATGGATACAACACCTTTAAAGGAAGACTACAGAGATCAGAAAGTAGAGGTGAAGGAACTCGTACGTACACTGTCAGGTAATCACAAGTTGTTAAAGCATTTTAACCCCTGAGATTTCTGTTTCATTCTTACCTACGTCTTTAATTCCTCTCTGCAGGTCCACAGGTGGGGAACTTAGTGACTATTTAAAATAATTCAAAAATGATACCGAAAGGCAAACATGGGCCTAACCTTTGTAAATAATATTGTGTTTACAAGCTAGAGGAAAATTTAGAAGTACTATTTTCCAAACTGTAAACTTTAATTTCAGTTAATTTTACCTATAATTACTTCTACCCTTATTAGACTACAGTCAAACCTGTATTAAGCGGTCACCCTCAGGGTATGGCTAAGTGACCACTTAATAAAGGGTGACCGCTTAACGCTGGTTGCACAGAATACATGTCAAATGCAAAAACACTGTTTATTAGTTTGAATTCATAATGAGTTCCCAAACATCTAGCTCATCATTTGGTGATTTGCACTCTCCTTGACTACTGTGAAGAACTTGATGGCAGCGACGTAAAATGTATGTGTTTGCTCAGCTATAAGATGGTACATTTATCCTGAAACAAAAAGCCAGAAAATAACAATAATTAATATTTATTATCATTATTATTTGGAAATGAAAGATTCAGTAAAATAAACGCAGATACACAAAGCTATAACCAGACTACTTTTAAATAAACTTGTAAAATTCATTATTATTCATCATGTCTCTGACCAATAAATTGATTGTATTCAAGTCACATGTATATGTAACAGGACTAATTTGATCTCAGGTTATTTTTTAACTGAGGTCAAATGAAATTCCTTTGTTTCCTAAGCCTAATTATTAATGAGAAGACAAAAGAATTTCATATTGACCTAACCTAGGTTAACTCATTACTGTCCGTCATTTTGTACGTGTTTTTCTGTAATTTTCGAGGGCTTGAGGTCAAGTCGATCTGGTTATTCAATAGAGATTTTGCTGGTCCACAACATCGAAGGCTCTATCTTACATGTCACGCTTGTCACGCTAGCTGTCATTTATTTCTAAACGATTACTGCAGCTACAATTCGTTACTTATTTGATTTATAAGTGTGTTTTTCGAGCCATTTTCCACCTCAGAAGTCCCCTGCCTGGCATCATAAAGCTGGGTTGATGGGTAGAGGCAATCCTTTGAAAGAAAACAAAGGTGAGAAGCAATTTAACACGAAGTGAGCTGCTCAAAGTTTTCGAGCGAGTGGTGGCAATTCATGGAGTGAAGTTGTGTCTTCAGTCGTTTTGTGAGTGGATTCCGGGACCTGGCATGGCAATTCTGGCAAGTTTTGACCTGTAAATAATGCAATCGGAGCAATGTTTTGTCAGCAGGACCGGGTGGCTCGGCACTTATAAGAAATATCTGAAATGGAAATTGGCGGACTGCTAGGCGGCTGTTATCGACAAGTATCCCAGAATTCCTTTGGGTCACAAACGCGAAAATTACAGACGATGAGAGGAACGGTAATCAAATAGTGTTATCCACATCGTGCGAAAGAAGTGAGCAGAAAAATGTGGAACAGATTGCAAGACAAGGAGTTGAAGTTTGCCGTCAATGTACACTTTAAGATTCAAGAGGATTTTTTGTCTTTAAAACTTCAAGACAAAAGTTGCATCTTTTTGGTGTTTCCCGAGGGTGTTCGAAGCCAAATTTTTGGTTTGCAACAGAATAAACGGTCATATTCCATGAAAATTGGGATTTTGGGGGTGATAAAGTCTAAACAACTACGCATTTGGCTATCACATTGGTTCATTTCAACCACAGTCTGGGATTTGTGAAAGTTGCAGGTTTTCAGATCATGCATTGCTGAGGTCACATAAATTACAGAGCCAGACCGAAATGAGTTAAATGAAAAATAACCTGAAATTGAACTTTACCTGTAACATATACCTCTGTAAATCCCAGTGGAAATCTGTCAGAAGGTTTATGGATTTATTTAGTAAATTAACTTTTGATAAAGATTTCTTTATAATAAGGAAGTATAACCCAACTTCTAGGGGAAATGGTATAATAGACCTCTTCAAGGTTTTTTCCGCCATCTTGTAGGGGGTGCAAAAACATTGGGGCGAGCGCGCGGCCAAGCATTAAAAAACATGGCGGACGATGCGATCAACACGACGGCTGTCCTACCTTCGTCTTTAAAAGCTTGCTTTGAGAACAGAGGTAATGAAAATAACAAGTAAACAGTCTTTACTTGTCGGCTGAACGTGAAGGTGGGCCTCAAATAGTTTCTGATGTCCAGGCAAGGCGAGTACGTCCTTGAGTACGCGGTCTTTCTAAGCTTAACTGTAAGTTCGTTGAAGGATTTTCTGGCCCTTCGTGGTCTTAAACTGACTGGCAAAAAAGCCGATCTCGTTGCTCGGGCATTCGGTGCATACGAGCTCAATGTTCCAAAGAAGTTTTCTCATCAAGAGATTTATTCAAACCTAAAACTCGAGTACAATTCAAGACCGGCTTTCGCGCCACGGAATTGTTACAGATCCGAACTCCTTATCTGCTGAAGCATGGCAAGATAGTATTCATGAATGGCCTGAAATCGATGATGGTAAACTGTTCAGTTACATTTTACAAGTAAAAGCTGTGGATGTGGACTATATTGGGGTCTATAAGGACCAGAAGGCATACTCCTACTGGATGAGTGGCTTCGTTTTAGATTGTGACACATGAAACAATAAATTCCAGAGAATGTATTTACTCAGTTACAGTTAACTCTTTCGGCTAACGTAGCTTATTTCAATACTACTAGTAAACTGAGGGAAACCATATTGCACACACTAAAGTTTCAAATCTTTGTGCTAACATGTACTTGAAGATGATGTGAACTGCGAACTTTCTCTAATGACAATCAAACTTTCTCAGTACAAGTTTTGATTCAAACTACTGAATAAAGGCATTATTTTCACTTGACATCAAACCATTCGGCCTTTTTTCCTCCATTCTCTTTGCCCATTTGATGCCTAAGTATAAAAATCTATGAAGCAAGTGGAAGTAGAAGATTACACAAAGCAGCACACACCCTCACAATATCATCTGCAAGAGAAAGAAGATGAATTGGTAGTTCATGTTTGAGTATGTGGAACACTCTCATTCTACCTATTGCTTCTTCCACATATATTCGCACATTTGCTATACTTGATGTCTTCCGGACATCTGAGGGAAGCATTTGCATTGATGCAGCTTTACTGGGTGGTATACATAGCGTTGCCATCCACGTCATAAGTTCTTCACGTATTTTGAACCCCCTATCAGCCATCACCTCATCGTAGGGTTCCAGGAGGTTAAGAAATCCACTGTCTTTCACAATAAATATGTCAGTGGCTCTACCTCCAAAGGCAGGAGATACATAGGAAATGGCACCGTTTGCTGTGATGGCAACCAACACCTTGAAGGTATAACGGTGCTTGTATTCGCTCCACATTGTTGCAGCAAAATCCAAACCACTCGGTGTTTGAGTAAAGCATTCAAAACAGTCGATGATACATCTTACTTTGGGGTATATCTTTCGAAAGCAGTCAGGCAATGTTCTCTTTATTTGATTGCGACTTGGCCAAATGATTAGAACGGATAGTTCCTTGAGCATAACTTCACCCAAGTTATGAAGATGCTACTAACTGACCCTGACGAAATCTGGAACCTAAATGCCAAATCATCTAACAACAGGGAAAGTCTCAGTTTCATCAAGGTTAAGAGAAACTCTTCTTCTAACCTTAGCTTTCTAGGTGGCCCTGTTCTGCTCCGACGTAAGCCAGAAAACTCTTGGAAAGGTGTCACAGCTTTTGGCCTTTCTCGTTCGGTTTGTTTACTACCTCTCCAATACTGCATGTTTTAAGCTTTCGTTACAAGATCTCGAGTCGAACAGGCACTTAAAAGATTCCGTTGATTCCGTCAGATTCTCTAGTTAAATGCTCAAACCGCATTGATTTATAAACAGTAGGGTCGTCTTCGCGGGTGTCTGAAATCTCCGGCAGTTCGTCGTCTGATTCAAAACCCCGTTTGCGTTTAGGGCTGAGAGCCCTTTCCCGCACCTGTAGTCGATTTCGTTAACGCTTTTTTAGCGTGTTGGATTGGAAATACTTAGAAACCGTCATAAACAAGGAAGGGTAATCAGTTTCGGAATTATTTGGCGTTCGTTTTCCCTCAGGAAAATGGTTGGAGCAAACATAAGTGCCCTCCGCGCCCGGCATGGATTGAAGCTGTCGCTTCTACTTTTGGCCACCTGCTTCTGCCAAATTTCGGCCAATTTCTTGTCTTTAGGCTACTTGTGAAAGATCAGCTCCGCAACGTGAGACCTTTTAACAATATAATCGGGATAACGTTTGTCGAGCATGTGAAGGCATAGCAATCACGGGAAGTATTCCTCAGACAATAGGAATCCTGAACGAAAAGTGTCGAGCTTACAGTTAAGCTTAGAAAGTCCGCGTACTCGAGGACTTCCTTGCCTGGCCTGGGCATCAGAAACTATTCGAGGCCCACCTTCACGTTCAGCCGACAAGTAACTGAAGACTGTTTACTTGTTATTTTCATTACCTCTGTTCTCAAAGCAAGCTTTTAAAGACGAAGGTAGGACAGCCGTCGTGTTGATCGCATCGTCCGCCATATTTTTTAATGCTTGGCCGCGCGCTCGCCCCAATGTTTTTGCACCCCCTACAAGATGGCGGAAAAAACCTTGAAAAGGTCTATTAATTTAGCCACATTCACAAAACAATTATGCACATTCCAGTTAATTCTTTCATTTTACAAGCATGATAACATATTCGCTTTAGATCTTTATGACATTTACAATGGCTTGCCTTCAGCTTGTCATTATTTTATCTACACGTAATACGTTGTCAGTTGTCAGCAGAGAAGCAGTGCCATTCTGCATTGTACTGACTCTTTTCCTCTCACAAATAAATGAATAGTTAAAGACCCAGTATTGCCCATTATGCTTCATGTGCCTCTGTTGTTGTTAGTGAGGCATCTATTGTCTTTGAGTTCTATTCTCGTGGCAAACATTCAAATCCTCTGAATTTTCAACATCACGAAAATGGCTGCCGAGCAATTGCAGCGCACAGTGCATAATGGACATACTAGGTATTTAACTGCAGGCCTAACTAGACATAGAATTATTTGTATCTGCTTTGGTTTTACATTACTAAAAAAGCTCTGTAATATTATTAGGACTTTTTCAACAAATGAGAAGCAGAGCCAACATAATTCCTGACTTCAACACATCATTTGTGAATGGCTCTTTGTGTTGTTTACTTGTCAGAGGACATGTAGTTACTTTAGTTAAGGTTTTACAATACTCTCTATTCACTTACACTAATGCTATCTGTCCTTTGTGGGCGGGGCTGTCCCTGTGTTTGTGATGGAGGGTCACTTGTTCTTGTGGGAGATGCACAAGCTTGTTGCTGGAGCAGCCTTTGCTGTTGCAGCTGTTGCTGTTGCTGTAACCTTTCTTCTTCTTGTAACTGTTTTGCTAGCTGAAGACTGCAAATTCAAAAGAATTAAAGGTGGAAAGTTCAACAAGTTCTCTGAGAATGGTGAATGAGTAGAGTGTAATCAAAAAGAAGGAGTAAATTTTACATTTTCAAACCCTTAACTCTTTCACTAAAAACTGAATTTGCTGTTCTAGAACAAACCCAGGCTCTACTCTACTCTTTACATTGCATCGCTCAATTCTGAGATTTTGCACAGTATTCATCGAGAGATAACTGCTTTGTAGTCAATATTAAACTACCAAAAATAATGTATTGTGTAAGTGTCATTTCAAGTGAAGCAATTTGGATGAATCATCCATCCATGGGTTGAGGGACCAATAAAGTCTTTGGTGCCCACAGTCATCTCTTGCAGGATGGACCACTTTCCAATAAAATGATTTTCCACCATCACAACTGCTAATCTCTTTGAACATCCTCAACTTAGCTCACCAATAGCACCAGTAGCAGGGAGACTGTTAACTTACTCTGACCATTCTTGAGCTGTCTGAAGTTCACTCTGCTGAGATGGTGCCTGAGTGGGTGGAGGCTGAGTTTCAAATGGTCCTCCAGGGTACACATGTGTCTGTGGCCCTCTGGCATCCTGATTCTGCTCCTCTTGAAGGCTTAATGCCACAAGGTAACTGCAACCAACAGACAAGAGTACAATTTGACAGTGTATGGCAATCAGAGGTAAATTCTTCCTTTCTAGTTAGTCATACTCTGTAAGATTGATGGTTAATGATATGACAAGGTAACTTTAGTTCTTTCTGACAAGCTAACCAAACTGTAGGCTTGATTTCCGCCGCTCACTCGGGTCCGGGCTTTCCTCCCCGAGAGAGCGGCTGGACGTGTCGGTTAACCATTGTTGGTTTCAGCCAATGAGCTTACCGCCTGCAGATTTTCGTCTGGCAATGTTGCCGCATAAATTATCATATCAGAACAGAGTTGTTGAAGATGGCAGACAACGTGGAAAGGATGTGTGTGGCTTACGAGCGAGTTTTGATGACATTTAACATTGAGAATTTCAAAGATTTATAGCGAGAGGCACTGGAAAAGTTGATTAGTGGCCGAGATGTCTTTGTTATTCAACCAACTGGGTTGGGAAAGTCCCTGATTTTTCAGTCCTCTCCGATTTGTTTCGACACAGTTAACCCTTTGCCAACCAATGCGAAGTCAATCATAATTGTGATTTCTCCTCTGGCTTCCCTTATGCAAGACCAAGTACGGTACCTTAAGTCTCTTGGAATCAGTGCGGAGTTCATCGGCGATGAACTGAAGAGCAATGAGGCTAAGCAACTGGTAGAACGCGGGGAATGTCAGGTCGTGTATGGCTCAGCAGAGGCGTTTTCCTCAACAAAACAATGGCGTGCTATGCTAAGCAGTGACGCTTACAAAAAGATTGTCCGCCGTCCTTTGTTGCACCTCTTGACAGTGAAGGGCCGTTCTTCGCGCAAAATTTTTTGCATTCGTTGTTGACATCAGAACAAATTCGGTCCTCGATGGCTTTTTTGAGTTCAGCACTATCCATAACTGCGTCCGCGATCGACTTATAACTGCTTCCTCGCGCCAAAGCTCTACCGAGCCGATGGACATCCTTTGATAACATTCCGATTTACTCCCTGATTCATAAGTCACAATTGCCTGAAATAAAGAACATTTTTATAATTTTATTTGAGCCGAACAGGGAAGAAGGATAACGTGCACGCTCTGTCAAATAAATTGTAAACAAATAAATTTAATTAGCGCTTTCCTGTACTTCACAAATATCTCCCTAGCAGTGGACTTCTGGTGTTTCCTTCACCAAAGGCGCATCTTGGACGGGACCAATGGGCCAAACTACTGGTAACTGAACAGGCATGAAACTTGGTTTGGGTCGAATCTCTCCAAATGACAAGCTTTTTGCGGCCTTTTTCCTTCCTTCATCCGTTACATGGCGAAGAGATTTCAACGGCGCAGCAACACTTGGCGAGATTGACGAGTCTGTAGGAACGCCTCGCTTCGGCCGGTTATTTGCTGTAAACTTTTCTTTCAATGAATGCTGGAGAATTTTAATCTCCTCTCGGATCTTTTCAAGGGGCTTAACATCTCGATAGCAGTGCTCGTTGCAGATGGTAACTGTCCATGTTTACACTCGAGAGAGGGACATCCATTATGTTGCAAATTCTGTTTCCCAAATCAGACACTTTTCCATTTAATCTAGTTTTCTTCCTAGAGTCAGGAAGCTCACACCCACAGATTACGCATCCAGTATTTGTTTAAAATTTTTTGGGTGTATCCTCGCTTGCACATTCGCCATCCATTACAACATTGGGTATTTGCGCGCGAAATAAGAGCCTGGTCCTCACTAGCGACGCAAGCATAAGCACAAGCATAAACTTATGCACCGGTGAGGAGAGCCGTGACATAAGCATAAGAATATCAAAACCTTGCGTTCTTCTTATGCTTATGCTTGTATTGCTTGTATTACTGAGGACATGGCTTAAATAAGGAACATTTGGAGTCTGATTTCACATCCGGTGACATCTGAGACGCATAAATTACAGACAAGGTCGCCGGGTCACACGTCCAGCTGTTCTCTCTCGGGGAGGAAAGCCCGGACCCGAGTGAGCGGCGGAAATCGAGCCTAACCAAACTGCAAGAATAAAAGGGTGTTATTTGCAAAAAATTATTAGGCTTGCTAAAGAAATAAAAACAACAAGAAAAAATAATATTCAAGACTATAAGATATGTGAAATTTGACACTGAAAGTTTTGCAAGACACTTGTTTTTCCAGCTCTCAAACTGCAAGTTAAACCTTTTGCCAAGTGTTTTTTTAATAGATATTAATTATAAATTGCTTCCTTACTCTTGATCTTCTTGTGAGAGTTGCTGACCAAGTGGCACATGGGTGGGCTGAGGAGGGCTTTGAACAGCAGGAAGTGTCCTAAAATCTGCATCAACAAAGTAGCTATCCCCTTCAACATTTGCTAATGATTCCCAGATGACACGATCTTCAGTCAGGAATCCCTGATCCGTGACAAGCAAGAAGAGTTCATCCTCAACAAAAACAATGACTCACTGTTAAAATCTATTCATTCCTCAATGTAACCATCCATGGGAGAATTTTTTCAAGATGGCATCCTCCCAGATAAATGGATGATAGTCAAAACTATCTACAACAAACAATGAATGAATAACACATTCATAATTTTGCTTAGAATTGGAACATAACACATAACCTTGCTGATTATTCTTCAGGGAAACAAGACCAAATTATGTCACAGAGAAGAATGTCTCACAATAACCAACACAAATATCGGTGTATAATGGGATGAACATCACTTACTAAGTCAGCACAGCTGTACAGCTGTATGTACTTGTAACGAGGCAAAAAAGTTATGATTATTGTTGTAGTAATAAAACTAAATGGCTTTTTTGTTTATCATAATTCTGCAACCAAATGATACAGCTGAAGAGAAACAAAAGGAAAAGAAGTCATGATACACTTCCTACCTTGCGCTTGTGGAAGGTGCTAAAATGATTATTCCTAAAAAACACACCAAGTTGATCGTTTTGTAGCTGTGAGTTTAGTTCACACAAGCCATGGTATGTCAGCTGACTGGCTGTCTCTTCAAGGAAAGTTTCACCAATTAAACCTAAAAGAAACCAACAATCAGTTAATTTCACCGCAAACTGTGTGAGACTTTTAAGCTGTTAGGTTAGGCAGTTACATGTAAGTGGCATCGCTATGCATTGTTTCCTTGGAAAAGAAAGTTTGTTGCTGCAATGTCTCTGTTCAGGGCTTGATCTGGTATTGTGCATGCACCATTGCACAGAAATCTAATTCTCTCCTATTTGAGAGGCTAAGAGAAACAAGACTTCAATGTAATTACTATGCTACACTACTTTACTTTGTATCTACAGAACATTTAATTCCATTATGAAAAGGGCAATTCATATTACTATTATAAAAATGCTTCAATTGGCTGCACTTTCTGCTTGTTTGTACTTCATGCAAAAAATGAATATGCCCACAAGAATGTGTACCTTATATATGTCCCCCACATTAATTATCATAACATACCTTCCGACACTAACTGGCTTTCAGCACCATCTTGTTTGCTTGCAATAATCTTCTCCACCAGTTGATTGTAGCTCAATCCACCCACTGCAGAGAGAGTCTCCACATTCTGCGGATCAACAAGCCAGCCATGGTACAATCCAATGGCTAGCAGGTCAAACACTATGCACTCAGGGGTGAACTCAAAGTCTGAAACCCTGAAATAAAAGCACTATTTCTCAATACTCGGAAATTGTAGGGAATGAGCTCACTATGTAAAGTGACTCAGTTTACCCCTCACATTATTATTTTATCCATCTGTTTAAAAGTACATCCCACAAAAGTACACATTTTAGAGCAACTAAAAGACATCTCGACACCATGTACCCACAACTTGAAATACATGTAACAGCTATCAGAGACTTAACCATTGTTAAGCTAATTTTTTTAAACTAAGAATTTTCCAAAATAATGTTGTGTCTTTTTATGAGCCTGCACATGGAGTTAAAGCACATAAATGACTTCTCATATAGTTTGCATACAAGAAACAGCAATTAAAGTAAGGCAAAGACATATATTCCAATGATCAACTGTGTTGATGAAACAAATTTAAGCCACTGTAAAGACTTTCAAAGGCTGGCATGTGAAACATAAGCCCTTACTCACAATGAGTGGGTTACCGTAACACTCAAAAGTCACTGAGCTTTTGAATCTCTTTACAGTGGTCAATTTATTACATCAAGTCATTCTAGAATAGAAATTGAAATTTGTTTCTACTCTCTTATTGATGGAGCATGTACCACTGACAATTTCCTAAGAAAATTAACCCCATTATAACATTTCAGTGAAGTGCATCTTAAGCAAATTAAATGACTCAACTGGAATGTCCACCTAACTTTGTGATATGACCAACACCAGCCACATTGTTATACAGGGTTCCCACTCAATGGATAGAAAAATTACCATGATTGACCACCAACCAGTGAAGCCAGCCATGAAACCACAGAAATCAATTCCTTTGAGGGAATTTTTCAAATGTCATTAGGGACCGGTCATTATTTATGTAGAGGGGGGGAGGGAAAAATATTTGGATAGGTGAAAATCTTTGCCTGGCCCTCCCTCCTCAGGTCTAAAAATGGCAAGTAGCCCCCCCTCTTAATTCAATATTTCATTGATGACCCCCCCCCCCCCCCCCCCATTTTTCCACTTGTGATTTTATTTCTGTATTTTTTTGTATTTGTGTGGTTGCTGGAAAAGTACTGGTTCTATAAAGTAGTGTTTTGTTACAGTACATGCAGTATAGGAACATATTCCTTTCCAGCATTGGAAAGGTTATATATCTTCTAAAGTTGCCATCACAAAATTTGCATTCAAGGTGCCACTTTTCAGATGTTGGACACCAAATATTAAACCCTGGAAGATAAATACTTTTTCCAATATATTTTCCAAGGTGGAAAGCAATATTTTAAGTGTTATGTTATTCATGTTTTATTACTTCATGGGCTATTGAACCAACAAATATTTTGTTAATTTTGATATTAAATGCAGCCCAAATCAAACACTGAAACAGGCTGATCTGGATTTGTCTTTTATTAAAGTGTGAAATATTAAAGGAATTCATGAAGTTTATGACAATTCTTGGTTTTCAGTCACGCAATTAAAAAAATAAAATCATCAACCATTTGACAGATAAAGTCAAGAAATTGACATATTGTAGAATGGTAATAAATAAACAACATGCTAAAGTCTCAGGGTGGTGCGGTATCCCGTACTCGAGTTGTTAGGCAAAATGTACCACTCAAAATTATAGAGTTTATTATGGAAACATCATGTTAGTGTTCCTCTGAGGGGCACAAATATGGCGGCCAGAAACGAGTGAAAACACCTGGAATTTACTTTTGCTTTCTCAAAGGCTTTCTTCTCTGTTTTGAGCTCGCAAACATTCACATAGACACTTCTCTTATCATGTTGGCTTTTCAGACCTTAAAAAAATATGCGGGGAATCAATGTTTTCATGTATGTGACATGCTTGTGAGCAGACATGTTTATGTCACACACTGTAATAAAATCTAAAATTCAAATTGCTCTATTTTCAAAACAAAGCAAGCAACCAAGCTGAAAACATGCAAGCCAATACATTTCTAAAACGTCTTTTACGTGATGAAGCTAAAAATGCAAAAGTTTGTTTAATTTTGAATTTTAGTTTTTTATGACGTCATGTGAAAACCAAGAATATTCTAGCTTCTAACTGGGTTGTCCATCTTCACCACCTGGATCTTTGAAATTAATTTTGTAAAAGTAATCCCATTTGCAAAAGCACAGACAAGACCCCTGGCAAAACCTAAAAAATGATAACCCCCCCCCCTATTAATTGTTTAAAAAAAATTAGCCCCCCTCCTGCCAATCTAAAACAGCCTTGACCCCCCCTCTACATAAATAATGACCGGTCCCTTGCCTTTATTAACAATGAATCCCCTTTCCAACCTAATGGCTAGAATAGAAATTGAAAGCAAAATTCCCTGATTTTTCACTGACTTTCAGGCAGAATTTAGAATTTCCCTGACTTGATACACAATTCCTTGACCTTTCTCTGACCTTGCAAAGTCTGTTTTTCCCTGATTTGTCCCTGAGGGTGGTACTCACCCTGTAAATTTGACATTGACATCAAGTCCTGTCTGCAATTTGTTCATGATTGCAATGGCATCATGCATGTTCTGTTCATAATTCAGCTGGGCTCCCTCAGACAACCGCTATGAGAATACACATACAATATTAAACAAGCTACTATTCTTGGGTTTTAAAGTTAAGTGCCATGACTATCCTTGCAAAATGCATTGCAGTTTACCACAAAGTATAGGAATAATATGACTGCTTAATCTTGCCCATGACCACTAGCAACTACTAGGCGAAACAGTAACATAACTGGACCTTTGATAACAATATTAGCCAACAGCCTACAACCAGGAGCATGCTGCTCCCATACCAGACATTGTCCTACACCAGTTTATTCTTTAACAGGTTTTAGACAACTTTCTCTCTTGAAATGGAATTTCAGCTACATTAGTGCAGCTAAACCTCCTTTACCCATCTAAAACAAACTATTACTTCTCTATTTTAAGGGAGATAGTTTTTTAACCCTCTCACTCCCAAGGGGTCTCCCTTTGATGAGTAAAATTGTCTGGCATTAGACAGAGTAAAACCTATAAAGTCACGCTTGGGAGTAAAAGGGTAAGATATTGTTCATTTGCATTTGTGGGAAAATCAGTCTAAATTTAATTCATAGAGCTAGGACATAAAACATTGAGACACATGTGTACATGTATAATGGCAGTTGCACATCCTAAGTGGGCATCCACAATGATTTGATAGAAACCCTGTGCACTGATTGGCTCTCATGTAATATTATAGTGGATGGTGATAATATTACACAAGAGCCAATCAATGCACAGGATCTCTAATGTATCATTACATATTTCTAATGATCAGCTGGTAATGCATACTTTGGGTGCCTCTTCTAGAATGCAGTCTCCAATGTACTCCATAAGCTGTCCAGAGGTAACAATTTCCTGTAGTGAGGGAATATTGATCCGTCTCTGCAAAAGCAAAACATTCACAATAGCAAGGAGGGGGCATGGGCCATTTTCATTTTGTGTAATGATGGGAGTATTAATCCCCTTCCACTTGATCCACTTGATGTGATAAATTGATTCTAGAGCTTGCTGTTTTGCACTTCCTGTTGTTTCCTCAGTTCCGGTTAAAGTATCTGAATCATCTTCCTCTACTTGCATGGCTGTTGGAGTACATACTAACTCCTTTGTTTCTTCAGCATGGCTTGTACCTTGACCTGAACTGTCACCATCCATTGATGCATTTTCGTTCAAGTCTTCATTTGTAAATGAAACCTCACAGTTGCTTCCACTATTTTCCGAAGCTTGCAAGTAACTTTGCGTCGTGTCTTCTTCAGCGCCAGTGTCGTTGTTGAGTAGTGAAGCTCCACTCTCAGTTTCACCAAGACTGTTCATTTCCTTACAATGACCCGCTTCACCGCTTGTTTCACGACAAGGTTCCACTGCAGCCAACAAATTTGCTTCACGTAGCGACGAATCCATAACTTCGTCGTTTCCTTTGCTATCGTTCGCCGGGGAACCTGTTTCTTTCTCCGAGATTTCGCCTGCATTTTCACAAAGCTCTCTTGCACCTTGCGTTTCTGTCTCGTCCGCTGATGACGCCGAACTCACCATACTAACAGGAGCATTGTTTAAAAATTCATCAGAATTTGATGCCGAATTCTTAGTCAGATCTTCCATTCTTCACATTCGTTTACGTAATCAACACAACACGTAACATACATGCAAGCGTACGAACTCAAATGTGCAGAATTTTGGAGCAACTTTTACACCTCCCAGCCAAGAACTCGGTGTGTAAATTCTTTTGGTCAGGTATGGCTTTCCTGGAAGTCTCCACACTTTAGCAGCTTTTTCTCGGGCAGTAGGTTACAACAAAACGGCTTCGTTGAAAAGTGTATGACGCCTCCAACAGAGGCTAAAATAATTCAAGCTGTCTTTATACTGTCGCTTCTGTTTCCAAGAGCAAAAACAACCTCAGCCTTGATATTGATTTCAAATGTAACATATCACCCTTTGGCCAAAAACAGCGGTTAAAATTTAGACAAATAACCACATTTACAGACAATTCAACAATACCTCCGAAAGTCAGGTAAATCGAGGAAAAAAATTGAATAATTTACGGTCTACTTTCCAAGAGTGGTCACCTCCATACTTTTTACGGAAATCTACCAGAAGGCGTTGCGACTTTGGCTTGAATACCGCGAGGAATCTGAGCACGAATTGGTAGAAATGTTTTGGGTCCGAATATTTTCAGCTGAAAATTTGCATTTCAGGTGAATATTCATAAGCTTAAGTCTAAGCAGGATACTTGAGAAGAATCACAACGTGAGAGTTCATTACAAGAACGTTAAAAGCTGTAGGTTGCTAAAGAGGACTTGAGATTCTGCACTGATTGAATTTCGCCTTGGTCTGTGCCTTTTGGCGGGAAAAGATTCGGAATTCTGTGGTTGACCTCGAGTCACGATCATCGAACTGTACTGACGTAGAAACGCTGCATGGTTTTCTTTAGCAACGAAAGAATCCTGGGGATAAATTGTGTTTTATGAAAAAGCAGTTGAACCAGGGAGACGGTACTTGCTTTTTTAGGAACATGTCGTGGAAGCACCTTCATATGTTAAGTTTCCAGGAAGCGTTGGCTTGTTGTTTGCTGTTGACGTACATGACGTTCGGTGAAGCTTTCCCCAATCTTGGCAGTAATTTCTTCCTTGGATATCAGTATTGGAATATTCGTTATTCTTTAAACTACCCCTCAGACTGGGACGGATTTTGGAATTGGAACACCGATGGAAGAACCGCGTACAATCGTAGAAGTTCTGAGTTTAATGGAAGAGAATGCAGTGGCTGTTCCTGCTCTGACAGCGACGCGAAAGTCACTTGCAGTGGAAGTCCCTCGTCACTGTGAGTGCTACATAGTTTGATTTCCAGATAAATTGCTCTTTTAGTGTCAGTGAGTTTTAATTGTACGTTGGCTGTAAGTTAACTCACTGGTTTTAGTAAGCTTATGTCTTGTAACCTCGTTGCTTGTATTAGTGTATAGCTTCATATTGTTTTCAAGTCTATAATTAACTTAGCTACATGCATGACTGTGTAGCTTACAGGTATCTTTGAATTCGAAGCTTGTTTTCTCGGTCAGTGTCTTTCCGTGCAATAATTATTTATTTGTTTTACTGTTGTGTTAACAATGATTATTCCGGTTAATATGCACTTTACAATAAAGTGGTTTAAGTGTCTGTGACGTAAAGACTCAACACAAGGACAAGCAATTTTGTTGAAGAATATATATTGTAGGTTGTTCCCAATTGAAATAAGCTTAAGGCTAATGAAAATTATTCTCAGTAAATTTAAAGTTTAATGCACAAAGTAAGAATTATTATTAATTTTCATGGCAAGTATTATATCACTATGTTGTATTATTCAAACCCATGAACTACCCCCCTCCCACCTCTCCCCCTGGGAAGGCCCACAGACATGATCCAACCTCTGTTTTCTAGTTGGTGGTGGCTTCATAGCTGAGCATCAAACTTCTCATCCTCCAGATAAGTACCGTAGGTATTAAGCCATCTTTTGAAGGAAATGTTTCCCATTTTTCAGATAAATATACAACTTTAATAATGGTCACAAGGCTGTGTTCTAAGAAAAAA
This sequence comes from Pachyseris speciosa, assembly GCA_016490735.1. Classification (NCBI taxonomy): domain Eukaryota; kingdom Metazoa; phylum Cnidaria; class Anthozoa; order Scleractinia; family Pachyseridae; genus Pachyseris; species Pachyseris speciosa. The sequence goes on along the minus strand of JAEMWC010000049.1, from coordinate 1,044,369 downwards.
TTTGGGAGCCCAAAACTCTGAACCTTTGTAATCTAGAGTGCCCAGCATTTACATTTTGTGCAAAAACTAGGATTTCCTTGTTGCCCAATGGCAAAAGTAAGTCACCAGGGGTCACCAGCCAGTGCTAGAGCACAGCCTTGATTGAAACTGCTGACCACTTTATTTATTGAAAGACACCAGTCACCATTTGCAGGCTGGCTGTAACTGACAGAAAACTAGCAACATCACAATTTCATCGACCAATCAGGTAATAGTCAGAGTTGGCGTCAACTTAAACAGTACCAAACATATATGTGGTGTTCAAAGCTTTTGCCTATAAATTTAAGACAAGGAAAAACTATCTTTTTAATGCATTTGCTGTTGCTAGTTTGTGAAAATGTTTTTGCTCCTGGTGTTTTATTTAACAATTAGATTGCATTTGGCTGTGTCTGTGTACTCTGATAATGCATGGATGATTTCAAATCAAGGTAAGAATAAAGAAGTACACTATGAGCCACAGGTGAGTAGTGTGACTGATGTTTGTACCACATTTTGATATCCTCCGTGCGTTATCAGAGAACACATGCACTGCCTATTGTGGCCAAACAAGTCAATGTCCAACACATGACTGCTTTATTCTCAGTTACATTGCTTACAGTTGAAATCATGGTTGCTAAAAAACAGAAATTAACTACAAGTTATTACGGAATACAAATTAAAGGAATTAACAGTGGAATAACAACTGAAGAAATATGAAATGACAAGGAAAAGACACTTACAAACATTGTATTACTTGGTGAACGTGAAGGATGGAAAACTGAAGAGATTGTCGACGAAAAAACGATGTTACCCAGACAGAATCTAACATGAGAATGTCCCAATTCCACGATGAAAACTTATACAAATGAACTTAAACAAAGGAAGATTATGCCAAAAAATCTAACAGAATATGAATCTCCGTGAGTGAAAAGAATGTGAAAACAATAGGGGAAAATGTTCAAGTAAAAACAAGATGTCATTAAGATCAAAAAGGAAAAAGAAATTCCTGTATGGGAATACTCCCTTATCATGTACTGCCATCTTGGATTGTGTGATGCACCAAAGCGAGGTTGGATGGGCATAAAGTTCTTTGGGGAGGGTTGCGTTACAGTGTTCTTAGTGGAGATACATGCAATCATGACCCACTATCATTGTTGAATTATGCTGTAATAATGACTTTCCTTCAAAACTCTCACAGAGATCGCAGTGGATTGCCGTGATAAAGCAAGATGAAGGGCTGCTTTTTGGTGTGAGTTAATGGAGTCCGGACCAGCGAGTAAACTTGTGAAACGCATGCATGCACATGAAGTATGTACTCAATACATATCCAGCGGAACTGCAGTCGATTGTACCAGTCTCCTTACATCCTAGATCAAGAAAGGCTTTACTCTTCTGTGCTCCGCTCACTTCAAGCCAAGCGATAATAAAATAACTGGGCTTTTGAGTCTATAAAACCAGGAGTTGTGCCATTGCAGTTTGCATAGACCAAGGACAGTAAAAACTGTCCACAAAATAAACTTGACCTAGGAAATGAGTTTGAAACAACAAATTAAAACGCTGACAACGAGGGAGAATCTCATTGAATACAGGTAGCCAAATACGAGTCAATACAAACAAACAAATCAGTGCCATGTGTAATGAAATGGAGCCATAAATGTAAACAAACAGACGTTTAATAACAGAATCAACCGGCCACGTAAAAACGAAGTGGCAAAAGCGGCTGAACTCGAGCACATGGAAAAGCTTAACACTGATTGGACGCAAATAACAATGGAATATCGTCACACCCTTCCTTGTTTAAGAAAAGTCAATGAACTTGATCCAAATACAAAAACAACTAACTGACAGTAAATCATGCAAAAAAGTAATCTCAACTAATGTTCTTAAAGCAGAGTTCTTCGCCAAAACATTATCTCATGAATGTCCCTAGTTAGCAACAAACAAAGTCATTTGGAGACGACAAAGTCTTTCAGATGTCCAGGTGGTCTGGAGATGCGACCACTGTGAGTGACTGGTAAACTAGTTCGCATCACAGGGGTAGATGGTACTGGAACTACTGCAGGCTTGACAGCACTGTTTGCCTTTCTGGGCGAAGTTGCTTCAACATTGTCCTTGGGTGGTAGCACTTCTTGTGGGGTGCTTGTTTTAGCTGGTGCTGGCTCGACAGGGGGAATTGAGACATGAGGTGCTCCACCAGGCATGTTAATTGGCAAGGGTTTGCTACTGGTAGCTTGTGGTTCGTTGCTGCTTCTGAGGTGTCTTCTATTTCTTCTGAAAACTCGTCCATCCTCAGTCCTCACATCATATGATCTCACATTGACTTGCTGTTCTACTCGAGCCTTATACCACTGACCAGATCTGCCTGTAGGTTTCACACGCACAACTTCTCCATTGCTAAGAGGAGGAAGTTCATGAGCACTGATGTTGTAGTACTTTGCTTGCAACTTTTTCCTCTTTAACAGTTTTCCTGGGACGTCTTCCACAATTTTAGGCCTAAGTAGCTCACTGGTCGTTGGTATCAGTGTTCGAGTTCGACGCCCAAACATCCTTTGTGCTGGAGAACTTTCTAATCCTTCTGAAGGTGTATTTCTCCATTCCAACAAAGCTAGGCAGATGTCTGATCTTGCTGCCCTAGATTTCTTCAGTAACATGGCATTTTCCACTTTGCCATTACTCTGCGGGTAATGAGGAGAGCTGGTAACATGTTCAATGTCATAGCTGGTCACGAATTGCTGAAACTCATAGGAGTTGTATGGTGGACCATTGTCACTGATAAGCTTGTTAGGAATTCCATGCCTCGAGAAGTGTATCTTGAGGGCATTAACGACTTCGCTTGCGGTCTTGGCTTTGAGGGGATCAATCTCAAAGTAGCTTGAAAAGTAATCAACTGTGCAGAGGTAATCTCCGTCTTCAAAGTGAAAGATGTCACAGCCGATTGTTTCCCAGGGACGGTTAGGGATCTTGTGAGAGATTAGTGGCTCCTTTGGTTGTTCTTTCTGATAGGCTGCACAGATGGCACACTTGGCGATGTAATCTTTAATCTCTGCAGTCATACCGGGCCAATAGACAGTTTCTCGAGCCCTACGCAGGCAGCTTTCAATACCAGTGTGTGCACCATGTAGACGCTCGCGTATCTTGGGTCGGAGTTTGGTTGGAATCAGGCAGCGTAATCCTTTGAAGAGAACACCATCTTGAGCTGTCAGTTCATCTCGAACATTGAAATAGGGGTGAAGTTCTCTTGGAAGATCTTCTTTCCTATCTGGCCAGCCCTTTAAAATGACTTGAATAAGGGACTGTAAGACAGGGTCTGCTGCTGTTTCACGCTGAATTTCCAGTAACTGTGGTTCTGAGATAGGCAGGAAATCAACAGCATGGATCCGCTCGGCTTCCTCTTCAGCTGTAGAGCGATCCTCTGTCGGTCAGTAAGCATGTGATAAGGTATCTGCCAAATACATTTCAGGACCTGGCTTGTACCGGATCTCTACATCGTACTGCTGTAATCGTAGGAGCAGGCGCTGCAATCGTTTTGGGGCTGTTGCCAAGGGTTTCTTGCAAATAGTCTCCAATGGTTTATGGTCAGACCACAACACAATTCTTCTGCCATAAACAAACTGGTGGTTTCACTCAACGCCAAATACCTGGGCTAACAACTCCTTTTCTATTTGGGAGTAGTTCTTCTCACTGGCTGTGAGAGCTCTACTAGCATACGACACTGGCTGCCCATTCTGCATCAGTACGAATCCTATTCCACTGGAAGAGGCGTCACCTTGACCTTCCGCAGGCTCAGTGGAACTGAAATATTTCAGGACTGGAGCTGAAGTGACAGCACGTTTCACACTTTGAAATGCTTCTTCTTGTTCTGCTGACCATCTCCACTCGACGTCCTTGTGAGTTAATCTTCTAAGCGGCTCACATAGCTCTGACAGCTTGCTTAAGAACTTGGACAGGTAGTTCACTAGGCCTACAAGTCTTCTAACTGCTGCTACATCCTTCGGTGTTTCCATTTTCAGTATTGCGTCAACCTTGCTTGGGTCAGGCTTCACTCCTTCAGGTGTGAGCACGTGGCCAATGAAAGGTGTCTCTGAACACTTCAGTTGTAGCTTCTCTCTGTTTAGCTTCAAATTTCTCTCTCTGCACCTGTCTAGCAGCTTCAGCAAATTGGCATTATGATCTTTCACGGCATCATCCATGCTTGCACCACGGCCTGTAATTAGGATGTCATCTGCAATCTTATAGATTCCATTAAGGCCTTCTAAATTCTGATCCAATTTTCTCTGAAAGCATTCTGGTGCAGGGCAAATTCCAAAGGTCATCCGCAAATATCTGTAATGACCCCAAGGTGTCTGGAACTTGGTTAATTTGCTGGATTCTTCATCTAACTGTATCTGTAAGAAACCATCCTTTAGGTCTGCCTTTGAGAACACTTTGACATCAGTTAACTCCGGGAGTATGTCTTCGATGACTGGAAGCGGGTAATGACTTCTTTTCAGGGCTTTATTGAGATGCTGGGGATCAATGCATTTTCTGAGTTTGCCGTTAGGCTTCTCGGTAACAACCAGACTAGACACCCAGTCCGTCGGTTCTTCTTCTCTAACAATCACACTTGCTTTCTCCAGGCGAGTCAGTTCCTCTTTCAGCCTATCCTGTAAGGTGAGGGGCACACGACGGGGAGGCATAACTGCTGGTGCTACACTTTTATCGACTTCCAGGTGAAGAGCTCCTTCCATACAGCCTAGGCCCTTGAAAACATCACTGTAGGTGGCAGAAATTTCCTCCATGGTGAGACCTTGATAGTCAGTCTTAGCCACAGTTTCATTAACATTCATGATATTTTCATGTTGTACAGTGATCAACCCATTTTCTGCGCAGATGTAGAGCCAAGGAGTGGAGTGTAATCTTCCTCAATAATCACGAATTGAACACGGTACTTCTTCTGATTTTTCGGGTTGCGCATGGAGACTTTAGCCACACCCAGTACCTTCAAATTAGCTTTAGAGTAGGTGGTTAATTTCACATGAGTTTTGTCAACCACAGTTTCTTTCGGCAGAAATTTGCGAGGCAACACATTGCATGAGGCACCCGAATCAACTTGCATCTTCACTAACACACCATCCATTTCCATGTGTGCAAATATTTTACTTTTGTACTCACACATGTTCACAGTGTTGACAGCATTATCTGAAGACACAGACAAGATTTCTTCTTCTGAAGAGTAACTTGGGTCACTGTTGTCAGCAAGCTGATGTACCTTCTTGTGAGTAGACGCCTTGGAATCATTGGATTTGCTTCCACATTTCACAGCGAAGTGATTAGGTTTTCTGCGCGAAGAACAGGTTTGTCCATATGCGGGGCATTTTCCTCTTTTACGCTCATGTTGACGACCACAGAACCTGCATTCGTCGACTAACTGATTTTTAGGAACTTTTCCTTTTTCCTTGCGTGCATGTGCTTTTTTAGCCTGTCCTTTCTTCACTAAATCCACCTCGTGGGAATTTTGGGACGGCGCCATTTCTTTGAGTTGTGCAGAAGTAGCTTCAGCGGCACAACAAATGTCTACACATTTGGACAATGTTAGCGCAGATTCTTGCAATAACTTTCTTCTCACTGCATTGTCACGCACACCACATACAATTCTGTCATGAATAAGAGGGTCTTTCAAAGTTCCAAACTCACATGTATCCGCCAGCGCTCTCAGAGCATTCACATATGTATCAATCGATTCTGTTTGCTCTTGTGATCGGTTGTTAAATTTGTATCTCTCGTAGATTACATTAGTTTTACCGATGCAATGAATCTCCCATAACTCCAGGACTTTATTCATGTCGGATTTCTCTTCTTTGCCTGCAAATGGAAGACCATTATGAACTTCAAGAGCTTCCTTTCCAATAGAGGTAATGAACGTAGCGACGCGACGACGGCTTGGCTTATTTCGAAGATCAGTTACTTCTTCGTAAGCATCCCATATTTGTCGCCATTGTTTCCACTCTTTCGACAGATTTGTACTGTGTATTTCCAGTTTCGGAGGCAAGGACACATTACACATGAATGAAGAAGCCATAGTAGTTACAGAATGAGGAACAGAAGCAGAAACGCTCGTACCGGATTGAGGAGTCGCGTTATCACTATCACTCGGCATAACGACTACATTTGTCTGCCTTCAGCGTGTATAGCTGTTAATTCCGTCGACGAAACAAGGCTTGTCCTTACCAATCGATACTTTGGCCGTTTTCTTCTGACACCATGTAATGAAATGGAGCCATAAATGTAAACAAACAGACGTTTAATAACAGAATCAACCGGCCATGTAAAAACGAAGTGGCAAAAGCGGCTGAACTCGAGCACATGGAAAAGCTTAACACTGATTGGACGCAAATAACAATGGAATATCGTCACACCATGAATGTTTGACAGCTTGGACCAAAAGCAGCAAAAAATCTAAAGTAAGAACGCTGGTTGATTTGAATAATTGACAGCAGTTGTTCTTTTGGTCCAAGCTGTCAAACATTCATGGCACTGATTTGTTTGTTTGTATTGACCCGTATTTGGCTACCTGTATTCAATGAGATTCTCCCTCGTTGTCAGTGTTTTGGGAGCAGAGTTGGCGCAGTGGTGAGAGCGCTCACCTTCCACCAATGTGTCCCAGGTTCGATTCCTGGACTTGGTGTCATATGTGGGCTGAGTTTGTTGGTTCTCTACTCTGCTCCGAGAGGTTTTTCTCCGGGTACTCCGGTTTTCCCCTCTCCCCAAAAACCAACATTTGATTTCATTTGATTTATTTAGAGTTGATTTGATTTAGTCTCCCCAATTAGTAGAGCATCTGTGCTCGGCTAAATACATTTGAGACTTAAATA
>JAEMWC010000049.1:955000-1032500 GCA_016490735.1 Pachyseris speciosa | reverse complement strand
CTGATTGCCTAGTTAGCATGTACAGTACAGCTCACAGATAAGCAAACTGTCAAAATACACGCAAAAAACGTGCATACACAGTGCGCATAGACGAGTCAAAAACAATTTATATATGCATCTATCACATATGCAAAATGGGTCATTTGTATGTATGAGCTTACTCATTGTCTTCCTTTTGTTGTTGAGTCATTGTTAATTTTGAATAGTCTGAATAGCAAGAGTTACTACAGTATACACTGAATATTTAAGTTAATGACAGCATTTTTTGCCGTTTCACTCGTAGTGCCTTGTAGAACATTAATTTTTGTTCGTTGTGAATTCATGCTCATTGGGGCATGCTAAATAAATAATCTATACTCTTCAATGAATGGTGCATCATAAGAACATTTCTAACGGAATTCAGCATTTAAGACAGTATTTTGTCACTTTAATCGTCTCTGTGTCTTTATGAACCAGAGATGTCACATTTTTGTTTGTTGTCACGGCACAATTCACGCTCGGCGGCGCGTGATGAAAAGAGAAAACACTTTAATTAGAAACTTTGATTTCAAAGGAACAACTTGTCAATAAACGGCAGGTCACAACCACTTCAATAAAAAAAATCAACGTTTAAGACAGAGTATTTTGCCGTTTCAATCGTCTCTGTGCGACTTGTAGAACCAGCGATATCAAAATTTTGTTTGTTGTGACGGTACAATTATTCATGCTCGCCGGCACACGATAGAAACACTAATTAGAAACTTTGCTTTCGAAGAAACAACTTGTCAATAAATGGCACGTCACAAGCATTTTGATAGCGAAATTCAGCTTTTAAGACAGAGTATTTTTCCGTTTCAATCGTCTCTGTGTGTCTTGTAGAACCAGAGATGTCACATTTTTGTTTGTTGTGACAGCACTTGTAATTATTCTTGTTCACTGGTGCGTGATGAAAAGAGAAACACTTTAGAAACTTTGCTTTCAAAGGTACAACTCGTCAACAAACGATGTGCCACAAGCACTTCGATAATGAAATTCAGCATTTAAGACAGAGTATTTTGCCATTTCAATCGTCTCTGTGTGTCTTGTAGAACCAGAGATGTCACATTTTTGTTTGTTGTGACGGCACAATTAGGGAGCTTAAGCAGCAAGGACGATGACAACAGCGGGAACGTTACAAAACAATAGGCTTAATGAGCAAAAACAATCGCTCTGCATGTGCGTTTTACATTTTGGTACATTTCTTTCCCGTCCTCTGCAACACAACAATGTGAAATGAATGGTTTCTCGAGAACGTGAAAGCTTGACGGCAAGGTTTTCTCTCTATTTCCTAACTTCGATGTCGTTCATAGCAATTTAGTCCCTGGACAGTTCGCCAGCATTTTTTAAGTTCAGCAATTAGGAATAATCGCGTAAGAGTTACAAAAACGAGAAGTTATATTTCGAAATAACGTTTTCATTGCCGTCGTCATTGTTGTTGCTTAAGCTCCCTATTATTCATGCTCACGCAATTTTAGGCGTGTCAAAAAAATTTTCTATGCAAAAAACACGCGTATATTTTGCGTCTGCGTAGTTTGCTTATCTCCGAGTCAGGGAAAAGCTCAATACCATAAATGATCTTACTAATAAATGCCCACTCTCAAATAAATGCCTCATATCTAAGAAATGCTTGCCCTGAGATGTAAAGTTTGTATTAGACTCTCCCCTCTAATAAACGCCTCATGTATATAAATAGCCTCAGAAACCAAGGAAATGCTCCATAGAGTAAAATTATGCAATTTACTTAGTTTCTTGCTTGCTTGGTTAATAATACAATTGCATCTTAATTGCACTCTTTTATCTGTTTGCTTCCTGAACTCATGATCAATATGTCAGCAACTTTCTTTTGGTTTTGTCCTTGCTTGGTAACATCAAGGAACTACAAGATCGACTTCATGTTTTCGTTTTCCACAAACTGTGACTGTGAGGTAAAGTGAAATAAACTGCTCTCTGTAATAAAATTCTCATATATCTATTTAACACCCCTTGCACCCCCACCCTAGGACCCCTGAAATTTAGTAGATGCTCTGGGCGTTTATTAGATCATTTATGGAAGCTGTTATGAGAATTGATAGCTGTTTTTTATTTCTTTTTCAGTGACTTATATGCCAACAAAATCAAACTTTGGAGCCATAACTTCACCTACTTGCCAAGGGCATTGACCAGAATGTAAGAGTCAGCCTCAGATATTTTACACCAAGTTTGCTTTTGCAATGTAACTGCAGTTTGAATGTCACAAACAGTTCCTTGCATGTAGGCAAAGTTAAATCATAACTAGTGACAGAATTTCATTTTGTGTTGTACCATTACCGCCATTTATGTATGTGGGTGTCAACTCAGTTGAGTTTACAAAGTTCTTTATATTGTATATATGATTCTCCGTTAAATGCATGACTGTACATGTCTAGTGAGTCACCAATTTGAGTCAGTTGACCAGTCTGTCAGTCAGTCGACAAGCTGATCCAAGCTGATTAAAGTCATTGGGTGGGACTGAGGTTGCCCTCGGTATCCAAGCCAAGGGCTCACGCGAGACTAAAATAAAAAGAGATAAAATTAAATAAATAGTAACAATAATAACAATTATAATGAGAATCGGTGAACCAGGAAGTCAGTCTTTCAGCTAGCCAGTGCATGAGTCTGAGTCAATCAGGCCGTAAGCAAATGAGTCAGTCAATCAGTCAGAGATTCAAGTGCTTCGTTCTGACCTAGGGCTAAGACTGGAAAGGTAAGCTCTCGAATCTCTTTACAGTGGCTAAATTACGTTATCAACAACTCTGTTCATAAAACCGAATTTTTTTTTAATAATTTTTATTGAATCACAAATGAAGCAAATGAAATCATTTCAATTGTTAATAATAACAATAATAATAATAATAATAATAATGATAATAGTAATTAAAAAATTAGAATAATAGTAAATAGACTATGAATAATTACAACAGTTAATTACGACACTAATACACATACAGACCATATATGAAAAATGCAAAAAATGCGATGCTGCTCAGTAAGTAAAAATTAAGAGAAATGTCTTCCTTACATAGACTTATCAAGTTATCTATTGCATAAGTACATTGATTAACTTTTGGAAATGATTAACAAGTTTATTTTTCTCCCTGGCAATATGGAGCGTGACATTATATACACGCCTTGTCCTGGCGATAAAACCTCTAAGCATAGATAGGCCTTTCTGACATCTCTATGGTGGCCGAAGACTGCCACTAAGTTTTGAGGACCATTTTTGCTTTTTTGAAGCAAATAAATGTGAAACAAAATGCAAATAAAATTAAAATCAAATACAAATGCAATGAAATATAAAAGAAGATGCAAATTAAGTCTCAATCAAATGCAATTACATGTAAAACAAAAAGCAAAGCACAAGTCAAAATCAAACTTGATTCAGATGAAAATTGAATACAACAGAAACTGGGCTGCAAAGGAGACTACTATGGATTTGGTTTAACTACAGGATACAGGCTAGGGCCAATTTTGTAGGGTTTTAATTTTGTCCCAGCTCGGTGGCTTGCCAGTCATTACCAAGCCATGGAGTCACCAAGCCACTCTCCAAAACATTTTTACCTCGTTCTCCAGCACCCAAGCCACTGCTGAGCCGGCGAGCTACCGAGCCACTCTTGAGTATATCTACCTCGTTCTTATTAAAAGCACTGAAGCTACTGTTGAGCTGGCGAGCCACCAAAAAGCACTCAAAATCTGGCCCTGTGTTCTGTAGTTGCTCCAGTACTCAAAGCATTGAAGCACACGAAGCATGATGGTAGTGGCAGCGCTCAGCCATAAAAAATAATTTCTCAACAGAAAGTAAATTTTCGCATGGCTGAGCGCTGCCACTAATTTTGTTTTGCATTATCTTTTCAAAGTGTATTCAATTTTAATTTACCTTAATTTCAAATTTAGATCCTCTTTTAAAAATGTATTCAATTTTAATCTGAATCAAGTTTGATTTTGATTTGTGCTTTGCTTTTTGTTTTACATTTAATTGCATTTGATTCTGACTAAGATTAAGATTCTCGTTCGTAAAGACGATACAGTTTAGAATTTTGTATTGAAATTCCCTAGTCTCGGATTCTAAAGTGGTTTTAAAGGCTAAAGAATAAACCTTTTCCCAATTAATTGCTGTATTTGAATACTTGTTTGTTAGTTTCTGTTTAGAGGTGGGTGGGATCTGTTTTGCCGCAGAAAAAACCTGATTGATTTTCACATCCCCCCACCAAAGCCTTACCACAACTTTTTTAGTCGGTAAATCAGTGAAAAAGTCAGTCAGTCGTACAGTGTACCATCAGTATTTTTTTAATTAACAAACTTGATTGATTACAGTTTGTAAAAAAAAAAGAACCTTATGTACACACATGTAGCAAGTTTACTTCTTTTGTGATCCATAGTATTCTGATAGAAAATGAGATTGACTGGATTCCCAATGAGTGGTTTGATTTACCAAGTCTTGAATACATGTGAGTAAACACTGTATGGGAATTCCCTTTTCCCATCTTAAATTTCATTATTTTCATTGTAATGTTAATAATATAATTGTAGCTTGGTGGTCATATCTAGTTATAGTCACTTTTAACAGTTTCTAGTCATTTTCACTGAACTTGCTTCAAGCTATAAGTTATCATTAACAGGCAAAGAGCTTGAAAATCACTAAAGAAAACAAGAACAAGACATGAATTTTCTTCTGCTTATGACAGGCTACTGATGTTGAGGTGCCAGCTGCCCTAAAATGTGATAGCCCTAGTTGCTTATATTTATCACAATCTCAGCTTTGGACATGATACAAGTGCAAGTTATTTCTGTGTTATAAACTGAACTTGTGTGTTATTTTTGACAGAGCTCTTAGTAACAATAAACTGAAGAAGTTTCCTGGAGCATCATTTATAAACTGCAAGTCATTGATCTATTTGTAAGTATGGCATTGGGCAACTCTTAATTTGAGTGTACAGTACATGCAAGAACCTGCCTGTGGTATTTGTGTTGAATCACTAGCAGCTGTGACTTCTACAAAATGGAAGCCCTGGAATTTAAAATGTAAGGTTGTGGCTTCTTTGGGAAGGTTTTAAAGACAGATTGCCTATAATACAATATTCTGATCAGGTCAAATTATGTACAGTTGTATCTCATGCAATCGATCTCCCAAAATGTCCTGAGGGGTTTCTGCTAAATGATTTGAGAAAGAGTTTTAGTACATTACTATATGTTTCAAAACTGGTTGCTTTTATAAGAGAGATGGTTGGTTGTGAGTGAGTCATGTGTAATCACTGGTCTGTGTTACTGTGATATTTCTAATAGTAATTATTGTCTTGTGTTGTGGTTGACAGGGGTGTGGACCAAAATGAGATTCCAAGCATCAGTGTTCCTAACTTGCAGCCTTTTTATGGAAATGACTCTCAACTGGTTCATTTGTAAGTATATACAGTTTCTGTAGCTCCATTTTCTACTTCAGTAAGTTATTGGCCTTCTTAATTACTATAGATGTTTCTTAAATTGCTGTTTTGTCTCTCTTATGAAACACAAAGGCCACTCTGTTGGCTCATGGAAGGAGGGTTATTCTCACTTTCAAGAAATTGAGTGACAATGTGAAATAAAGTGTAATATTGGGATGTCTTTTTGTTTTCTCGTTACACTTCAATATTTGTCCTCCTACAGTTAGCTGTAAATGCTTTTTCCCATATTGACTTTTGTGATACTTGTAATCTTTTTCTGCAATTAATAAAGGCACTGCAAGTGATTATGAACAAAAAAAGAGTTAATGGGCTGTGACTAGTACTGTCTTCTTTGTTGTTATGTATCAGTCAATTACAAAAGTGCCCATCCCCGCTCCCCCCTACCCCCCCCCCTACCCCCCACCCGAACCCAAAATTTGTTCCGCACGGTGGGGCATTTGACTTTCAGCTAAACATTGGTCGGCGGGCGCCAGCTAAAGGGTTTTGCAAAGCTTTCACGCGCAAATATTCATTCACAAACTTGAACTTGATAAACTTGGGAGCCACTTGGCTCCCTTCACTTCAAGATTCCGCATAGGTTTTGCGTTGTTTACTAAATTTACAGTTGATATGCCTTTATTCAAAGTTTGGAGTACAGACATAATAGTTCAGAAAAGAGTTTTGGCGCACAACTTTTTGGATTTGGTTTGAAAAAGGTAAGCGATTTTAGAATAAAATATTCATTATGAGCGGGGAGTGTGCCAAAATGCTTCATGCAATGAGTGATTTGCTATAGATATACACTTGGTTTGCCCTTTTTAGGCCCTGACAGTGGGGCATTTGACTGTCAAAACTGGAAATACAGCAGGGCATTTGATTAAAATTTTTCAAAAAAGTCAAATGCCCGAGTTCTGCCCGGTAGGGATGGGGGTGGGTGGTGGGGGGATTGGCACTTTTGGAATTGACTGATACATTATGAATTGACTGATACATTATTATTTCAATACTGCAAGTCAATTTGGGCTATTATGCATGATGTTTCTAACAAATTTTCGCCGGCAAACATTTCTAACTTATTTCTTCATCCTACACAAGTACATAGCTAAAATACTAGTAAGATTTTCAGAGACTGGTAGTCTTAACATTAAATATTCCAGGACAAATAGGTTAAAACATTCTTTTTCTAGATTTGGTGCAAGAATTTGGAACAGTATTCCTCAAAGTATCTGAGTACTCCCTAAGCACAAATTTATGGTTTCTCTACATCAGCTCCTTCTACATATTTTGGAATCAGAGGATACTTATGTTGACACACCTACTTTAGTTAATAAATTAAGCAAGATGTCATGAAATCTAAAATAAGCTTGTAATTTTGTAAAGTTGAATTGTAATAATTCTAGTTCATCTTTTTTGTATCAATTATATAGATTTATCTTCCTTCTCCTTTCCTTTTCTTTCCTTTTTTTAATATCTTCCTACTGAATCACCTTATGTTTGTTTTCCTCTGCCCGCCTCGATTAGCTAAGCTATATGCGAGCAGAGGAAGTTGATATGTGTCTCTGTGTATAATTTTTATTTATTTTGTAACTCTTAACTGAATATCAATAAACAGAAGGTATTACATGTTGCATGTAGATATATAATAATAATAATAATAATAATAATAATAATAATAATAATAATAATAATAATAATAATAACGATTTATTAGTAGTACTTCCACAAGGTGGCTCTTCGCCTTCTAAATCTCAAATCAAATCAAATGAAATCAAATGTTGGTTTTTGAGCAGAGGGGAAAACCGGAGTACCCGGAGAAAAACCTCTTGGAGCAGAGTAGGCCACGTGCACGAAGTTGGTGTACATTTGTGTCACAAAAACAGTCTCACGCTACTTTTTATCGCTTTAATCAGAAACTAAAAAACAAGTTGTCTTGTAACTTTGCAGAGTAAAACTGCAGCCTATGTGCACTGGAAGGGATGGATATTTAATGCAGATTAATATCATATGAAAGAGACAGAACATAATTTTCAAAACGTATCACCCAAAAAAGTGACGTATTCGCTGTTTTTTTCTCTTCAACACGAATGAGTTTTTCTTCGTTCTTAAAAATTCATGAAATCTAATTTCCTGTAAAAAGTTGAAAACAGCATGCACATAAAATTCGCTTTGAAGTGGTGTGAGTTAATCCTACTTTCGTTTTCCCTGGAAGAAAATATCACTAAAAAACTAGCGTGAGACACTAGTTTTCTTAACTACAAATGTCATCTTATCGCACCTATGTTTACAGTCGTCGAGTTGTTTTTGCCCCTTGTGCCTTCGTGGTTTTGCCAATCGCGCGTTTCATGCCTCCTGCACATTTTGCCAATCGCGCCTATCACGCCAAACTGATCATTTTGCATGTTTTGCCTGTTTGTGAATCGCTTTAACAGCACAGTTTAAAAGTCTGGCTTGCCAGTGCCTTGCTTTTATTTTTCGCCATTTTTGTTTCACTCTTATCCTGCAGCAAACGTCGAATGGAGTATCTTATTTAGTTCCATTTGCAGTTCTCGATAAATAAGCAATAGGAGAGGGAAAGTATCTCTAATTGTTATTTATTATCATTCCGATTTTGTTTCGTACGGCACAACAACCGGGACATATTAAACGGGACATAAAGAGTGGGCTGCAGAAATGAAGTATCAGTAAACAATTTGTAACACGCTGCTCCAGGGCTAGTACAAAGGAAAAGCGTACACCACAGAATTAATTGCCAAAATCTCGACCAGTAGCACTTAATTAAAAGTTAACAAAGTATTGCTACACGGTAGACGTTCAAGCGTGTCTTCGGATGTCCTGCAAACTGTTTTTAAACACCAGCAGCACAGCGCGTGGTAATATAACGAGAAGACAATGAAATACACAACAAGAATTTGAGATGTTTATTCCATGTTTCGTGGTATAATTTTATAGCGTTTTAAAAGAACAAACATCAACAGCATTAATAGAAACACTTATAAAAAGGGCAGTGAACGTTAAATTCGAGAGACTGGCGATTTTTTTGGATACTTTCGACCGTGACACTAAAACACCTCGTGAAGAGATGGCGACTGCGAGACGCGTGCAGCGATGCGAAACGGCTAAATGTCTGATGTGATCGACTGAAATTTTGCGACCATTCGGGGTTCCTTCAAGGTGAAGCAACAGGAACTAGATCTGCACAGTTATGGTAAGGATTTCTATGCCTTTTGAAGGGATAAAAAGGAAGATACTTAATTGATTGCAATTTATTTCGAAGAAACCGAAATACACTCAAGCGAAATTTAATGTGCACTCGTATGCAAATTTGACCTGTCTGTGAATCATTGATTGACTGCTTTGTAAACTTGACTTTACATGTGGCTAAAGGCGTGAAAGGCAAAACAGGCAAAAAGCAAAAAAGGCAAAACAGGAAAAAAGCAAAAAAGGCTAAAAGCGCGTTAAATGCAAAAGGCAAAATTGGCAAAACAGCAAACAGAAGGCGCGATCGGCGCGATTGAAATTATGAAAAAAAGAGCTCATGTGTTACGCGGCATTCCAGATTGTACGTCGGGAGCAGTTAGTATTTTTCCTCTCTGTAGCTATTCCGAGACATTTTTAAACCAAACTCGTACTCTTTAATAAACTACATAAAATTTGCTTCGTCATGGTGTATATATTTAAGAGGGAAAATGGATATTTTGCGAAATACAGCAATTCTAAAACAAATTTTACACCAAGTTTTTGCTAGTTTTGCTTTGTACACCAACTTCGTGCACGTGGCCAGTAGAGAACCAACAAACTCAGCCCACATATGACACCGAGTCCGGGAATCGAACCCGGGACACATTGGTGGAAGGCGAGTGCTCTCACCACTGCGCCAACCCGTGCTCCCCTCAACCTTTAGCCTAGGTAGAAAATTAATTTCCTTTGACTCCTAGCCCTAATTATTCACAATTAGGGCTAGGAGACAAACTAAGGGAATTGAGATTCAACCTACCATAGGTTAATCTTTTTTCCTGAATTTAATTTTTCCCTGTGCCACAACATATACATGACCAGAGATTTTCTTGTCATCTGTAGGAATGCAAGCAACAACAAAATTACTTCTATTTCTACCCTAGCATTCTCTAGTTTGATTCATCTGAAAGTTTTGTAAGTACATTACTTTTTGTATCAAGTTATAACTCATTTGTTTCCATTTTGAGTTAAAATAAACATTTAATAGCTGAGGTAATCTTTTGTCTCATGATTGAGTCACAAAGATGTGGATCGCGATGTTTCGACCGCTATACTGCTGGTCTTCATCAGGCGATGGTGTCGACTGGCTGTGTGTGAGTATAAGAAGCACCATGGCTGGTGGTGATTGGTACATTTCGATCCTCGCTTTATAATAGGCTGTTGTTGATTGGGGGATTTCGATCCTTGTTGTTCAGACTAGATATTGTTCCCTCAGCGGTACCCTTTGGTACTGATCGGCTGTTGTGTTGTCTGATCGTGGGCATCCACGCTTCAGGAATTTAAATTCCACTGTCCCTGTTGATGTTGTTAGGGTGAAGTCTTATGTGAATAGACTGTCTCATGATTGAGTCACAAAGATGTGGATCACGATTTTTCGACCGCTATACTGCTGGTCTTCATCAGGCGATGGTGTCAACTGGCTGTGTGTGAGTATGAGAAGCACAGTGGCTGGTGGTGATTGGTGCATTTCGATCCTCACTTTATAATAGGCTGTTGTTGACTAGAGGATTTCAATCCTTGTCGTTCAGACTAGAAATTGTTCCCTTAGCGGTCCGCTTTGGTACTGATTGGCTGTTGTGTTGTTTGATTGTGGGCATCCACGCTTCAGGAATTTAAATTCCACTGTCCCTGTTGATGTTGTTAGGGTGAAGTCTTATGTGAATAGCCTCTTTAACCCTACGGGTGTACCAGTGTGGATCTCGGTCAATAAATTTAACTTCGTCCCAGAGCAGATAATGTCTGGTCACCTTGCTATGTTCTGAAACGGCGGAAGATTGGGTTTGAGCAAGCCATATGTCTCTATCGTGTTCCTTCATGATCCGTTCGTGCATAGATCTTCCCGTCTCTCCCATATAAACCTTACCACATTCACACGGAATCTTGTAGACTACTCCATCCTGTTTTTCTGGATCGACAATGTTGTTAGGTCGCACTAGGTGTGATCTAAGAGTTGTGTCAGATCTGAAAACAGTCCGTATGCCTTGTTGTTGTAGGCAACGGTGAAGAGCCTCCGATGTGCCTAGTTTGATGTATGGCAGATCACAGTAGATTTAATTTTGGGTTCAGGTTCTTTAGTGGCTGTTGGTCCCTTGGTTTTCATAAGGTTTTTTACAAACAAAAACAGATAACCGTTGGAAACAAGGACCGATGAGAGGTGTTTCTCTTCATGAGAGATAACTGATGGTTTTCTTATGAGGTGTTTAGATCGATTGTACAGGCACTTGACAATACTGTGTTTTACAGATTGTGGGTGGTGTGAATCACATGCTAGGTACTGGTCAGTGTGTGTAGGCTTTCTGTAAGCACCGGTAGAGAGGTATCCATTCCAGTCCTTAATGATCAACGTATCAAGGAAGGGAATCGAGAATGACAACTCTATTCCCTTCCTTGATACGTTGATCATTAAGGATTCGAATGGATACCTCACTACCAAAGTTTACAGAAAGCCTACACACACTGACCAGTACCTAGCATGTGATTCACACCACCCACAATCTGTAAAACACAGTATTGTCAAGTGCCTGTACGATCGATCTAAACACCTCATAAGAAAACCATCAGTTATCTCTCATGAAGAGAAACACCTCTCATCGGTCCTTGTTTCCAACGGTTATCTGTTTTTGTTTGTAAAAAACCTTATGAAAACCAAGGGACCAACAGCCACTAAAGAACCTGAACCCAAAATTAAATCTACTGTGATCTGCCATACATCAAACTAGGCACATCAGAGGGTCTTCGCCGTTGCCTACAACAGCAAGGCATATGGACTGTTTTCAGATCTGACACAACTCTTAGATCACACCTAGTGCAACCTAAGGACATTGTCGATCCAGTAAAACAAGACGGAGTACTCTACAAGATTCCCTGCGAATGTGGTAAGGTTTATATTGGACAGACGGGAAGATCTATGCATAAATGGATTGAGGTGATTCCCTACAATTGCATGGCGCATCCTTACTGTGCATAATTTATGGAGTCATTTAGAGCGCGCACGAGTGCACGCGCATTAGAAACATGGCGTATTTGCCTTGACATTGACTGTTTGCCAGCCGAAATTTCCCTTTGTGGTCGTGTTGCAAAGAAACGAGCACAGTGACCCCCATTTTTTATTTCATAATTTCAATAAGAACAGTATCCTCTATAACTGCGAAAAAATTAGCAGAAATCTATGGCTAATTTTTTGGCAAATGAAATAAATTATACAGAGGGAGACATGACGGGCCCAACATCGCATGTCCAAATTATGTTTCCTTTAAAGGATAAAAAATGCAGGGTATTTGAAGACATTTTTTTCTGTGACATAGGTGAATAAACAATCAAAGAAAGTCTAACTCTGTGATATAACACGCTGCATTGAAAAATAATTGAGCTTATTTGTTGCGCAGGGAAATTACCAAAAGTCACCTAAATAACTGTATTGGTCAGCTTTGTGGCGTGAAAACAAACACCGTGACCCCCTCTTTTTATTACGTTTTTAATATCTCCTATTCCTGTAACAACAGCATACCAAGTTTCATCGGAAATCTATGGTGGCTTCTTTTACTAAGGAATCACCTTAAGTAACACAATAGCGACATACAGCTTGTTCAATTGCCCAATCTTCCGCCATTTCAGAACAAATCAATGCGACCAGACATTATCTTCTCTGGGACGAAGTTAAATTTATTGACTGAGACCCACATTGGTACACCCATAGTGTTAAAGAGGTGATTCACATAAGACTTCACCCTAACAACAACAACAGGGACAGTGGAATTGAAATTCCTGAAGTATTGATGCCCACGATCAAACAACACAACAGCCGATCAGTACCAAAGCGGACCACTGAAGGAACAATTTCTAGTCTGAATGACAAGGATCAAAATCCTCCAATCAACAACAGCCTAAGCGAGGATCAAAACGCACCAATCACCACCAGCCATGGTACTTCTTATACTCACACACAGCCAGTCGACACCATCACCTGATGAAGACCAGCAGTATAGCGGTCGAAATGTCACGATCCACATCTTTGTGAGACAATCGTGAGACAAAAGATTAACTCAGCTATTATTTGAAACCACGATGAAGAACACCTTTCATAATAATAAATGTTTATACTACATGATGACAATATACAACTAGCGGGGATATTTCAGATACCAATAGTCATCTCTGCGAAGAGTCGACTAGTGAACAATGTCTAGGGGACTATTCACAGGGGCATTCCCTTCTAGTGTGACATGTCTCGTTATCAACTTATACACATGATGTGCTGGAATCTTCTTCTTGGGAGTTGTTAATTAAGCTGATTGTTGTTAATTGATATTAACTTTGTCTGCTGGGACCAGTTATTCAGTTATTTCAAGTATGCTTGAATTCATGGGACAAGTTGCATAGACCAAAGTAACTTAATATGCTACAGTTTGATCAAGAATAGGTAGCTCACAGGGTAGGAATTTGGTCCTAGGAAAAGTCTACTTGTGTGCAGGACTCTGATGTTATCACACAATTCACTTGTTTTTTTTAATAATAGGAAACTGGCTTGAGGTTTAGTTGTTGAACAAGTTTATGTTTTTTACTATTAATTTTGTTGGTTTCATTTTTTTCCATAGAGAATTGCAAGTCAATAATGTGGAAACTATCGCAGCTAATGTTTTTTATCAAATACCTGAGCTGCTTCATCTGTAAGTTTGTCTATAATTTACGCATTTAGAATTTTTTAATGTGGGTGTGTTTTTTTTATGGAATCAGAGGGCTCCTTAATCACAGATACTTGGTAAACTAGTAAGACAATGATTGAGGGCATGGCCTTAAACAGTCATATGTTTTGATTTGTATTTTTAGTGACTTAAGGGGAAACCGTCTGCAGAGCATAACAGCAGAGTCCTTCAGCAGTCCATTTGAAAATCTACCAAAGCTGCGAGTGCTGTAAGCAGAACAAAAACTGAAGTCATTGTTAATTTTGTTGTGCATTCTTAGGCTGGGACATTGATTCCTCACAATGTTTTAGATTTAAAATTTAAATTATTTATATAAGATTTGGTTTAAGGTGTTTCACAGAAAAACATTTTACCCAGTAAGTGCTCTAGTACTATTATGAAGGCCATTATGATAAACAATTTCCTTCTGTCATAACCACTATGAGAAATAATAACGTAGCGTCCATTGTTCCGTGTGAAACAGCTCCTGCTTCCTACTGTCAGGAATGCAATTGAAGGGTGTTCTGCAAAAGGGGCGTACACGTACTCACTCTGCTTTAGCATATACAGTGTAGACTAGAAATGGTGTCAGAAATGAAGTTCTATACTTATTTTGCGATTAGAAAGCTAGGATCTGAAGGATTAGCTTAATATGACTTTTCCCCAAAAATGAAGAAACAGAAACAAAAGGATCTGATGCATGATTGATTTCTTTTCTTTGAGTTGGTCCAGTTGTAGGCAAAAGTCATATGCTAATTTGCAGAATCCAGGCCTTTAAATAACAAAATAAGTGCAGAACTTCATTTCTGACACCATAACCAGTCTGTTTGCCAAAGTAGACTGAGTTTAGAGAGATTTGGATTTTAAGCCAAAAAAGCGATATACGCCCCTTCTGTGGAACACCCTTCAATACAATTACAATTATTGTATTTTGTGTGGACTATTGGGGGTTCTGACTTTTTCTATAATAATTGAAGGGCTAGGTGGAAAACTATGCTAAGTGGATTTTTGGGAGTTTTTTTTATTTTGCTCCAAAATTGCTGTTATTTTGTATACAGGCTTGTTTTCATGTGGTAACATTGCCCTGTATTCTTCTTCGCTGATTTGTGCTTAGTCTTCGAGAAAACACGGCCAAAAACGCATTCACCTAAATATCCACTTAGCATAGTTTTCCACCAAGCCCTTCAATCATATCAAGTTGGGAAGAAAAACAAGAGTTTTGGAGTTGGCTGTAATAGTTATTTCCTTTGACCTTTTATTTTTAGGATTTTGATGCAGCAGCAAAATCCATATCAAACAAGAAGTGTGATGCATAATGCATTTAAGAATCTTCCAGCCTTAGAGGATCTGTAAGTAACTAATTTCCTTTATTTTGCAGTGCATGAAAGCTGTGACATTTTAAATACATTTGATATAATTATATCTTTAACAAAAATTTGTGAAATTAATGTAATGTTTTTTGTTGCTGTTGTCTCTCAGCATTGTAGTTTAAAATTTAAATTTATTAATAGGCCGTCATGCTTTTTCTGTTGTTGCGCTGCTTCTCTGGAACATGCTTTTTCTGTTGTTGTGCTGCTTCTCTGGAACAGTCTTCCTCAGCATGTTAAGGATGCTGGATCACTGGACATTTTTAAATGACAGCTGAAAGTTGCTCTGTTTAAATGCACCTATTTAAATTCATGACGTGACTTTGGTGTTTTATTACCTATTGTAACTATTTTGTCTTACGTTTTGTAGTTTTAACTTTAATTTTTAAATTTTTAACTTTGACTCTGTAAAGAGCACCTTTGAACCTTTGGGAAAGGGTGCTCTATAAATGTCTTATTATTATTATTATTATTATTATTATTATTATTAATAATACCTAGTAAAGGTGAGGGCCACAATCCTTTCATATGAAAATTATTTTCCATTCACATGCAAATTAAACTCATTTTCATATGAATGGTTGAACACGGGGCCTCCATTTGAAAAAGAGGGCAAAGGTAATACGGAAATGGCCTTTGTTGGCTATTAGTTTTGTAAGAAGTGTACATGCATGTATGGTGTAGCCATGCAGCAATAACATACATGTAGCATAGATTTTAATCAACATTTTGTTACTCTGTCATTTTGTTCATTGATGTCGGTTGTTTACATTACACTTGTGCATTTTTAGATGGTTGAATGACAATCTGCTGACACATTTTCCACATCCTGCCCTGTCTCAAGAGTCATTTCCTGAATTAGTGTATTTGTAAGTACCTTAAAGGCCTCTTTTACATGCATGCAACATACAAAATGTTACGTCTTCAACAGAGGCGCCCAACGAGCCAAATCAACCAAAAGCTACATAGAAAGGCATTTTTAAGTACCTTATGATGTTTGAAGTCTGTTTAAAGTTATGTTTTTTGTTACCTAGAAAAATGTTATCTACATCTACACTATTCAGATTCCTTGGCTGAAATTTTAATTGCCAGAAAATGTAGGGAACAAAACCTTCTACCAAAACTTGTTGTAGGGTGCCCCTGAAATAAGCTTGATCAAACTGATAATTTATTATAAAAAGTTTAAAATGTAATGAACTATTAATAACTATTTTTATAAACTAAGGTCCTTTTGATATAATGTTGAAACTTCATGCTATAGTATTGTTGCTTTGTTATCTAATGGTTTTTGTTTCATTGTCTTTTAAGGCATCTGGAAAACAATTTGCTATTGAACTCCATAACAAGCTTTTCCACAACTGATTTTCCACCATCACTCGAAGATCTTCATGCGTAAGCTAACTTTACTCAGCTTTGCAGAGGTTGGACAGATTTATTTAATAAGCTCCCTGTTCATAGTACAGTTGTTTGTGCATGTACAGTGTATTTTGTTGTCTTAATTTTGTCATTATTTCTATTTTTTTTAGGAATCAGGAAAGTGATCATAGGGCATTTGAGAAAGTCACCAGCTTGCGGAGATTGTAAGACTTAGTTTTGTGATTATCATTGTGCAAAAATCTATCACTTAAAAACTTAAAAACTTGTTTTACAAATGAAATGGAGCTCAAGTGTGACTGCCATGCATCCAATACAAATGAAAAAAATGCACAAATTTTGTAATCCAGCAGCACGATTTTTTTGAGGTCATCCTTTTTTCCTTATACACACATACTTTCAGGGTGAAGCTAAGATATCAAGATCTCAATTAAGAAATTCACAATAATTTTATGTTATTACTGATTGATATATGACCTGTGTATGAGGACGGTGACAATGTTTACATGTACCTCTTTATTTCTTAGATTTGTTCATAACAATCAAATACCTAATATCCAAGAAGAAGATCTGTGGCTACTTACCAATCTGCAGCAACTGTAAGTACAGATTAATTGATTTAAACCCTCCGTCTGTTTCTATTCAGCCTATTCCTATTTCTTTTATTCCCTTTTCTCTTTCTCTTTTGAAAAGTCAAATAAAAATATTGAGCTTCCTCTGCTCCATCAAGCATCAAACCCTGTCCCCAAGAATGATGATGATAACTGTCTTTCTACAGTCTTTCTACAGTTAATATGACTGAATTGTAAATTAACACAACAATAATTATTGTCCCCTCCCCAGCTCATGATCTCTCAGGGCTTTTTCATTGTTTATTTGTTTTTATAAAGGGGCAACTTCAATTCCCTGCCAACAATATTTGTTTCTACTTTTGACAGGTATCTATCAGACAACCAACTCACCAATGCCACAGTCCATCCAGAGGCATTCAGAAATCTGACGAGCTTAACAATATTGTAAGGCCAAACTTTAAATGCTCTAGTTCCTGAGTGTTCAGTTGGCTACCAATAAATCACTTGATACTGAACTGATGCCCAGAACTAAAAGTGTGACCCTGCCTTTGTTTTGGTTCATAGGCATTTAGATGTTAACAACTTCCATTATGTTCCTCTATCTGTTCAAGGAAAAAGTCATTTGCCAGTAGTTACTGAATTGTAAGTATAGAATAATAATTAATAATAATAATAATTTAGAACTTATATAGCGCATTTTCCATGTGTATATGATCAAATGCGCTTTACAAGCAGATGAAATTGGAATTTGGAAATGTTGGTTTTTGTGGAGAGGGGGAAACCGGAGAACCCGGAGAAAAACCTCTCGGAGCAGAGAAGAGAACCAACAACAAACTCAACCCACATATGACATCGAGTCCGGGAATCGAACCTGGGCCATATTGGTGGAAGGCGAGTGCTCTCACCACTGCGCCATCCCTGCTCCCCATACAACATAACATATTTTAGTACATGAAGTAGAGAATGACATTGTTTTATTACTATTAACTTTATTTGTAAGAGAATGAATTTATGAGGACGACGTTACTTGAACTGAGACTTTTGTAAGTTACTTTTAGTAATAGAGACCTTAAGATACCCTGATTCCGGTGTACAGGTACGGGTAGGGCACCATGTTTGACCATATTTGGTAATGGCATCATCTCACTATCAGGGGTAAGTGGCATTCTACTCATGTTTACTTACGGGTAAGTTGTATAGGACAAGCGAATGACGTTTTAAGCGAGATAAACAAAAAGGTATGTCTAATTTGTGTTTGTACCATGTAAAGTCTAATTAACAAGAAACATTTGACCGAAAACCAGCTGATTAAGTGTTGGAAGCGACAAATGGCAGAGACATGTTTGTGGTTGAAAATCTTTTAGAAGACAAAATTGTACCAGCCACTTTTGTGAACCTTTAAGGTTATCTATCAAAAAACGAAAATGTGTTTTGAAAGGACAGATTCCAGGAATTTTGAGCTTACCATTACTACAACAAACATAAAGTAGCAACATTTTGTCTGCGTATCTTTCTGTAACCAAGGAACAAAATAGTTGGAGCCTTGTTAAGCGAAAAAACACTGAGCAAATTCAAGAGAAAAAAAAAATGAACAGATACTGATAGAACATTGTGACTACAAACCTAACCTTGCCAGCTGCCATGGTTACTAAACGGGAAGAAGTTGGTTTCAGTCAGGACTTCTGTGTTTAGTCCGGGTAACTTAAGTTGATGTTCCTGCGACTTTTCATGTGTACATCTAGCTCTACCGGTAATTTACCCATACCCGTACACTGGAATCGGGGTATCTTAAGGTCTCCATTAACCCATTGACTACCGCAGGTTTTTACATTTTCGGAGTGATTTTCCACCTATAAACGATGAATAGCAATTCGTGACTCTTTATTTGAACTACCAGGGAAAAGTGGTGCTGTCCTAAGTTACTGGAGGCTCAAGGTTTCTGAAAACGTCATTTTGACGTAGCTATTTTTTATCCGTAAAGCGACAACAATGGCCCAAGATCGGTTTGCTTGCGATTTCTGCTAAATTTACAGCCATTTTTCATCTTTAGCGGCTGCCTGATGAGCATCATTAAGCGTGACGGTAGCTAAGAGTCCACTTTCTCAAAGAATCGAGCAAGGTGATGTACTTTGTTGTTGAATTTGGCTTGTTACTCGACGAACTGGGAATTCGGCCGGTCGAACACTTAGTACCTTTGGGACTCGACTATTGATGAATTTCTCGACCTACCGCCACATATTTTGGAATTTCTGTGTACTGAAGATGACTACGAGCAGGAAATTTTGGCGGTAGGTCGGAGTGGCTGTAGACTTAGTTTATATGTGAAAGAATTGGGGGATGGAACGGGCGCTGTCAAAAATTCTCGTTAGTTCCCAGCATGCAATGCGCTCAAGATGTTGAAAATGTCGGGAAGGCCCGAATGCACTGGAACAAAAGGCTGTATCTACGCTCGGGAGAAGAATATGAACAAAAAAAGTCATTTGTAAGCTAGAAAAAGGACTGAATTTCGTTATGACGGTTGAATTTTGGTTTTTCGACGATGATTTCCCTAAAAAACCTGAAGGCAAAAAGGGGCATTTTTGTTGTTTCTCTTTGACGTTAAAAACGGCCAGTTTCGTTCTTGTCCAAACTCAAAAGGCCATATTTGGTAAAAATCGCTACGTTTCTTGCATTTATTGGATATCCAAATTTAAAGGGCATTCCATTTCGTGCTCACAACTAACAGTTAAGGCAATATTCGTGCGATTGAGAGAGTTGCAATGTTTTGAAGCATGGGAGTTTTTTACGGCCGGTTTTGGCCGGCACGGGTGCCAATGGGTTAATGTGAAAAAATTAAAGAAAAAATTGAGTTTTGTGGAAAGTTAAGAGTTCTTTTAATCCTGTTTGAACTATGAAGTGTTTTGGTCTTGAGGCTTTTAGTTAATACTTGCCATGGAAATTTGAAAACAAATAATAGCCTTATGCTAGTTCTAAGAACGTCGCATTTTGAAGGGGCAACTAACTTACTCATAGTCCCAACACAGAGACGCTCTAAATTGTTTATATTGTTCCCCACCAAATCTTTTTACAGCTTGCCAATTTGACAGCTGACAAAAAAGGCTGTTAAAATGTAAAAATGTTATGTGAGCAACCTGTTAATTAGGAAGTTTTTGTGCAGGTGATTAATAATTTGTGGATTTTCACTGAATGTACCCCAGTGCATAGTAGTTTCTCTTATTTAATTTGGAGAACAAGACAACTAAGTTTCAGAGAAACTTCCTTTTTGTTGAACTGTTATTTTGTGTATCAGTTCAGCCATAAGCCTTTAGTAAAACAAATCACTTCCCCCCAAATGGTAATATACCTGAGAGAATTTGCTCACTAGATTTTATTTCTCATTTCAGACGCTTGGATAGTAACAAGATCACATTCATTCTTGATGGAACATTCTCAGAACTTGATACTCTACGCAACCTGTAAGGATATCCTTGTTAAATAACTTTTTAGTCATCCCAATACCAGAACATTTTAAATGATATTGATTAGTGTATGCTTTTCTATTAATCATTTAATTAATTAATCAATAAATTAATTGATTTATTTATTTGTTGACTTATTTCTTTTATATATTCATTTACTTATGTACATAAATGCACTTATCTAAAGTACTCCTGTCTGAAATATTTTACAGCTATATGGGAAGCAATGACATTGTTGCTGTTGAGAATGGTGCATTTCCTGCTGGTATTCAAACAATGTAAGAATTCTTACTATCTGTTAATAAAGGGGTGCACTTGGGATGAAAGGAAACAGATAAAAGCCTCAACAAGGTCTCCATCTTGGAGAAAGATACCTTTAATAAATTATTGTAGAATTACGACTGACAGCCTGGAGCATGGCTGTTGGAAGGAATGTTGTTTCCACTTTGCTCAAGTGATAGTGGCTGGACTGCCCTGCAGCTGGTTAGAGTTTCATGAAAATATTATTCTTAACTTCATTAAAGAGAGGATATGACGAGCGTCTAGACTAAATGGTTCGGGCTGAAACTAAATTTGCTTGGACATAATTATTGTCAATCTGTTGAGTTTTTACATTGTATTTGGCCATCTGTTGTCCTGGTCGCTCTAATTGTGACCTATGATCACTGTATATTACTCTGTTGATGCTTTTAGTGAATCAAGAATAAACATTAAATAATGAAAAAAATCATTTGTTAAATTGAATCTGGAAAGCAATGTTTTGGAAGACCAGAGACTGGCCGTTCTCAAGAGTCGCTCGAGGTGGAGAAACTCAGCAGATTAGTCTTGTGTTGATCTAGATGACATGATTGTGTGGTTCTCAAAAAGAATTTATCAGACGTGGAAATTCTTAAAAGGAACGCAGACTCTGATTTTGTGACACATCTGCTTTCACTGGAGACTTCAACGTTGCTGAAGTTAGATGTTTATTCGTGTCTGGTTTTTCAGCTACATCCAGAGTATGTCTCAGTATGCATGCATGCATGCATGCATTTAATCATGGACATGATATCCTTGTTGGAGGCATGATATCCTTGTTGGAGGTTTTCTTTTGGAAAGAACCATGTAATTATTGAAAAAAACGAAGGACCACAGCCAGGACGAATCACAGTAAAACTTAAATGAATGTTCTCTGGGCTGGCTAAAAATATATTAGAAATTTCAAGCTTTCAACTGCCTGAACTGCAGTCTTCAACAGGCAAAATAATGAATGACACTAAAATTCTGAGAATATATGGTGTGATAACAATAAGAACAATAGATTGAAATTAAGGATAAAAAAGTGTTAAGAATTTTTTTAGCAAGGATGCAGTATTGTCCTGGGAGTGGGCATAGAGTTATTGTCCATGTTAGACATGATGGAAGTGTGCCAAGATGCTATAATTGTAAAATTTAGCATGAATGGAAATTGCCAATTTCATTTCGTCTGAGAATTATTATTATTATTTTGTATTTGTTTCTTTGGCTGTGTAAAACTTCGATTTAACTGAAAGGGAACAAGATTGTACGATGAGTTGATGGGGGCCAATGATATTTTGAAGAGATTGTTGAAGAAATGCATACTAATTAATGAGCGAAGAGAAATGGTCGATTCCTGCAACTGATACAATATACACTTTATATATCTTATTTTGGTTTGCTCATGAAATTATAATTTCAATGTGCGCTGATAAAATTTCATAGGTAAATTTCCCTTAGGTGTTGCAATGCTGTTTCTGGTTGTTTTATAAACAATGGGCTTGAATTTGATGTTTGTCATGGCGTGCACATGTGCAATTACCTTCATGGTGATACTTTCCCTTTAATATTTCCTGTTGTAGATTTATGGACAACAACAAGTTTAATTTCAAACATGAGAACCAGTTTACAAACCTTTCACAACTTGCAACTCTGTAAGTATGCAGCTCTTTACTACTTTCACATCTCACATACCATTCATCACACACCATTCATCACCACAAGATCCATATTTTTTGCCATTAATTTTGTATATTGTTAGAAACTATAGTGTAACTTTCGTGTACATATTTATTAACTTAATTATATTTGTTTGCCTGTTGATGATTATATTATTGTAAAGCCACTTTAGCTGAAACTAACCATTAGGTGACCTGTTGTAAATTAAGTATAGTTTTTTTTTAATTGATACATTTTTATTTCACAAGTTTATAACAGTTTAACATGACTAAGTGAAATCGATTACACAATACTCACACATTTAACACTAGATTACACTAACACTCACACATACACTTACACACACACATACAGATACACATACATACATACACATACACACACATACACATACACATACACATACACATACATATACACTAAACATGCATACAAGCACCCACACTCATTATAGATTATAGTACTTGCTACAGGTTGGTTTACATTAATTGCCGTGATATCCCACCATTGCCTTACAAGTTTCAGAATTAAATAGAGAATAAAAATTGGAAAATGGAAATCGCTGCCCACCCCACACCTTGACAAAGGAAGAGAAACTTTTGGCACTATTTAGACGACATAAAAGCTCCCCATTTCTCATTAAATTTTTTAAAAGTTCTATTTTTAAGAGCATGGCCCATGTTTTCACATCTAGGCAATTTAAAAAACTACTGGTAAAGATAATTGCTCATGAAGGAAGACAGTTTGTTGATTTACACCAGTAGATGTGGTATCTCGCAATAAAGGGTGTAGTGGAAAAGGAGATTTTCGGTATTGTCCACCAAGCCTAGGCAGGTTTGGAGGGAGAACTTGTCCACTGAAAAACATGAGTACCCGCTCATCCAATTTTTAACCTCGTCCCAAAAGATTTTTACGTGTGTACATTCCCAGAAGAGATGAAGAAGGGTTTCCAAAGCATCTTTACAAAAACAACAAAGAGCACTTGCTAGAAAATCAAATATAGTTAAGTTTAGTATGCCAAAATGTTTGCTTGAAATTGAAAATGATCTCTCAGGGTTGATTGCTGATTTAAGTTGATGAAATAAACAAACATGCCCATCATTTTTGTAAATGGTTCAAAACCAGTAGTGGTAGCAATTGCTCCAAAACCCATGGGGAGACTGGGACTATTGAAGGATTGTGGGATTGCTTGAGTAGACTGAGGATGACAAACATGTCATTTTTGCATTGTTTTCAAAGTCAGTAGTGTTTCTCTGTGAAACAGAATTAACAAGAGCAAAGCAATGGGCCTTGAAAACACTGAAAATGGAAATGTTTGTCATCTTCCGTCTACTGAAATGATCCCACAATCCTTCACTGATACCAGTCTCCTCGTCGTGTTTGGAGTGGGCAGTTGTCCTTAAAACTGAAGACTGCACCCACCCCAGCAATCACTGTATACAGAGTTATGGACCTTATCTATTCATACTGGGGTGTCAATCTGTTTTATTCATTTGTTTGTTGTCACTGTGAAAGTCTGCAGGTTTTTGTGAAATGGCGATGACATTAATGTTTATTTACATACTGTATTTACACCAGTTGTTAATAATTAGTGACACATTAGATTATGAGGTAGGTGATACATACCGGTATTTATGAATGTTCTAATCAGATTGTTGATATTTTTAGATCTCTTTCCAACAATCTCATTGCTGTCGTACCCAACACTGCATTTCATGGACTCTCAGCCTTAACATCCTTGTAAGTACATTCAGTTTCTTAGTGATACATAACAAACTGGAAATCTTCTTTAGGCCTAGATGTAAACAGTAAGACTTACCCAAAGCTGTATTTTATCTTTAATACAGGAATTTACGAAACAACAAAATTTGCAGAATTTTAAAGATTATGTTCAAAGATTTGTCTTTATTGACTAACCTGTAAGTACAGTCTCCTTGTTGCTCTGTCTCTTAGTTGAAATCCTTTTTTATTGTATCAGCATACCTGTCACTGCAATTCTCTATATTATATGTTCTGATATTGACAGAGCTGGATTTGCCAGAGTTTGGCAGTCCCATCACTTAATGTACAAATGCACAGAACTTCATGTAGGTTTTTGGGGTTTGCAACAATGCCTTCTTCATTAAATCCACACCCAGTGCATTCACCACTTTTTTTCCCCGCATGAATCTAAAGCACTTGTTACTGAAGTGTAGTACCTGTAATTCCTTTTAAATAAAAAATCCAGCCTGGCACTGGACAGAAATGGTGATTAAAGAATCCAGTTATACTTAACCTTGTTATATACCTAGACTTTCACTCAACAAAACAAGCAGTGCGATTGGGTGATTCTTCAGCGGCCATGTGCCCCTGACCAAATTCAAATGTATCCCAACCAGGATACTACTGTATCTCGCAGTTGTTGCCAGAAACAACAGCATGTTATCAGTACATGTAAGTGGCGTGATCTTTAGTACATGCTCTCGTCACCTTGGAACATTTGTAAATTATTCATTCAGCAGGTTTGCGAATTAAGAAGTTGTGTTCTTATAGTGCCATCTTTTTGTTTGTTTGCTTGTTTTGCTGTGATTGTTGAAGTGAAAGTATTAGATATATAACAAAGCACTTAATAAAATTATAGTCCCTCGCAAAACTGCAAAGTTAGTTTTGTTTTCCTTGAGTCCTGATGTTTCACTTGACTTCATCTCGGGAGACATTGGGACTCTTGGGAAAACAAAACTAAGTAGTTTCCTGATGGCCCATGCATTAAGTGACTGTATATTATTTATTTCAGGGAATGATTTGTTTTGTTGAACAAACAAGGGTGGTTTTCTCAAAAGAAAGGGATGTTCTTTGGTGGGCTGAATAGTGAATTGTGTAGCATCCAGATACCTCCTCTGAATGATTTATTTCCTTTTTAAGATTTCAGTTCAGATCTACATAGAGAGGTTACCTTGTTGGGTGAAAGATGCACTTGGTGGTTATTACAGCTGTAGTTCTGAAAATTCTATTCATCAGCATTCCACTTTTGGTTGTATATAAGTTCACACAGCATGGAAACACCTGCATTATTTGCATCATTTTCAGGTGAAACTGTCTAAAGTTCAGTTTACCTTTTGTTTTCTTAGATATCTGAGTTCAAATGGTATTGCTTTTATTGAAGATGGAGCTTTGGTTGTTATGCCAACATTGAACTTTTTGTGAGTATTTTCTGAAGCCCCAAAGTATTTGTAAGCCCTCCACAACAAAGAGGGCTGACAACAGTCCTTTGGAGAGTTAAAATAAATGTATGGCAGGACAAGACAAGACAAGGCAACTGTATTATATTTTTCCAAAGAATATATTGATAAAAGACCTGACACCGCAGGTAGTGAAAGCTAGTTGAAGCAGGCCAGGAGAAAGAAGACTAAATGAAATATGGTAGGCTCAATTCAAGAGAAAAAGAGACAGAAGAAGCTAAAGAAAAACTACGTAAAAGAAACATATTTCACTAGTTCATTAAAAGATACACTGTAAGAAACTTAAAGCAAAGTTGAAGTAGTTGAAACAAATTAGGATTGGACAATAAGGATGTACAGCTATGAAGGGTATAGATTAACTTTTGGAATGATAGATTCTAAATCGTTATATGAATCTTCATTTTCTAATAGATTATGGCTTATATTCAGTTCTGTTATTGCTGTAGTGTAAGTAGCATAGGTCTTGATAAAGCCCATATTTCTAACTTATCTTACCATTTACAGGGATCTTGACAATAATCAACTAACAACACTTCCAGTGGGAGGAGACTTCCATAACAGGCAAATCAATACACTGTGAGTTATAAGGAATTAGTAGTAAAATCTAATTTAAATATTTTCACTACTCTAACCACATACCTTATATAATCATTTAGGGTTAGACTTGCAGAGTTTACAAGAGTTACAAGAGTTAGACATGTTGGAGTTAATTGTTCCATTAATAAATAGATTAGTTTAATTTAGAATGAAGAGTAATGAAGAGTTTAATTTAGAATGAAGAGTTTAATTTATTATTTTGGATGAATTGATGAATTATTAGATGAATTATTTATTAATTTTAGCTGAATGAAGAGTTTAATTATTTTAGAATAGAATGTTAAGCGTTGTTTTCACTGATTTCTGACTGAAACGTGATGCACTTACATGCAGTTTTGAATGGTAAAAACAAATTTTTGTTATATTTCAGAGATCTTACTAACAACAGAATCACGTCAATACGCAATGGAACATTTGTGGGAGTGACATGTTCAGGAGGATGTCCAAACGGTGTGAGAACTTGGTACGTAGATAAAAGACAATTAAGTTGGAATGGCAGTGTAGGATCAGTAATAAAAAACGAAACTTATTCTAATAATAATAATAATAATAATAATAATAATAATAATAATAATAATAATTATTATTATTATTATTATTATTATCATCTGTTATTCCACACAGTTTAGTTTAAACTGGCAATGTTAAAAGGTGGTGCTCTCCATCAAGTCCACAGGAGCTCATATGGAGGGCACTATTCACAGGATGTTGGCAGAGCCAAGAAGTGCAGATTTCATTATTATTATTATTATTATTATTATTATTATTATTATTATTATTACCTTTCTAGCTAGTTGCTACAAAGAAGGGCAAAAGCTTGTGACTACCAGGTCATGGATCAGGGCAAGAGTGTCCTTTGCGCTGCTGAGATCAGTATTACGTTGCTTAAGAGGCTTGTGATTTTCTAGGAGAGTTTATTTAGAGTTGTCGGACATTGACTTGGATATTGAATAAATCAAGGGCTCCCCTGAGCCAGCTCATGGATGGATCTAGCTACACTTATTGTGATCTACACTTGAATAATAATGCAACCTGTTTCCCAGAGTCTATCTAACTTATTATTTAAAGTAGACTGGTTGTGATGTATTCTCACCCGCACACAACCTCCCATCAAAAAGAGTGTTGTGTGACACCCTGAAAGTTACATCTTTGCCATAATATAGAATTATTTTCAAAAATAGTTTTCATACTGATCGTTTATTTAAGCCAAAGGATATAGACTTTCTGAACAAGATCGGTGTTTTGGCAGGTAGATTTCAGAATACGCGGCTATTTCATTTACATACCATTGAATAGCAATAGCCTTCATTGTAATATGCCTCCGACTTGGAAAGCTATTTCAGACATTTCAGTAATCATGAGTAATTTTCTATCTCATCTTCGATAAATAAGAATTCAATATGTGCCTGTTTCAGTTTAAGCAGTAAAATCGATCATAGTTTTCTTCCAAAACAAATGTGTTTCATGTCTAAATATGGGTTTTTTGGGAGAAAAACTCTGTTGGTTACTTTGTTTACGTTGATTCAGTGTAGTGATTGCGACGTTGTATGATGTGTGAAACATAAGATCTAAACTTTATAAACTTGACATGCAACAACACGCAGTACTCATCATGCGATGGGGGACTCAATCCATTGGTGAATGTTCCAACAGTTCCAATCCTTTGCTCAAACAAATTAGTTGCTTTTGGTCCTTGTCTAAAGTGCCTGAGGATACTAAATTTCTTGTTTCCTTGCTTATGGTCACAGGAAATTTATTTCCAAACACTTGGTGGCCATACACTGTAGCATGCCTAGTTTTCTTATAAAAGCATATGCTTTTGGCATTGTTTTCTCTCTGTTCTCATCTTGAATTCCAACCGTGCCCTTCAGTGCTAGAGGCATCAAAATAACTTGTTTTGATTGTTAAGATATTCATTCTTTTCTGCTGTATTCTTCCTTCGGGTGACAAGAAAAATTGTTGATAGGAAAAGCAATTTTATCATCACTTTTAAGACATCAGTGTGCAATTTTTGTTGATTTCCATCTTCAGTTCTCACAGCTTGTGTACTTAATCACTTAATCCACTTTCCAACTCCACAAAGGTAGCCAAAGCCAGGAAAACTGAGCCAAGAAGTGTTTAGCAGTTTTGAAATGGACATTATTTTATACCTAATACGATGTTTGAGACTTTTTGTACGCAGAAACTGAAAAAAAGGCAGCGGAGGACTCTTGGTGTACATCAGAGCTGATTTGTCTGTGTACCGAAGAGCAAAGCTTGAACCCTTAGACGTGGAATTGATATGTCTGGATGTCAAGGATGATAACAATAGCCGCTTTCTTGTGTGCGGCTGCTACAGATCGCCAGGCAAATGCAATGAGTTGGAATTTATGGCTTCGATGTCCAGCACAGCCAAACTAATGTACAGGACTCGAAAGGAGCTCCTTTTAATTGGGGATCTTAACCAAGAAATGTACACGAACTTTGTCGAAAATCGACTTCCTAATAAAAATTTACTTGATTTTTGACATCGGTTCTGCTTTGTAAACAAAATAACGGAGCCCACATGGGTAACAGACAGAACAAAGAGCTTACTTGATGTTATTCTGGTCAGTCATGCAGAACGCTACATAACATCGGGTTATTTGCAACTTGGTTTAAGCGATCATGATCTGGTCTTCATTGTTAGGAAAAATAAACTTCCATGCCTAAAGCCATGCTTAATTGGCCATGTTCTAAATGAGTAAGGGCCTGGGAACGAGGAAAAAATGTTTCCACTGCACAAAAGAGCATCTCAAAAAATGGTCACCTAACCAACTTTGACACTGTTGAGTTGTATTGGAGCTGAAAAAAATGCTTTTGAAAATTGTGAAAATTAGAGACTGTATGGTTTGGAGGGACACACTTTCCGAAATAGAGACATTTGTATGGGATTTTTTTAAGTTTTAAAGGCATGTTATCTGGCGACTTTTCAACCAAACATACTCAAACTTGCTGAAACTGCTAATTTTGAGATACTCTTTCATGTGAGAATCGATTTAGTTCAATTTCATTGATTTTCAATGAAATTTGGATTCGTTCCCAGGCGCTTACTCGTTTAGAACATGGCCAATTGAATATCGCAGAACTTTGACATTGCGAAATTCTTGACCGAGTTAAAAAACACCCCTGGGGCACAGCGTATTGTTTCTCAGATGTGGACGATATTTGGGGTCACTGGAGCGCACTCTATAAGAATATTCTTAACCGGCATGCCCCAGTCAAGAAGAAATGGGTGCGCAGTGATCAACTACCCTGGATCTCACCTGAAATTCAACATGAAATTGCCTGGCACAATCGGCTGTTCAAACACGACAGGAAGAGTCCAACTAACAATCTCTGGGTTGCGTATAAGCAACAGCGTAATATAAGGAGAAAGGGTATCAAGGAATTTTGCAGTATTGTAAACATCTAATGCAAAACACCCTGGGGAGTTTTGGAAAAAAATGAAGCCTTTACTCCCTAACTCGTCCCTGTCCAAACAGAACAGTGTGACATTAGTTAAGCATGGCAAAGTTCTAACGGAGCCCAGTGAAGTGGTGAAGGTGTTCAACAACTACTTCACGTTGGTTGCTGTACCTGTAACCCACCGTGGCAGTGTGCAGAATTTTAGCGATCACCCAAGTATTCTTGGGATTGCATCAAGACGGGTGTTGGAACATCCATTCTCCTTTCAACCAGTAAGCTCCAGTTACGTGAAAGAGATTCTGGATAATCTAAATCCATGAAAAGCGGTTGGTGCCGACCGCATCTCACCATGTCTTCTGAGGTTCTCGGCACCAGTCATGGCCAAGGAGATTACTCGCTTGATTAACTTTCTGATTGCTAATCGCTCTTGGCCCGATGAATGGAAGTGTGGCAATTGGACACCTGTGTTTAAAAAGGACGAGGACACATGAAAAGAGAATTGTTGTCCTGTGTCGGTCCTTACAGGGTTGTTAAAGGTCTATGAGAAAGTAATGTACGACCAACTTTATTTCTCTTTTCTGTCGCCACTTGTCACAAAACCTTTCTGGATTTTTAAAGAACCATTCCTGTTGCACCGCTCTTCTGAAGATGACCGAGGATTGGAGAAGGAGCCTCAACAACAGAGAGTCAGCCATGGCCATGGCCGTTGATTTATCAAAGGCTTTTGACTCTATTAATAATAATAATAATAATAATAATAATAATAATAATAATAATAATAATAATAATAAGCATTTATATAGCGCCAAGTCAACTAATTCATCATAACGCTTTACAATATCTACTATATGGTTAAAAAATACAAATTAATACAATCTTCTTTTGGCAAAGTTGAAAGCATATGGTCTTTCTCAATCTGCCTTGAGTTCTATGTCCTCCTATCTACTGGGTCGTAAACATTGGGTTTGTCTAAACGGTGTGTGCTCAAGTTATTCAGAGTTGAGGGCGGGGCATCCCCAGGGGTCCCTGATCGGGCCACTGTTGTTTAATATATTCATTAACGACTGAACTATGCAGTCCTGTATGTGTCTTTGAGATTATACGCTGACAACACGACTCTGTATGCATCAGATGTCTCGCCTATAGTCCTGCAATCTGTTGTGAAACACTGTCTTAGCTGCCTGTTGGAGCGGTTCAATGCAAACTACCTGTTAATAAACAATGCCGAGACACAAGCCCTTCCGATTGGTACTTGCAAGTACAACTTTGACTTAACTTTGAATGGTTCTGAAGTTACTAAACTTCCCTCTATTAAAATCTTGGGTGTGGCACTTGATAGCAAGTTAAACTTTAAAGAGCATATTTCTAGCCAGTTAAAAAAGGCATATGCAAAGACCAGCACACTTAGGAGAATTAGGCATTTTGTCCTATGGACGTTCTACTAGCATTATATAAATCTTTTATTTTACCACATCTAGAATACTGTAGTCCCCTCCTGTTAGGTGTGGGAAAGTTCTGGTCAATAAACTTGAAGATGCCAATCATTATTATTATGTATAAAGATTGCTTTTAGGCATTGTGTGACTGTCTGGAACATTCTTGCGTGTCTAGAATTTTCTCGAATATTAATTAGGCATATCTTTACATCGCTTCAGCATGAATTAGCAGTTTTCATCAATTTTGTAATGCTACTAATTTTAGCCTATTTTAGAAGTTTCTAGAATCTTATGGAGATTTAGAGTATTGATTGATCAAGTAGTTTTTACAAGCGGTGAGGCCGTGTTTATTCAAGTGTGACTGAGGTCGCGTTTTAACTCTTAAGCCTGGAAGAGCTGTGAGTTGTGTGACAGAGGTCGTGTTTTAACTCTCAAGCCTGGAAGAGCTGTGAGTTGTGTAAGCAGTAATCACTAGGTTCTTGTGGAATAAATCTCCTGTTGCTGTTCCGACATCCCTGCGTTCTGCTGGACTTCAAACTACATTCCTCTAACTACATTCGAACTCATAACATTGGGGGCCTGTCCAGGAGAGGAATTCACAAACTGTTTTGCTGTCTGCTGTAATTAGGAAAGGATCGCACTTGGAAAGAAGTAGCGGCATGGAAAAAGTGTTAGCAAGTGGAAGAGCAGTGGAATTTTAACGCTGTAAAATGGAGAAATTTATTCAACTTGGTAAAGCGTTTGGCCTCGAAGGAAAAGAGCTGCTTGAATTTGTGCAACAACAACAAAAGTTAGTAGAGGAGCAATGGAGACTCGAAGAAGAGAAAGAAGAAAAACATAAGCGTGAGGAGGAAGAGTGGAAGAAAAATGTAAGCGTGTGGAGGAAGAGAAAGAAGAGAAACGTAAGCGTGAGGAGGAAGACAAAGAAGAAAAACGTAAGTGTGAGGAGGAAGAGAAAGAGGACAGACGCAGACGATAGGAAGAAGATAGAGAAGAAAGATGTAGACGTCAAGATGAAGAGAGAGAGGCAAGATGCCAGTAAAGAGAAATAAGGAAATTACAACTGGAAGCAGAGCTGTTGAGACAAAAGGAGTCTGTAGAAACTGCGAGGAGAGAGCACGAGTTAGAACTTGCTAGGTTAGCAGCAATGAATGCTGATGGTCGTCCCGCAGAAAGAGATGACAGAGCTAAAGCACCGAAACTTCCAGAATTTGTCTATGGTAAAGATGATTTGGATGCATACTTGCAAAGGTTTGAGAGATTTGCAGCTACAGCCAAGTGGCATAAAACAGAGTGGGCATCGAAGCTCAGTGCTCTGTTGTCTGGATGAGCACTCAAAGTGTATTCACGTTTATCTGAGGAAGTAGCTAGCGATTATGACAGAGTCAAGATTGCGTTAATGAAGAGATATGATCTCACAGAGGACGACTATCATCGTAAATTCAGAGCATCTAAACCGGAAGTTGATAAAAGTCCTGATCAGTTTATTGTGCGACTGGACAGATACCTGCTACAATGGTCAGAGCTTTCAAAGACAGAGC
This sequence comes from Pachyseris speciosa, assembly GCA_016490735.1. Classification (NCBI taxonomy): domain Eukaryota; kingdom Metazoa; phylum Cnidaria; class Anthozoa; order Scleractinia; family Pachyseridae; genus Pachyseris; species Pachyseris speciosa. The sequence continues at coordinate 1,000,189 of JAEMWC010000049.1, read as the reverse complement.
GGAACTTTGAGGGCCTAAAGGACTTAATTATGAAAGAACAGTTTATTGATTCCTGTCCTAAAGATTTGGCCATTCACCTCCAAGAGAGGGCACCTGAAACTCTAGCTGAGATTTAAAAGATCACTGACCAGTACTTGGAAACCCACGGAAAGCATTTGTTTAGCCCCACAAGTAAAAAGCCTGTAGTACCGTCTCAGAAGGATGATGCAAAGAATCAACAGAATGATTCAGCAACAGTGGTGTGCTTCAAATGTAACACTCGTGGACACAAGGCTGTCAACTGCCTGTCTCAGATAAAGAAGTGTTATGTGTGTGGTAAGTAAGAACATGAATCCAGATACTGTCGATCATCTAGACTAGATTGGATTTGTCCACTGCCTTCGACACAGTAGGTCACTCAATATTGCTGTCAAGACTGCATGATCGTTTTGGTGTCAAGGGTACTGTACTTGCATGGTTTAAATCCTACTTGACATTGCGTAAGCAGTTCATACAAGTCAATGACTGCAAGTCAACACAGCGCTCTTTGGAACAAGGTATACCTCGGGGATCTGTTCTGGGCCCTATTCTCTATCTCCTATACACATCACCCATTGCCGACATCATTAATTTCCACAAGTTACGGTATCATCTTGAATGTTGTGTCACTGATCTTGACTGTTGGATGGTGAATAACGGACTTAAACTTAATCAGGAGAAAACTGAACTTGTCCTCATAACCTCACAATTACGTTCCAGGCCCGCCCAGGAGTTCATCCAAGTGGACGATGAGAAAATTCAACCCAAATCTTCTGCCCGGAATCTAGGGGTTACTATTGATCATTGTCTTAACTTAACGGAACATGTTAAAAAAATCTGTGTCTCCTGCCACTACCACTTGAGGAACATTGCCAAGATTAGGAAGTACTTAAGAGAAGATACCTCTGAAATTTTAGTACACGCATTCATTAGCTCTAAACTGGATAATTGTAACTCCTTGTTATGTGGACTTCCCAAACACCTGTTAAATAAGCTAAGATTAATACAAAATACTGCTGCACGCATTGTTACATTAACTAAGCACTTTGACCATATTACTCCTATCATGTTTAAACTTCACTGGCTACCGTTAAACTATCGCATACATTTTAAAATATTGCTTTTAGTGTACAAGTGCCTTAATGGCTTGGCACCAACTTACCTGTCTGAACTTTTACACTACCATAATAGCCCATGTTTACTTCGTTCTAGTTCTCAGAATCTTTTAAGCTGTGCCTAAATCCAGGCTAAAGAGGTATGGTGATAGAGCTTTTTCTGTAGTTGCTCCTAGGCTATTGAATCAATTGCCTCTTGAACTCAGGAATGTTACCTCTGTTGACCAGTTTAAGACCCAGTTGAAGACATATTTATTTAAATTTGCTTATGATGTATAGTTATTAGTAGTTTAGTTAATTTCATCATAATAGTTATTAGGTTTATTTGTATTTTATAGTTTTACCATTGTTGTACAGCGCTTTGAGCAATTAGTGGACGCAGCGCTCTATAAATGATTATTATTATTATTATTATTATTAGCCAAAAGCCAGAAGGTCAGAACAAGGATGGTGCTCCTTTGCAACATAATCAAGTGAGTGCCGGTTGTTTAGTTCAGCCACCTGAACTTACACCTACAGAAGAAGAGGTCAAGTCCTGTATTAAAGATGATCAGCTGTTGCTAGGATGTAGTAAGAAGATTCCGCTGTTGAGCAGTGCCTTTGTTGAACCTTTGACCGGAGTTAGAAGCAAAATGCCTGTTTTGAAGGGTAGAGTTGAAATAAGACTATCAATGTCCTGAGAGATACCAGTTGCGGTGGAATAGTAGTCAAGAAGGATCTTGTGTCTGAGGATCAGTTTACTGGTGATTTCAACGTTGTGTTGCTAATCGACAATACAGCAAGAAAGGTACCCATTGCAAGAATTTCTGTTGACACACCTTACCTCAAGGGTCAAGTGGAAGCACAGTGTCTCCCTGATGCCATTTATGATCTAATAATTGGTAATGTCCTGGGAGGAAAACCTGCTGAAGACCCAAACTCAACTTGGCAAGAAGTATGTGCTATGACTACGAGGAGCCAAGCTAAGAAAGAAGGTGGAGTAAATCCTTTAAAAGTACCGAGTAGCCGAGAGAGCCCTATTGTAGATAAAGAGAAGCTTAAACAGATACAGTGTGAAGATGAGAGTTTGTTCAAGTATTGGGACCAAAATGATGTACTAGTGAAGGGTCAGGCGGAGATTTCTTTTGAAGCAAGGTGTGGAATATTGTACCGCATCTATAAACATCCCTTCGTGAATGGTGGTAAGCCTGTGAAGCAAGTTATGGTTCCTGTGCAACTAAGACCCCAATGGAACTGGATAATGGATAGTGGAACTGGCCCATGGATCTTTAATGGGGGTCATTTGGGTATCAAGAAGACGAATGACAAGATTCAGAGTGCTTTTTATTGGCCTGGAATTCAAGGTGATGTAACACGCTTTTGCAAGTCCTGTGATGTTTGCCAGAAAAACGTGAACAAGGGATCTGTTCTTAAGGTGCCACTACAGAAGATGCCTTTAATTGATAAGCCATTTAAAAGAGTAGCCATTGACCTGGTTGGACCCATCAGACCCCCAGGTGAAGAGGGACACAGGTACATTTTAACAATAGTTGATTTTGCTACTCGCTATCCTGAAGCTGTACACAGGTACATTTTAACAGTAGTTGATTTTGCTACTCGCTATCCTGAAGCTGTACCTTTGAAGAATATCGATACGGAAACTGTTGCAGAGGCATTAGCAAACATCTTAAGTTGTTTAGGAGTACCTGAAGAAATACTAAGTAATCTTGGCACACAGTTCGTCTCTGATTGCATGAGGGAAGTGACACGACTGCTTAGCATCAAGCAGATTACAACCACCCCCTACCATCCCATGTGTAATGGTTTAACAGAGAAGTTCAAAAGAACTATGAAACTCATGTTGAAGAGACTGTCTAGCGAACAACCAAGACAGTGGCATCACTACATTAACCCCCTGTTGTTTGCTTATCACGAGGTTCCCCAAGAGTCCGCTGGTTTTTCGCCATTTGAGCTGTCGTATGGAAGATCTGTTAGAGGTCCAATGACTATTCTCAAGGAACTTTGGACAAAAGAAGTAGAGGAACCGGAAGTGAAGAACATGAGCTACCAGTATGTTTTTGAGCTGCGTGAGAAGCTTGAGGAAACTCTTAAACTTGCTCATAGTCAGTTGCAGAAGGCTGAAAAGAAAGCAAAGCACTACTATGATCGCAAGACCAGAGTCAGAAAATTTCAGCCAGGAGAAAAAGTCCTTGTTTTACTACCAACTGACCATAACAAGTTGCTCATGCAGTGGAAGGGTCCTTTCGAAGTGAGCTCAGTAGTTGGCCTTAACGACTGCAAAGTTAGAGTGAAAGGAAAAGAGAAAGTTTACCACGCAAACTTACTTAAGAAGTATTTTGAAAGAAAAGAGGTTACGTCAGAAGGAGCAGTAGCTGTGATAGAAGAAAACATTCAACCCAAACGTGAAATTGATGTAGATGAAGCAGAAGAAGATAATGCCGATTTCTTAGAGAGAGGTGGATATGTTGCAAAGGAGTCTGTTTGAGATGTTACAACTGGATCAAACCTTTCAGACGATCAGCGCTCCGAGTTCATGGACCTAGCTGAGCAGTTTTCAAGTTTGTTTACTGAAGTACCTGGTACCACAGACCTCGCCCAGCATCACATCAAACTTACTTAAGATGAGCCAGGTAGCTCAAGACCATATCCAGTACCTTACAGCATGAGAGAGTCACTGAAGAAGGATATTGCTGATATGACCCAGATGGGAGTTATTAGAGAGTCCAGTTCGCCCTATGCATCTCCTGTTGTGGTGGTGAAGAAAAAAGACAACACGAATCGGGTCTGTGTCGACTATAGAAAATTAAACAAGTTAACTGTGATTGATCCTGAACCAATGCCTACCACTGAACACCTGTTCCAGAAGCTAAGTGGTGATAAGTTCTTTACAAAGATTGATCTCAGTAAAGGGTACTGGCAGATTACAATCCCTGAAGAAGATATACTGAAGACGGCATTTGTGACACCTGATGGATCGTACAAGTTCCTGAAGATGCCTTTTGGAATGATCAATTCAGCAGCAACCCTAAAGCGGGCTATGAAGAAACTGATAGAAGATCTGGATAATGTGGACTTCTACTGGGATGATATATTGGTCCATACCCACACTTGGGAAGAACATATCAAGGCACTTCGTAAGCTCTTTGCGCGCTTATTAAAAGCTAGAATGACCATAAGACCCACTAAGTGTATTTTTGGAGTTGGTGGTGTTGATTTCTTAGGTCATCGCCTGGAGGAAGGACTGCTTTGTCTACACGAGGACAACGCCGAGAAGATTAAGAATGCGCCAAGACCAAGTACCAAGAAGCAAGTCTGTTCATTTATTGGTTTAACGGGATACTACAGAGATTTCATCCCCAATTTTGCTGCTATCACCGCACCTCTGTCTGATCTGACGTGTAAAGGTCAACCAACTAAAGTTGAGTGGGGTGACGCCCAAGAGAGAGCCTTTCAGACCAGCATTACGTCCCATTTGACAAGTGAGCCAATTCTTTGTGTCCCAGACCCAGAGAAGACCTATTTCTTACGCACAGATGCATTGAACGATGGAATTGGTGCAGTTCTAATGCAGAAACATGACGAAAAGCTGTTCCCTGTTTGTTATGCAAGCAAAAAATTGTCAGGTGCAGAGAGGGACTACTCTACAATAATATTGAGAAGAAGTGCTTGGCAGTAGTGTGGGGAATCAAAAGATTTCATCTGTACTGGTATGGAGTTTCCTTCATTCTACAGACGGATCATGAACCGTTAAAGTACATGAACAGTGCGAAGTTTGCAAATGGACGTCTTATGCGCTGGGCCATGTTTTTACAAAGTTATAACTTCCGAGTTGAAGCCATTAAGGGCTCAGAGAATGTTGAAGCAGATTACCTGAGTTGGATTGGAGTATGAGTTCACAGACATTGGACAACCCCTCAGTTGGCAATTTTTATTGTTATGAGAAATTTAAGAAATTTCTTCTTGAAAGGGGCTTATGTTATGTATAAAGATTGCTTTTAGGCGTTGCGTGACTGTCTGGAACATTCTTGCATCTCTAGAATTTTCTCGAATATTAATTAGGCATATCTTTACATCGCGTCAGCATGAATTAGCAGTTTTCGTCAACGTTGTAATGCTACTTAAATTTTAGCCTATTTTAGAAGTTTCTAGAATCTTATGTAAAAGGTATATTAGCCACCGAGCTGGAGATTTAGAGTATCGATTGATTGAGTAGTTTATACAAGCGGTGAGGCCGTGTTTATTCAAGTGTGATGGAGGTCGCGTTTTAACTCTCAAGCCTGGGAGAGCTGTGAGTTGTGTGACAGAGGTTGTGTTTTAACTCTCAAGCCTGGAAGAGCTGTGAGTTGTGTAAGCAGTAATCACTATGTTCATGAGGAATAAATCTCTTTGTTGCTGTTCCGACATCCCTGCATTCTGCTGGACTTCAAATTACATTCCTCTAACTACATTCGAACTCATAACAATTATATATTAAGGACACTGACAGGGCATGGGAAATCACTGTCTTACCAAGAACTCTTAAGTATATGTAAGTTGGACTTTCTAGAGTGTAGGAAAAAGCTGTAATCTCTGATCCTATTATTTAAATGCATTAGGAATATAGGGCCGAATTACGTTAGACTTTTTTAGTATAAGGAAGATGTCTTACAATTTAAGAGGTAACGGTGTTAATCTTTGTGTTCCCAAATTTAATCTTAATTTCATGAAGAACTCTTTTACTTATAAGTGCATTCAATTATGGAATGAACTTCCAGAAGATGCCAAGCTGGCCGATAATGTTAATATTTTTAAGTCTAAGCTAAGTTCAATTCAGCTGTAATTTTCAGTAATTTCCTGTAATTTTATATTTTATTGTATTTATGTGTACATAGATTTTAGATCATACATTTAATTTTATAATTGTAGACTTAATGCACGTTCGTATATTGAATGAGCACTTGTGCTCTTAGACATTAACGTGGGTAAATAAATTACTGTTACTGTTACTGTTGTAAAGCAAGTTTTTAGCCTGTCTTTTATCACGTTTTTGGAAGCTGAGCCGTTTTCTTGTTTCCTTCTTATAATAAATAATATATTTGTTATTATTATAGGTATTATTTTTATTGCTATTAATAAAGAGTTGTATTATTTAAATAAACAAAAAATAAAAATAAAATAAAAACTAAATTATCATTATTATTATTATTAAATTATTATTAGGTCATAAAACTCTTTGTCAGGGGCATGTAAATGTATTCTTGGTATTTTGATGTGCTAAATACAAGGTTAAATAAGCCTGTGGCTACCAGAAAAATTGAAGTCTTGTTGTCTCACAGAGCATCACATTTGCCATCTATCACATTTTACATTCCTGACAATATTTCTGAATTATTTTTTACTCAAGGGATTTCAGTGGCAACAGAATTTCCTCTATTGAAACTGGGGCTTTCCAAAACGTCAAAGGAGCTGGGTGCCGACTGTAAGTAGATACCACCATGAAATAATATCAATCAGTCCAGATGGCATTACTTCTTTCACTATTTGATGCATTTAAATGCAATTTAAAGGAGTTAACAACAAAGAACACCTGTGCTGCTAGTGGTCAGGGGTTTGTCAGTAGGCGCATGCATAGTGGTCAGTACTATGTTCTCATGGTGTTTGTCATGCCAGCGTGAGGAGTTTTTGTTGCATGGTGTGTAGCGTTTGTTTTCTGAGCGTTTCCCCCATACTTCCTTTTTGGTTTCTTTCCACTGATTTCTCGGTGTGACGGGTGCTTGACTTTTTTTTAGATTTCCCAGCGTGGGGGCTCGTGGCTGGGTTGTAGTGTTGTGCCAGCCATGGGGGCATTATTCAATCTAGGGGCTGGCTGCCAAAAGTGGAAGCCCTTGGATATCCCAGGCACCCAACCTCCACTAGTGATGCAGTTGTTAATCATTGATACTGTTGTTTGTGTTTCTTCAATTCATTTCTAATTTGTTTTGTTTTACAGACAATTTACTGGCAATGTTTTGAAACAAATAGGCTCCCATGCTTTTGATGTTGTTGAAATGTGCTACATGTAAGTCTGGTTGCAGAGGTTTGACATCAATTTTACATGCTTCATTTCCAAAGCATAGTGCACTCTTCATAGTTATTATTAATGTTAATTAATTATTTATTAGCTTAGAGGAGGAGGGCTGCTAAGAGCTCTCATTATCATCATCATTATTATCATCATTTAAAGAAATTTATTGACATTATTGAGACAAGATGCAACATAATTATATATAACATTTAAAATAGATAAAAGTACCTGTGAATAAAATGGTATTGGTCCTCCTTCACGTCGCGATAAAAGTCTTAAATTGAGAGCTTGGTAAATGTATAGAGACAGCATTCCATACGATGGCACCTCTGTGGCTGAGTTGGAGAAAGTATGAGTTTAAATGAAATGCAGTAATCTTGTTGTCCCTAATGTAGTTCATCAGATGACTGAGGTTGTAGTGGTTAGGTTGACTGGGGAATTGAAGATATTTTAATCACTTATAATCCACCTCTGACTACCTGAATTGGCAGAACAGTCTTTGCAAAAGTGCACCCACCACCAAAATATTTCTTTGCTAAAATAGTATCTTTGCACCATTCCCTGTAACATTTCGCATCACAGTTTTGGACTTTTTATGGGCTTCAAAACATACAAAAAACGAAGCATCATGGAGTACCCAACCGATTCAGAAGGGGCGTGGTCTATTCTTGATTTGATTTCACAAACTGCTTTGCATGCATATTTACAAAGACGTACCACAAGGTAAATCAGCTTGTGGCATCTAATGGAGAATAGATCCATGCCCCTCACTAGCTTGGTTATGGGACAGATGATGGCCATACTTTGTAACTTTTACAGCCTATGAAAAGTCAAGATAACAAGCTAGTCAAGATTTGGTCAAGGTTTGAAAGGCACAATGCATTTCAAACAGGTGCAAAGATTTATTTAAGCGAAAAAATAATTATTTTGGTGTTAGGTGCACTTTTATTTTCATAGCCAATCTTTATGGGTGAAAATGTCCAGCTGTTAAGTAAAGTCTTCTTCCTAGTGAAAGGTTTCGTCTGTTTGAACTGTAAAGGATTGATGAACACTTTCAAAGAAGTAACCTGTTCATATTTTTGCTTCTTAGTGAGCTGAACAACATGGAGCTTACAACAATAGTCACTGAAGCTTTCAGAAACGTGACTGTTGGAAGAGATTTGTAAGTATAGATACTCTCAGATCCACTAAAATCTACCATGTAAACCAATAATCACGGCTTGCCATGGTGAACGTAATGATAACTATCTCAGAAAATTGGACTGCAATGCATGATTGAATGTTTGCAGCCTTTCTTATGACTGTTATTTCTTATTATTATGCAGTAGTGTATAATAATATACAGTATAAATCATAAATGGTTTGAACCTAGGAGGTCATATCATAACTAAGTGAAGCACGATTGTCCGGGTGAGTGCAGTCCTCAGAAGGACTGTTTGTGATGACATTGACTGACATTTTGAGAACCTGAGCAGAAGTCATCCTTGGCTAAGTCAATAGTGACCCTCAAATCAGACTGCAAGTGCGAGATCGAGTAGGAGTACTACTTTTCAATTCATGTATTATTATCATGTATGACACCAACTCTCATTCCTAGAGCCTCATTCTATTCTGTTCAACAACACTGAGGAGCGAGGCCTCTCAGAATGCAGCCATTTTGAAATTTGAAAGTTGTGCTCGTACTCAATCTTGTACTCATAGTCTGATCTGAAGGTCGCTAATGTCACCACAGATGGTCCTTCTCAGGACCACAGTTAGGGTTGTCATTAGGGGCTGTAACCCACAGCACCTGTTACAGTTGAGCTCAGTTGATGTTATAGGTGGTATGGGTGGTGGCTTTGTAAATAAATAATGTTCACGGAGCAGGATCAGATGTTGCAGGTGTCAAATTTCATGTGAGGCCAGTTTCCAAACTTAAATATAAAGTACAGTATGGCATGCACAGTTTGTACAAACGGCATTGGCAACAACAAAAAACGGAAAAGTTTGTGCAGTCATTTACATGTGTTACTAACACATGTGTTTCTTCTTTTTTTATGTAGGAGGCTATATAACAACAAGATTGCTACTTTTGAAGAAAATCCTTTTGTTTCTGTCAGAGTAGGACAAAACTTGTAAGTTAATTCTCCATGATCATCAATAGCCTTGTATGTATATGTTGTGGTTCAATTTTATCATTGGTTTTACTTTTTCTCCCTTTGTTTTTGAGTATGGTAATGTATGTTAATGAAAGGTAATTTATGATAATTAACTTAAAACAAAGGGAGAAAAGAATTAAATCAAGGATGAAATTGAACCATAACATATATTACCAGTTTGCCTTCTAAACTACTAATATGGCAGTCAATATTACAGGGTCATATGTCCTGAAAATGGACAGTTTTCATAGACCTTCACATTTAAATCAATAGTCTTTGGTCGTCAGGAGATGTTTGTGGATACTGCATGCCATTGAAACCCCACACCCAACAGTAAATTCGATTTTTCATTATTCTGTGTTCATCTTAGTGAAAAAGCATCATGGCTGTTTTGTTTTCTTATAGTGGACTTCAAAACAATTTGATCCAGGCCATAACTGGGAAACTGTTTGGTGACTCACAAACGTCTTCCATAGACACTCTGTAAGTATTGTAAGTTACAGAACATGAGTCAATGTTTAACTTTTCCCCTGATAAGTTGTAAGGGAATGTTTCCTTGTAGTTCTATTGGGCATCACTGACCCATCTTGGCAGGTTGGGTTTGATAAGCCATATTAAGTAGAATGCCTGGTATCCTTTGTATTTCTCTGGTAATAAAGAATTTTCTGTTTGGTAGTGAAAGAATATTACACCGTAGTCTGTAAGCATTTTGGAAAGTATTTTGTCAGTGTGTTACATATCATACCGTGATGATGAGGATGATGATGATGATGATGATGCTACCCTATAGGGGTGCCACAATTACTGGTAGCCCAGTAGTTTCCATTGTGGCCCACAAATAATGCAAATAAACTCAACATGATAAGAATTCCAACTGGCCGGAGGCAAACCAGTTGGCTATTTACATTGATGACTGAGGAGTTGAACCAGGAACTACCCAGAACAAGACCAGACAGCAGCCAGAGCTGGATGTCAACCCAGTGCTACCGCATTGAGATCCATTACCCTAACCACTCGGCTATCCTGTCCCCTTCTTTCCATTATTCCATTGTAAGCTATAAATCCAAACACTAAGTCTTGAAATACAGCTGAATGTTTGTAGTCCATTTGTGTCCTTACTTGTAGCCCATCTGTGTTCTTGTTAATTAACAATTACTGGATGAGGCTAAGCATGATAGTGAGAATTATCCTGGCCAATTCGAAATCAATAATTGTTTTATTATGCATAAACTTGAACGTTTGTAAAAACAAGAGCACGTACAAGAAACTAAACATACTATGTCGACTTGTAAACAACTCTGTTTTGGTAAGCTTACAATCTAAAAAGTTGCAGTCCAAACGTTTTCAGCAAAACTTTACAAAAACCACTCAAAAACATGTTTTAAGACTTTGACTGAATACAGGCCGTTTTGGTAAAACCCTCTGCAATACAATTCCAGAAAAGCTTCAGCAAAACAAACGTGTTTCTCGCGTGTGTAAAATGACGTCACTTCTGTATGTATAAAACCTGTCAGTAGGTATGAAGTAACGAAAACAGTGCTAGCAGTAATTGGCTATGTGTTTTATGCCAATCAAAATTGAGATAATGACACCAATACATAATAATAATCTTTCACTGTATCTCACTTCACTGTTTGTTTGTTTGTTTGTTTGTTTTGTTTGCTCAAGGGATCTTTCCAACAATCAGATACAATCCATGCACGATGATGCTTTTAAAGGAGTGATTGGAATTGAAACTATGTAAGTGTATTACTTTACTGAAGCTTCCAAAGAAAGTGACAGTAACCAGTTAGTTTCCTCAATGTGAGCCATCTCTGGTAACCTACCACCCTCACTAGAGATGTACTGTACTCGTACTGCAGACTAAGCCCCTATGTATTTGGATAATGTTAGATGTATTATACTGTGTAGAAGGCCTTCCAAGGGGTGGTCTGGTGTCGCTTTGTCACTCATTTACAACTCTATCTGTCGCTTGTTTAGTTAGGGACAATGTCGCTGTTGCAACGTAAACAAAGAGGAATGGAAAATGAATTGTCGCTGTCGCAAACTGTCGCGTGTTTTCTGCCAATTTCTGTCGGTTGTCGGTATTTTGGGAGAAGATTGTCGCCTGTTTTCGGAGCCATGTCGCTTGTCGCTTCTACCCCTTGGAAGGCCTTGTGTACCAGCAACTGTGAAACCTACCCCTCAGCTCCTGTTTTCTCGACAAACAAAATGTGAAATGCCAAAATGCCAATGTTTTGTACTTCATCGCTTAAGGGAACCCTTCCTTTTTTACCCGGAAAGAAAGTCTTTTTTGTCGCTTCAATTGTGAGAGAAGAACTTAATAATTATAGGCAACAGAACTAATATACTATACCTATAACTATACCGCCAACCGGTTAGCTCAGTGGTAGAGCACTGGACTACCGTGCGGGAGGTCGCGGGTTCAAACCCCGGCCGGACCAACACTCAGGGTCGTTAAATAATTGAGGAGAAAGTGCTGCCTTTGTAATGACATTGACAAACGGTTAGACTTTCTAGTCTTCTCGGATAAGGACGATAAACCGTAGGCCCCATCTCACAACTCTTTATAATTCTCTGATTCTGTGGGACGTAAAAGAACCACTACGGACGTAAGAAAACTCTGGCAGTGACCACCCCTAGTGTCTGTCTTAATGTGATATTGGCATTACGGGGGCACTCATAACTCAGCGTTATAAGCAGTCTGGCAAAGTCCCCCGGCCAGTGTTGTAATGCGCATTTGAATATTGCATAGAAAATGCGCAATATAAATGTGATATATTATTATTATTATATTATAAAAAGGAGGGGATGGCTTGTCCATGGAAAGGACGCAATTAACATGATTTTTTGTTATTTTTTGATCTTCTCATCTGTGCAGCCATCTGGAGAACAACAAACTAGCTACATTTCCTTCAAAACCTCTGAAAAATCCAAATCCTACGTACTTGTGAGTATATAATGCAGATTATTTTGTGTTCATTCTTTGGTGAAGGTCTCTACCTGTGCTTTATTGCTGTTAGCTGAGACATCAGAGATCCAGGAAAATAGATATAATACAGGGTTCGGTTCCTGAAAGATGTAATAACTCTTTTCCACGGATAAATCTGCCTTATTCCAACAGGTATTCTTGGAAGAAGGCAGATTTATCCCTGGAATAGAGTTATTACACCTTTCAGGAACCAGCCCCATGCAAATAGCTTCTATAGCTCATTTGTTTTGTTACTCAGTATAGTTTTGTGAATTTTGGTTGCTTAGCTAGTAACCGTTCTATTCTTGGTTTTCAGGTACCTGACAAATAATCAAATTGCTATCTTCAATCCTGGAGACCTGGACACATTTACAAATCTCCGGATCCTGTAAGTATCCCGTCAAACGCCAGTGGTGGTTGATTTTTTCTTTGAGACATATTAGCGCCAAAAATTACTTCCCTTAGTTACTGTAATTTTGACCTCTACTTAGCGGTCACCCTTCATTAAGTCCCAATGAGCTGTTTCTATTGTTTTGACGTGTATTAAACGGTCATTTTTCTAAAAGGAAATCACTCAATTAAATACCAATACTGAATGTAAGAACTTAACACTGTGTTCCACTTTGTCATACCATTCTATTCAGTGCAAGAAATCTTGATTTTCTAAGGGCCTTTGAGCATAAACTGTCACAAAATGTCGTTTTTGTGTTTGATGTGTATTCTGTGCAACCTGTATTGCGCGGTCATCTTTCATTAAGCGATCACTAAGCCATACCCCGAGGGTGACTGCTTAATACAGGTTCGACTGTAGTCTACTTATTCTTATTCCGGTTTCGAATGAGAGAATAAGAGGAATAAGGTTTTTCCAGAAACAGGCATATTCTGAAAACGAAATACTCTTGACGGAGTGACCAGAGAACTGCGTGGGGAATAGTCTGGATCAATCGTCTGAACCTGATTCCAGCCAAAATCTTCACAAAGAGACGCATAGTTTATGTATTCCGAGCAATCCGTATTGTGTTCATTCCATGCAGAATGAACCGAACCTAATTCTGTTTAACTATTAGATTATGAGCTCTAGATTTTTATCACGCATAGAAATCGAGAGCGAATAGAGCGGTTTTCAATTGAGTGTCGAAAGTGAATTGTGTTTGCTTTGGTTTTGCATTATTCCGCTCTGTGATTGGTCAGCAAAACTCGCGCCACTTTCTCAACCAATGAGAAGCAAAACCAAAACCAATCGTGACTTGCACGCGCGTATTTTCCCGCGCTTTGCACCGGTTGCAAGTGATTGCTTTGAATTCTGATTGGCTCGATGCGCTGTTTTAGTCTGTTGTGGTTGGTCAGAGTAATTGCTTTTGGTTTTGGTTTTACGACACTCAATTGAAAACTGCTCTAATCTAATTGTTTTAGTATAAATCTACTAGTCTTTCAAAACTAAACAAGTAAATTATGTAAATCCTCCTCGCAAACACTTCGAAAACGCGAAGCGGCCGCCATTTTGTTGACAACCGCTACTCACTATCTACCACAGAATAGATAGCGAGTAGCGTAGCCAATCAGAGAACAGCATTCGTGATAGAACGCTAGTAGATTTATACGAAAATAAAATATAAGTAATAAAATAATAAATTCTTTGTTTGTAGCGGAAATGAACTAAGCTGCTGTAGCTAGTTCACAGGCACTCCACTTTAAACAAATAGAGCGGTTTTCAATTGAGTATCGTAAAACCAAAACCAAAGCAATTAATCTGACCAGTCACAACAGAAGTAGGCAATGCAATGAGCCAATCAGGATACAAAGCAATTACATGTAGCCGGCGCAAAGCGCGGGAAAATACGCACGTGCAAGGCACGATTGGTTTTGGTTTTGCTTCTCATTGTTTGAGAAAAAGGGTTTTCTTGGCCAATCACAGAGCGAAGTAATGCAAAACCAAAGCAACCGAATTTACTTTCGATAGACTACTCTGTTGAAGATCGCTGTATACCCGGTTGTACTTCAAAGTAAAAGCAAAGTTTGTTCCCTGTGATAGGTTAAAGTTCAATAGCTGATTGTATATGTGGCAAGATTCCCTATCTGTAGTCGTTTATTGTACTATTGTGTTGTATCTTGAATTACTTTCGACACTCAATTGAAAACCGCTCTATTTCAAATAAACATAACAGATTAAGAAACCCAACTGGCAGGAGGCGAAACAGTTGGCTGTTTACAAGCGTGGCCAACTCCAACTAGCGGCCAGACCAGGACTTGAGAGATGACTTGCCGTTGCAACGCAGTTTAGCTACCTAATTAGCATACGATTAAGCCGATCCTAATATTGCTTGCAGAAATCTTCAACAGAATGATATAACACAACTGGGGACCAACTTGTTTGAGAAGCAAACACGCTTGGAAATGCTGTGAGTATGGAAGCATTCGCCATGTTCATGAAATTGATAATTCGTGGTTTCTGTTCTGACCATGTCAAATGATTGATTGATTGATTGATTGATTGATTGATTGATCGATTGACTCATCAGGTGACGCTAGTCTTGCTACTTATTGCTGTTTTGTTTTCAATAAGTGATTGGTGTAGTCTTTCATTCACCTATTCACTGATTTGTCCACCCAGATCAGTATTTATTCATCCAGCCAACCAGCCACTTGACGCACCCCAGCCCTAACCTTGACCCAAACCTATCCACCTAACCGCCGACCGGTTAGCTCAGTTGGTAGAGCACCGGACTACCGTGCGGGAGGTTGCGGGTTCAAACCCCGGCCGGACCAACACCCAAGGTCTGTAAAAGAATTGAGGAGAAAGTGCTACCTTTGTAATTACATCTGCAAACGGTTAGACTTTCTAGTCTTCTCGGATAAGGACGATAAACCGTAGGTCCCGTCGCACAACTCTTGTACCTAATAATCTGTGGGACGTTAGAACCCACATACTGTTCGAAAAGAGTAGGGAACGTAGTTCCCGGTGTGGTGGTCTATCTCTATCTTTCAGTTGTCTTTGACATTCATGTGTGGTTTGGGTGGGTGGCTGAGATCAAATTTCGACTGATAGCGGCTGCCAGAGGCGCCCTTACAGGCTGACGTCCGATCTCACCCTACAGAAGCATTGTAAACCACCATGAAACTATGTGATATGAGCGGTATAAGTTCATTACTATTAATAGTAATGGATATTTCTCTCCATCTGTCCACCCATCCATTCATCCATCCGTCTGACAGTCCATCCTTTGCTCCCTCCCTCTTTCGCTTGCTTGCTCGTGCGTGCGTGCGTGCGTGCGTGCGTTTACCACATCCTTCCATCAATTTGGCTGTCCTTTTATTCCTTCACTTGTTTTTGTCTTACTTGGTTGCTTTCTAATCTAAAATATTTTGTTCTATAGATACCTAAGCCAAAACAATATTTCAGTGGTTCAGAGTGGAACATTCAATAATCTACGGAACGTTGAATATATGTAAGTGAGCTGGCTATTTGTAACTATCTAGTTAGCCTCTAGCAAAGAGGCTTTTTGCAGCAACACTGTTTACTATAAATATACAAGCCTGAATTGTTTTCAGGCTTTATTTTCACTACTGCATAATTAGAGTTCATAACTGCGATGATCATTCACACATTCAATGTTGTTTCTGCTGAAGTGATTTTACGTATATATGCAAATACTTGACTCGACTTAACTTAACTCGTTACAAAATTAAAATGTCAGAAACCAATCATGACAGCTCTCTCATTAGGTGCAAATTTGGGGCACCTCAGTTGTCATTCTTTTGAATGTACATTTTACTGTTTTTCATCTTTTTCTATGTATTTAACAGATATTTACAAGAAAACCGGATTGTTTTCCTTCCAACATTTCCAGCTTTAACAAATCTAAGAACACTGTGAGTATTATCTATTGAGTTTTCACAGCTGCAAGTTGCAGTTGGTCATTGTAAGAGTCCAAATCATTTTAATGGAGCAAGGAGTCAAAGCTAGTAGATGTTGGATTCACTATATATCTTCTTCACAGAAGACAGCTTTGTAATAATAATAATAATAATAATAATAATAATAATAATAATAATAATAATAACCAAATCTTTATTAACAAATTTTCAAACAATCTTAAACTTGCAGCACATGATCCACTAGAATTGCTAAAAAATGATATTCATAATTATATGAGTATTGTTTATATGAATATAATAATTAATAAACTAACTAATTAAAATCCTGTTTACAATCAATTTAATAAATATCGTATTGTTAGCAAATTAAAAACTAGATATGTGACAAACAATGGTAACTATTAAAATCCTATTTACAATTCCTGTTGATTTTAAAAAGCACTTAATTGAGCTTAGAAAATCTAGGCCTGAAATTATGAATACAGCTGTAGACCAGCTACAGCGAGAGTGAAGTCTTCTGAGACCTCGCGTGATTTGAATGGATATCTAGAACCTCTGACGCATCTATGTACAGTTCTTAATATAACAAGCGAAAGCTGTATTCGAAGCCAGGAAATAACGCTGGCGCAGGGTTCATCGTTCTTAGTCGAAAGCTTATTTGCGAGAGTTCTTAAAAAGTTCTGTCAGTCGAGTCCCATGCCCCCGTTTGTACCAAAAACCAGTGGTGTAAAGGTTCCCATCTCTACATCCGTCACTCTCTGGTTGTATTTCCTCTTCTTCTCTAATAATAATAATAATAATAATGATTTATTGACAGTATTTCTACATGGTAGCTTTATGTCATATTAACTAAAGAACTGACTACTTAAAATCTAACTCATTACAAACATAACGCACAAGTTAACAACTGTTTAACGCCTGCGTCGCAAGTGGAGGTTGGGTGCTCAGGGACCTGGGTGCTGGTTCCGCCGACCCAAACCCAGGTCGGTAGAACACCCCATAAGCCTGCCGTACCCGCAACCCAGCCACGAGCCCCGCCCGCCATGCCGCAGGACCTCTGGGTAAACAACCCGGAGAAATGGGGGGCTCGTGGCCACTGATCCACAGCCCCAAGGGGCCCAAACCTGAGGCACCCAACTCCAAATGAAGTGACATTAAAGTTCAACCTGCTAAACCAACTGATGAACACCCGAGTAAGAACATCAACTGTTGAGCGGATGTACCGTTTGTAGGCACCACTAAACCACCGGCCTAAGGACTTGAAAGAAATGATCTGGGACTCCCCGGGAAGCTGCAGTAGTGACAGCACCAATCTGTTAGCTGTGGCCCGAGTAAGAACCATGATAACCAGCGGAGTGTAAAATAGATTGGACCAAACATGACAACCGCTGCCTAGTAAAAAGACGACCATCCGCATGACACAAAATAACTAGAAAGCTACCCAAGGCGATCACCGGGCAAAGAACTTTTTCCCCCGGCCCAAGTAGATGACGCAGCCCACGGAAAATGCAGTCAGTCGTAGTGGACTTGATGTGAACACTGAAGCATGTAGGATCCACCAACGCATTAGCCGCACGTCACCAACAACCAGGTGGATACCGGGGTCAAACATAGAATTAGTGATGAACTTGCCTGCGTGTAAAAGCCAAAGAACCCGAATGAGACACGGTCCTGGGATGTGAGGACTAACGTGTGCTGAATGACCTGCAAGAGATTAATCGTAATAGGAGTGGACCTCTGTACATGTCTATAGCCCTCAGTACACGCTCCAGTGGCAGACAGTTGACCAAGGGTTCAGGTAAACCACTGTAATGTGAAGGGACCACACTACACTGAGGTACACCATGATGGATAAGTGGTGGACGCTGTCGGCCAGAAGCGATGCAAATCGGATGAGTGACTGTTCATCAGGTGGCAAAAGAGCACCCTCTGGACTCAAACGGCCATCCTATCAGCGGAAACAGACCTAGCGATGTTGGGCTGATAAGTAAAAATGACGTGTAGCTGGGGGAAGGCCCTGGGCGAGGATAAAGGAATCTCGCTGTCAACAAGAACTCGCAAATACCGCTAACGCCAATGGCTAAAAGGTCACACAAACTGCATCTAGGACAAAACACACCCTACAGTCCCGCAAACCACAGAAGGGAAACCAAAACACCCTAGGCAGGACACGCAAAACAATATAATCCCGCTCAGGGCAAATTTTCTTTCAAACATTTATTCAATTAAAATATGATTATTTGGGGTGTATAGGGTTAGGGTTTCCTTCATATACAGTATTAATTAATTGAAATAAGCCTGTTCCGTAACTGGATCCTCCTCCTAGACAGGACACGCAAATCCGCCAAAAAACGTTAACCACTCACCGCAAAAAAACACGCAACAAACACCGCCAACCGCACACCGCCACAGTCCTGCAAAACGCATAGGGGATACAAAAACACCCCAGACAGGACACGCAAATCCGCTAAAAAAACGCTAACCACTCACAGCAAAAACCATGCAACAAAACACCGCCAACCGCACACTGCCACAGTCCTGCAAAACGCATAGGGGATACAAACACCCCAGACAGGACACGCCAAAACGCTAACAAACCGCCAACCGCTCTACACGGCCAACTGCATCTAGCTACAGTCCTACAAAATACGCATAAGGGATACAAACAACCCAGACAGGACATGCAAATCCTCTAACAAAAAACCGCTAACAGACCAACTGACAATGCTCCTAGTAGTAACTAAAGTTAAATTGCATTAACTAAATTAATAATAAATAAATAAATAAAATAGAGTGCTTAAGACTAGTTAGGATGGACCGCAGAATAAACTATAGAATGCGAGCGGCAATAGAAGAAAACACTAGCAGACTGCCGATGCTCCTAGTAGTGAAAAACACGCCAATAAATACCGCCAAAAAACCTCTAACCGCTCCTAAGACGAACGTGGTGGTTACACTTGTTACCCTCTGCCCAAGGGATCCCAATGGTTAATCAGCTAGGGTTGGGATGACCTGGGGTTTCGATCAGGTTATCTACTCCGGTTACATTTTAGGCCACTGCATACATGTTTTACAGAACCTGTCTCCTTCAAGTTGTTGCCCAACAAGACGAGCTAGGGAATTCCTTCATCCACAAATAAACCAAAGGTAAACCATAGGACTTAGCTGCAGGACTGTCATGGGAAAAAAGTCATTGTTCTTTTTGATGTATCCGTAGTGATTCCCCATGCGCAGATCCACTAAGGGAAATGAGGTTACACACAATACCATGACTTCCTGCGGCTAAATTACCAATTTTTTGTGGGTAAAATGTCCAGCAGAACCAACTAAAGTATGCTTATAACAGGACACGTAAATCCGCTGAAAAACCGCCAACCGCTAGTCGCACAAATGTACCGTAACAAATACCGTGAATCGCTAAAGACAGGACACGCAAACCGCCAGCCGTTAGTCGCACAAAATGTGCGCTAAAAAATACCACTAACATAAAGGTTTATTAAAATAAAATGTATAGAAATATTAACCGCTTACGACAGGACACGCAAATCCACTAAGCTAATCGTACAAAATGTACGCTAACAAATACCGCTAACCGCTACAGACAGGACATGCAAACCCGCTAGAAACCGTAAACCGCGAAAGGCACAAATGTACGCTAATAAATACCGCTAGGGACACGCAAATCCGTTAAAAATCCGGTAATCGCTGACCGGGAAAAATACTCCAAATACTTACCACTAACCGCCAGAGGTCCACGAAAATCCCCGAAGCGCACAAATGTGCGCTAAAAATACCTCTAACCGCTTAAGACAGGACACGCAAATCCACTAAGCTAGTCGCACAAAATATACGCTAATAAATACCGCTAACCGCTAGAGACAGGACACGCAAACCCGTTAGAAACCGTAAACGGCTAAAGGTACAAAATTAATGTGCGCTAATAAATACCGCTAAGGACACGCAAATCCGCTAAAAAACCGCTAATCGCTGACCGGGAAAAAAAAATACTCTACCAAATACTTACAACTAACCGCCAGAGGTTCACGAAAAAACCCCGAAGCGGGCTGAGCTAGTCGCACAAATGTGCTCTAAATACCACTAACCGCTTAAGACAGGACACGCAAATCCACTAAGCTAGTCGCACAAAATGTACGCTAATAAATACCGCTAACCGCTAGAGACAGGACACGCAAACCCGCTAGAAACCGTAAACCGTTAAAGGCACAAATGTACGCTAATAAATACCGCTATGGTAAAAAACCGCTAATCGCTCACCGGGAAAAATACGCTACCAAATACTTACCACTAACCGCCAGAGGTTCGCGAAAATCCCCGAAGCTCTAGCGGGCCGAGTTGGAGCCAGTAATGAATGCAACCTCAACATACCTGTAAAACCGTATAAGAGCCAGCCACGACCATTGCAGCACTGGAACTAACACTCATAATAACCGGTGGAGCGGATGACACCGGAGCGGTGGGATCCCGGATCGCCGCGAACAGTGGCCGAGCACTATACTTGTGTCACGGCCATCGCTATCTCAACGGAAAGAGAGGAAGAAGCTCCCGTGGAAAAGGCGTCTTGACTACAACCGAGACCTAGACGATGAGGGGGAATGAAGTGAAAGTTGTAGGGTCGAGCTGTTGTAGGTTGAGCGTGAAGATTTACCATGTCGGATCGGAGCACACCAGAAAAAGACGCCAACACGCGACAATGAGATGCGAAAGATAACGCTGCAAAATCCCTCAATAAAACGGCGGAAAAAGCTACTAAGGGCCTGTTTACATGGAGGGAGGGTGCCCCGGGCCAACTTTTTATACGTTTCTTTAGAAAACGTATTGAAGCGTTTACATGCTAGACAGGGTAGCCCGCCTCCCTGGGGCACCCTGTCTACTTGCCCGGGGCACCCTCCTAGGCGGGCTAGCTTTTGCCATGTAAACGGTTCGTGCCGGGTTATCCCGGCTAGCCGAGGTGAAAAGACCGTGAAAGCAGCGATACATTCCAGGTCAGCTTTTATAGTTAACTGCCCCTGGTGACAACGATCAATTACTAGAGTTCAAAATAACGACCCTACACACTAAAAAGCGGCCGCTTACGGAATGAGCGATCAAAAAATTGAACTTACCGTTAAAAAAGTTTCCTTTGTCCGCCATCTTGTTTGCTGTTCTCACGGCCGCTCTAAAAATAGCCCACTGACTATCCCGCTTAGATGAGTTGCATGTAAAGGCGAGCTATGTTTCAACTCACCTAGCCGGGTAACTCGGTTAGCCGGGGCACCCTCCCTCCATGTAAACAGGCCCTAAGGAAGGACAATACCAATGGAAGCGAAGTCCGTCCACTGCGAACAACTAAAGGTCAATAAGCCCCGAAAAAGTAGAACAGAAATACTCGAAAACACATGAGCTGCAACGCCCCGTACGCAGAGCAAGTAAGAACTACCAGCACGTGGAAAAGGTGCACGCATAAAAATAAACAGAACTGCCGCTCACCACTGGACTGCCTGAAGACGTCAGACATAAGCCAGAAAGGCTAACAGCAAACATAAACGCAAATGCCATGCCATGTCAATAAACTGAGCAAAGACTTACTCGTAGAGGTTAACTAGGTTAAATTGCATTTAACCCCTTTAAAATTGTAAGATCTAAAAATACTATAAATACTATGAGTCAAGACAACTTGTGAGGTTCAACTTAAGCGCGTGCTGGCCCTGCTCTTTAAAATTGTGAAACAATCATTTTTAAGAGTATTTAAGTCTGGATACCGCCTTACATTTGTGGGTAGGACATTGAATAAAGTCGCTGATGAGACCTGGAAAGTACCCTTAATTTGCCAGGTTTTGACTTGAGAAACCTTCATGAGCCAGTATGGACTCCAACAAGGAAACTGGGAATGCGTTAATGCCCTCAATACTTACACGGAGCCTTCTTTGGTGACTGTGGCAAACCGTTCCTCGTTCTTGTTGTTGACATTATCATAAATATCCGTGGATGCTGTGAGTTATGGATGGGAATTTGTGGTTGACTTGTATCTCTTCACAATAAAGAAGCCAGATTCGTAATCAC
Organism: Pachyseris speciosa; assembly: GCA_016490735.1. Lineage (NCBI taxonomy): Eukaryota > Metazoa > Cnidaria > Anthozoa > Scleractinia > Pachyseridae > Pachyseris > Pachyseris speciosa. The sequence continues at coordinate 977,968 of JAEMWC010000049.1, read as the reverse complement.
TGCCGGCTTAGTTAAACTAACCAGGTGTTAATTGATCTATTTATTGCAGTAATCTAAGGAATAACAGAATAGAGAACATTGGACAAGACTGTTTTGGTGGATTTACCTCAAGCTTTAATAACCTGTAAGTAAGAATAATAGATGAGGTATGAAGGAGTGAACTGGCGTGAACCTTAAACTACACAATTGAGATGTACGCCACATATCATGTTTTGGGTACAAGTTTGCCTAAACTTGTGAGTTCATGGCTGAAATCCATTATGTGATTTTGTTCAAGTGAAAGCTACAGAGCAGTATATATCTGTTGTAATGTTTACCATAATGTGCAAGGAAGCTTGAGAGTCTTTTTATTTTAATTAAAATAGTGAGCAGTTTTGTTGTTATCGCTGTTGTTGCTCCTTCTGCTGTTGCTGGCTTTTTAACATACAGTTCAAGGTTGTTCGCACTTCGAATTTGTGGATGAACACCTAACTGTAGACCATTCCAATGAAAGCTGTTGCGCTGTGCTCCCTTTGGCTGTTAATGCACGTAGTGGCGCACCTGCGGTTTTAAACGCGTTTAATGCAAATGTACACTGATGAGCAGTTGTCTCCAGTGGCTGTTTATTTTGTTTCAATCGATTCAAGCAAAAGTGAAGTAATATTGGGAGTGGAAAAACAAAAATAACCATTGTGGTATGCTTTTCTCCTTTCAGGGATTTTAGTGGCAACAATCAGCTTGCATGTGACTGTAATGTGTATAGTTCATTAGTGTCTGTTATCAGTGCGTTGTCATCAGCCACAGCTGCAGTGTGCGCTTCACCTCCAAGAGTTGCATTAGTGGCGTTTTATCCAGGAGGGTCATATGAAGATCACCCAGTTCAAGATTTCACATGCTGTATGTATGCGTTCAATACCAACTGTTGTATAATTAACAATTATCCTGCGAAATCGCGCGGAATATCGCCTTATACTTTAATAGCCGATGAGGCCGTATACCAAGTTGGCTAAAATCAGGCGATATTCCGCATGATTGAGCAGGATAATTGTCTTATTATTCAACACATCAATAACAAAGCAATTTTTTTTGCGTTTATTGAAAAAATATAGCTGGAAAAGCCACCATTTTTCTCGGTAACACACAAAATTACGTATATCGTAGGATATCTGTTGAGTGGGCACAACGAATATTGAGCGCGCGCATTGTGACATTGTCGCAATGCGTTGAATAATAACACGCCTTAATGGTCTTTATGTATACTGCATTCAAAACAGCCTCTATCTGAAATGTTTTCGAGGTTAACTATCATTATGGAATTCTATAGTTCTTCTTTCCTTTGCAAGAAACACAGCGAAACAGAACTAGTCTCTCCGTTGATTAGAATTTGTAAACGGCATTTGCCAGATGGCAGTTTGCACTTTGTGGTTTTTGTACAGGAAATAACATCTTCGGGGATATAGGATTTTTGTAATTTTCTGGGCGGTGCTAGAGGATATCATGCCCTTGTTCTTGTTGGGCAGTTGACCGCAGGTGCCACATTCCCATGTTTCAAAAAATTCTTAGATCAGGTACCCGTTTCTCAAAACACCCGAAAACGTTTCGGGTCAGAATAACTGTTTTGCATGCACTGGGTTCGTTACCAGACGACCAGACGTACTTATACCATCTCCAGACGTACTTATACCATCTCCTGACGTACTTAGACCATCTCCTGATGATGTTGCTCAAATCACTTGACTCTAATGTTGACTTCAGCTCAGGTTGTTAACGTCAGTCGATGCCATCACAAACAGTCCTTCTCAGGACTACACTCACCTGGACGATCGTGCTTCACTTAGTGATATGACGTTTTTCGTTTTCCTCTCCCCTATTTAGCACCAATTAACATAAGTGCATCAGCTCCAGGGGACTTTCAACTGAGAGTGGCATGGAACAGACCTGCAGTGCTTTATCCACCTTATGAACTGAACAGTTTGGGAAACAGTACCTATGTGGACACATGGGCTATTACAAATGTACGTGCCATTTCTTTCTGTTTAGGCAGTTAGTTCACACCGAGTGGATTGTAGAATAAGTAACACGAAACAGTTCACGTGTTTTTTATGTGGAAGGGGGGGGGGGGGGGGGGAGCTCATGACAAAGTTTGTTGTGAAGATTGTTTGATTTTAAATGGGTACCGGCGACATCCAAGTCGAACTAATTTACCAACCAGAGCGGAGTGGTAATGCTCCTAATCACTATATGCTGGGTATCCTGTGATGGACTAGCATCCCAACCCGGGGGAGAAGTAATACTCCCAATCACTTTATGCTGGGTGTCCTGTGACGAACTAGCATCCAACCAGTGGGGGAGAAGTAATACTTCTGGTCACATTATGCTGGGTATCCTGTGATGGACTAGCGTCCCAACCCGTGGGGGAGGGTGCGGGAGGGGGTGATACTCTTAGATGTTTCATGCTTAGGTAACTGGATTAAGCTCCAAGGAGGTACCTAGTTAGTAGGGTCGGTAATGAATGGTTTTCCTGCGTGTTCACCTGGCATCGTAAATTTCAAATTGGTCGTAGTTGTATAGCGAGACACTGCCTTAATCACGGCCACAGGAATACCAGGTAAGTATTTGTTGCTAAACTGTCACCCTGGGTGTGGTTTGCAGGTGATATCAGAGTTATACAATGTGACTTGTGTCAGTGCTGATGCACCGTCGCTGATTGGTGGAACCCAAAACGAGTTCATCCTGTTTCAACAAGCTGATGATGTCAGAGCTGGTATTGACTACATATGTCACGTGACCATAACTGTCACCGCTTACAATGGAACAAACTTGCCAAATGACAATGGAGGAATTGGATCAATAGAGACTCAAACCAGCCCGATAAGTGAGAAAGCTAGCATAACTACATTAGAGGGAAGGGGTAAGTTACTTTGTTGTTGTTGTTCTTGTGGATATCAAGAAGCGCTGGCTTGCCTTGATAATGTATCGGGTGTACCACAACAGCTTATCTGGGAAACTTACAGCCCTACTAGAAACCCGTAACAGTGTGACTACAGTCAAACCTCTATTAAGCGGCCCTCTATTAAGCGGTCACCCGCTATTAAACGGACACTTATCAAATTCCCCAAAACTGGTCCCCTTATTTACTGTAAATTTGACCTCTATTAAGCGGTCACCTCTATTAAGCGGACGCGGTCACCATTTAGAATTGCCAATTGGCTTATTTTATTGTATTTTACCTCTATTAAGCGGTCACCTAGTCAATAACAATGCGATATTTTCACCACGATACGCGAACCAGGTCCATTGTCTTTTAAAAGGTCATTTAACACAACATAATATACATACCATCAGCGTAAGAGTGGTTCATGTCGAATGCCAAAACTGTACTTTATTAATGTGGTTTACAACAAAGACGATTGCCTTACAAAGAACATTAGAAGTTTAGGCGTGAACTTTCTTGAACATGAAGTTACTTGACGTTTTTCTCATATTTTGTGTCACTGTTGTTGTTAACCCGATACAACATACTATATAAATGCCATGGTTCCATTTTAACCATATTATATCTAAATTTTGGAAAACCTCTTTTAAGCGGTCAACCTCTATTAAGCGGTCAGTTGGCTCTTTCCCAAGGTTGACCGCTTAATAGAGGTTTGACTGTAATTAGAACTTGAGAAGGATGAATGAAGCATGAATGGTAAAAGGCAGTAATTTTGGCAGAATTGAACCAAAAACAGCAAAAATCCCGGTGACAGTGCTCCTTTAAACATTACTCAAGAATATAGGACGGGATACAATTTTAGAAAGAGGCTTGTCTAATTAGATATAAAAAACCCTGACTTTTTATACTTTTAATTTTTCTTACGACTCTAGTCTTTTAGATCGTCATTGATTTTTAGGCCAGCTTCGCTTTAATTTTTTAGGGTTGTAAATTTTACTAAGTGATTTTTAGGCCTCTAGATAGGATTTTACGGCAGGTCCACACCAGCCGTCGGGTTACCACAGACCGACCTGCCTTATCAAAAAGAATATGTATGTATGTGTAATTGCCTCATCTTTGTTCGCCAGTGGTTCAAAAAGGTTGTCGTTGTCAACATTTTTACCGCTAAAAGACAGTAGCACTCAATTGCTACCAATTGCATGTTTACATTTTATGTATTTTTTTCACGAACTGAAAAGATTGAAAAACCTTTCATGCGTGATTTAAAGCTGAGACTGGGGTTCGAAATATATTGCTTGTAAACATTACTGTTTTGTTAAGCCTGGTTTTCACTAGCGACGCTCACACAAGCGCAAGCATAATTGCAAGCACAAGAGCTCTTATTTCACCGTGAAAACGGGCTCAACGCAAGCATAAGCATAAGCGCAAGCACAAGCGCAAGGATCAAAATTTTTCCTTTTCCTTGTGCTTGCGCTTATGCTTGCGTTCGCTTGCGTAGTGTCGTTTTCACTTAGCATAAGCTACTTATGCTTGCGCTAATGCTTGCGCTTGTGCTTGCGTCGCTAGTGAAAACCAGGCTTTAGGTTGGGTCTCGACACTCTATACACCCAATTACAAACATCAGCCTCTGATGACTGTTCCTCTTAATTGTTTGTAGCTGGTACCAACACGACGTTGAATGCCTCCAACTATTACTTGGAAATCACTTACTATGACTTCCAGTAAGTTTCCAACGATTTCGCATTTTGCAATACCGTTTGAATGTAGCACAAGCTTTGCACTATAGCATCGGCAGCAGACTGAGGAGAGAACTGACTGTTCAATATACAATACGATGCAATGCAATGCAGTACAGTGATTAAGTTAACATGAGTCAAGTGGCTCGGTGGTCCCTCAGTGTTCCATGCCAGGGACGTATCTTAAGAAACTATGGATAAAAAAGTAATTGTGTTGCAATATGTACCGATAGATAAAAAAGTTCGCCACCCAAAGAACTGCTACTTGTCAATACACATGACGGTAATTGTGCATATAGAATATGAAACGTAGTTTTAAAATGTTAAAAAAGGTGATGGCATAGATCCAAGTGGAATAAGGGTTTGATTTTCAAGCATTATGTTAACGTCTTCACAACTTAAACGCGCTTGTCGTGTGTTTTTACTCTTCTTTTATTCAGGCGTTCCGATGTTGATTTTACTGGTCTTGGTGCATTTAGTAACACCACTTACGAGAACCCTCAGTATATTCACAGTCCTTATGGCAGCTGGGTGGCAATATCCAACTCTCCGAGCACTGATAGCTTTTCCCAGTGGTTTAGAAGTGAGTCTGCGAGAAACAGGCATTACGAAGAGACACTAGAGCTACAGAGGCAGCTCGAGACGGACTCCAATGGCAATCCTGTGTTTCGGCACTTTAATGATAATTTTTTTCCAGTTGATGGTCGAGGATTTGGCGCTGAAGGACAGAGGGACTGCAATACCAATGCTCTCAGAAATTATGGGTAAAATTTGTTACAGCTTTTTGCTCACAGTCCTTAATGATTGTTGAGTTTCAATCGAAGTGCATTTGTTATTAGGAGGAAAGAAAGTAGTAAAGAAAGACTGTGCTAGCTTTTATTTTGACAAGTATACCTCATAAATTGTGTCTAGATGAGCCGAAAGCCACTCATTGGGCACTAAGGCCATTTATAACATAGCTGGTAAATTAGTGCAGTCAAAATCAATTGCGCGAGCGTGCTTCATATTGCTATTGTGCACGCTGATGACGTAGCAGATGGAACAAAATAGCTGGAAAAATAGGCAATATTTAAACTACCGCGTTGAAAATGTTATAAATCAATTGGTTGATGCGTCAGCTGTGCGTTTATCGAGATATGAAGCACTTGGGCAGTTTGGAGAGCACTCAAGAGGCTAAACTCTTACGCATCTTTCGTGCTCTCCAAACTTCCCGCGTGCTTCGTCTCTCGATGAACGCACGCTGACGCATGAACTAATTGTTAAGTGGTAGCGGGCATTACCCCAAATGAAGTTTGAGCCTGAGCATTAGCAGCCATGGACAGCTGTTTCGGCCTTGTTAGGCCTCATCAGTATGGCATAGCTCATACACAGACTCAACTACCCACATATCAATAAAAGATGCAATAAAAATGTGAAGCATGTGGGATATGGCTTGACAAGGATACATGTACCTCACAAATGAATGTGTCTAGGTAAGCTGAAAGTTTAGTGCCCAATGAGTGGCTTTCAGCTTACCTAGACACTTTAATTTGTGGGGTATCCTTGTCGCTCCAAGCCACATCCCACAAGCTTCACATTTTCATAGCTTTTATAAGTAAGTCAGGGTAGCAGTACGTTTTAGGTAAAAAGTAAAATAAGATAAAGCTGGTTTCTGTAAAGTTGAGAGTTACTGAACTATGTCACAAGTGGTGGCACCGGCAAAACGGTTGTAGATTGTCACCTGGCCACCCCAAAGGTGAGTAATCATGATTTAAAAGTTAAATCTGGCTGGCCTCTTATTTTCTATTATTAAATCTCAGATTTACAGCTGCAATACGCACAACTTTCAACTTCACTGGCGAGGAAAACTTAGCGTTCTCTGGAGGTGAAGAACTGTGGGTTTACATTGATAAGAGACTTATGGTGCAGATATTCGCTGATCCATTGGAGAATAATGTTCCGTGCCGCACGATAAGTTTAGCGAATGCTGGTACGTTGTAGTGCAGGATAACTGGTTAGCATGGTTTCCATCTTTCACAAAACTGTGTGTTCACCATTAATAAATAACATTCACTCATGTTTCATCACATTTTTGGTATCACGCTTTGAGAATGTGGAACAGCTTATCTTTGGATAAGTACATTTGAGTTTTCGATCGTTTTTCTCTGAGTCGAAGATGTTGGAAAATGCCTGTTTTCCCATCCACATGTATTTGCTTCCTTTGTCTGTACATACAAACGCTACTTTCTATTTGATAATGCCTTTGTTTTTTAGTACTCGTTTTCAAAGACCTCTATTTCCATTCGTTTTTGCTGTCCACACAGCGTATTAAAAACCTACCAGTGACACGGTACTGTGATAGTTTATTTTTTTGCCATTTTTGTTGCAAAAATAGATATGTATTAAAATACAAAAGATATTAAGTAACAAAAGAAAGAGAAGCATATGGCGAGGATGCCCATAGAGAAACCATTAGGGCTTCTTCGAGCTACAGGCTCCTCAAAAACCTTTCCTTTTTTGTTATTTAGCAGGAGACGGGACAATAATTCCTCAAAGTGGAACAGTTGTTAGTGGCAAATGTCAAGTGTCTGGGTCCTTACCATCTGAAGCAGTCAGCTTATCTCTCAGGGTAACAACTAAAAATACTGAACACTTCTGTTGTCTTCTCATCGTTGTGTATTACTTTTCTTTCGTGATGTAGACATAATATTTCCCCATACTATTAAAACAGTTATTTTGGCATACTTGTAATGCCAAATATGTATGATATTTTCTGGTCCTCTAAAAAGTGAACAGTTGCATTTTGTTTTTCGTCTTCCTTCTGTTGACGAAAACTTTCAAACGTCAGCCACCTGACACCCTTTGGGATAAACGGTAGACAACAGGTCTTACATGGAAATCCCAGATATTGCACAATTAGCTTTTCAGTGTGTTGTGTAACGTGAAATTGTTTGGGGAATGTTTCTTCAAGGCGTTAAAAGCCAGAAATAATTTTTGCTGACTGGTTTAAATTACTTTTAATTGTTAGTCTCTCGAACATGCTGGGTAGAAAAGCCTTTCTCATCGATATTTTCTAATAACCACCTTGACTCACTTACAGTTACTCAAAATAGTTTTTGCTTTTGTTGTAGAAAAATGTACGATATCACTTGGATGTGTTCATTGCGGAGAGATATCCCTGCAATTCGCACATTTTGTTCCAGTCGAGTGGTGTTTCATTTTTGTTGGAAGATCCTCGTCCTTGTGACTATGTAGCTGTGGTCAGTGAAAGTGCTCACGTTGGAACTGTAGTCCAGGTAATTTTAACTTATGCAGCAAGGATCAGTTTTATTGTCTCATCCTGACTGTCAATCTGTTGGTGAATACCTACTGCATAGCTTGAAACGTGTGTTTGGACTTGCGTGCGACGCTATTTAGATCAATACAACACGTTTAATGTTTTGTGGCTCTGACATCTATAAATCGATAACTGCGTGCGTTTATGCTCTTCACGTAAATCTTTACACTGCTGAACATAAGTATAATATAATAAGGACACAGCAGCATTGTTTCACTTTATTTCTTTTCATTTATTTGTAGTTTATTTGGAGTGAATTCTGTGGAGTCTGTCAGCAGTAATAGAACTAGTGCAACTGTTGAAAACAAAACAATGATATTGGTCTCGAAGTTTAAGAATGTCAGTCAGTTGCGTTAGACTGATGCCAAGAAGACCATGGTTTGCTTTAACGTTGTGTTGCAATGTACCACACTCTGCTTAAAGAATTTGGGTTACCTGGAAAATCTGTGAATTATAAGCTGTGACGTGCGCAAACTGTTGAAATTCCTTTTTCAAGTCAAGTCGAGTTAATGTTTATGGATGTCTATAAGAGTTGCAATATATAAAAAAATTATACATAAACACACATAGCAACTTCCTCTGCTCGCATATAGCTTGGCTAGTCGAGGTGGGCAGAGGAAAACATAAGGTAATTCAGTAGGAAGAGAGTGAAAAAGAAAAGGAAAGGAGAAGGAAGATAGATCTATATAAACGATATTTTAATTTTGTTTTCGATGATTTTCCCACAGAACGAAAGAGCTGAACATTCCAAACCACTGAGGACAGTTGAACTTATCACATATTCTCCATTTTAACAGGTGTTTAATGTAGCAGATGCCTTCTCAACTGGTGCATATACCGTCGAGATCCTGGAAGGAAATGAGCAAGATCGGTTTGATATTGAAAATGGCGGCTACAGTGCACCCTCTGCCCCCAGCACCCCTGCCCCGCCCACTTTTGTCCTTGATGGAGAGACCATCTTATTGTGTCCTAATGCTACTGATGATCCTGTTTTTCCGATACCAACTATTGCACCAGGTAAACAGCTTCTCGACGTTACGTTATTTCGCATTCCCTGAGTGAGGAATGCTACCATGTGGTATCCGTAAGCGCTTATTATCCTGCAGGATTGAAGATTAGAGCTAAATCCAGCGGGGATTGTTACCGTCTTTCTGCAGCACGCTGTTTTACCACAGATAACAAATAGTTAATGGTGCAGAATTTTGTTTCTCCATTACTGCTTAACCACAAATTAATACTTGGGTCAGCAATTAAGAAAGGCTTTTAAGCTGCGACTAAAGGATCAAACGTTTTCGTCCAATATCGTGTTTTCTACACAACGTTCGGTGGCTAAATGGACAAACAATGTTTGACCAAATACTAGACAAAGTGAGTTCACAAACTGCTTTTTGCGGATTATGTATTGCTGAAAGTTCAATGTTATTTGTTTTCAATTGGTTGCTTTTTGCTGGTCGTGTATGCTTCGTTGGTAGGGTTGGCTAAACGATCCAACATTTCTTTGTAAAGCAAAATGTTGGATGAAAATCTTTGATTTAGACGAAGCGTAGAAAAAAAAACATTTCAAAGGCGTTAATGTTTGATCGTTTAGCCACGGCTTTAGGTTTTTTCAGTAATGTCTAAGTAACTAAAGCAATCGAGCCAGTGAACTTGGGTTCGACCTGCGATCAGGCTTTAGACTGAACAGTTTACTTTGCTTTAAAATTCGAGCTAAGCAGCCAACATAGTACTCTATTGTATTTTCGTCCTCGTTTTTTATACAGGCATTCAGTCATTCCCGGCTGTGGCTACAACTACTGCTGTATTGACACTCAAGGCCCTGTTGGATTATGAAGCCACCAGATCGTATGAGTTGTATATCAGAATTACTGACTCTTCAAATGGATGGACAGGCAATATTACAATCAAGGTATAAGAAATAATTGAAAATAATTTGGTTAATTCACATTTACGATCTTGTTGAAAGAGCTTGTTTTTGCTTTTTTCGGTATCGACGGCTAGCCAACACTTGTATGTAAGCATAAACACACGGCGAAAAAACATGGTCCAAGGGGCTTTCAAACTTAAGGTAATTTGTCAACAAACGTACGAACTGTGGCGAGTCAATCACAGCTTTCTGTCCCTTTAAACGAATTCCCCTGGTACTGACGGTTATCAGCGAGTTGTCTTCTGATGATGTTGGGTAGATCAAGCGCTTTTGTTTGTTTGTTTTGGTGGGGGGTTGGGTATATTTTCGTTCTATTGCAAGAACACAAACAATTGGGAATGCTTTAGGCGACCATCGCGAAACTCTTATAGCGCTTTGGCAAATCATGTTTTCAGCTACTCATAAACAAATGCCTACTAAAATGCCGTAAAAGAAGAAGTGGAAGATTTGAAAACAAAACGCTTGTTACAAGAAAGACACTGTTGTTTTAGCTCATCATTAAAAAGTTCACGTGGCTCCTAACTGCCTTTGCTGATCTTCCTTTTAAAGCATCCAGATTTAAAGCCGCAAAAATTATACCCATGGACGTTAATCAGCTTGCGTGGTTTGATTTCTTGCAGGTGTTTGTTGATGATTACAATGATAACTGCCCTTACTTGCAAGACGTAAACATTGATTTAGATCTGGAGCCTATCCCACCGCTTCAAAGTGCTGCATTTTTCACTGCCAGTGCCACTGACATAGATGATGGTGTAAATGCTCAAATACAGTACAAGGCCAGTCTCCCAGTAGAAAGAATGTAAGTGTTGTAAGAACCGTTTTGTAAGCAGTGTAAGTACCTTATTGTAAGCAGTTTAAACACCGTGTTGTAAATAGTCCAAATATTTTGTATTGTAAACAATGTAGCGGCATAGTCGTGTATGTGAGGTAAGTAGTGTCCTTTCTGTTAAAATAAATATTTTTGTTGCAAAAACTAAATAAATAAATAAATAAATAAATAGAAAGAATGTAAGTAACACGAAGAAACGTAGTACCGCGAGGCAGATACACTGCCAGGAGACCAGGGTAGCAGTAGGGTTCGTAGTTTGATTGAAAGGACTCTTGCGAGGATGTAACGAGAAGAGAATAGGGAAGTTCTTTCCAGTTCTTTTCTTTCTTTCGGCCGCATGTTAGCTCGTCTTCTTGGTTATTTTTAATTTTAAAGGGACGTTTAGCAGACTGTGACGGTGAAAACAGAATGAATATAAACAAACGTGAAGTGACCAAATTCAATTTCAGGTTGGACAAAGAATGTGAGAAGGACGGTGAATTTGAACTTGATACTTGGTCCTGTGTTCTTTCTCGTGGATAATTGAGTCACATTTTGTCAACCTAACAGACTGGAATAATCGCGAATAACGACGAAATTCCGTCTTTGATCTTATTTCAACAGTCCCACCATCAATGCCACTAAGTATTATGTTCAGAATGGCAGCCAAGTAGTCTGGAGTAACAAGACAATCAAGTGGACGTATAAATACCTGATCTTTGCAGTGGATGGTGGCTCGCCTAAGCGCGGTGATAGCCTACCTGTCACTATCACATTTGATGTGTCATGTGTAAGCACTGGAGCTATTGTAGCTGATGCACAGAGTGGAGAGGTGTTCTTCAGGGCTCCAGGACTCACTGGCTCAATATACCGTAAGCAACTTGTTCTCATTCTTCATAGCTATGGGGACTGGCACTAGTGAGGGGTTGTGGGTTGATCTGGGTAGAGGTGGAAGTGTTATAAATGACAGTTGTAGCTGTGTGGGTCAGGCTGGCTCAGATTAAGCAGCTTTAACAAGAGCTATGGTGCTGGCCGCCAAAAGCAAATACAAAGCTTTGGGGAATAAACAATGTTACGTCTTTCTCATTTCTCTGCCGAACTTAACAGTGAGTGTTAACCATCTTTCTTTTAAAAAATGATTTATTTATCCACGGTGTTATTTATAGCACAAAGGCTAGTGGGGCCGAGAAAATACATGAAACAGCTAATTCAAATTTACATAACGAGGTTAAGAAACCCAACTGGCAGGAGGCGAATGAGTGACCGAGCTAGAGCGGTACTTGAATTCGGGACCTCTGGATTGCAAGACCAGCGCTGTAACCGCTTGGCCACGCTGCTAGGTTTTTATACTACCGTAAAAGCTGTATTAAGCCCCCCTCTCTATTAATTCCCCCTCTCTAATAAGCCCCCCCCCCCCCCCCTGTTTGGAAGTCGTTGTTTGTAATAAGCCCGCCTCCCCTCTCTAATAACTCCCTCCCCCTTTTGGAACATGAGATTTTGTAATGACCCCTTCTATTCCCTCTTACGAAATTCAATTCATGCAGCCCAGTTGGTTTACTTTTAACCAGTTATACACTGAAACACATGATATTGTTTGTTGCTCTTTATCAAATAATCAAGTTTCACTGCAGTTGGTTGAGTTTGGTACAAAAACTATTATAAGACGAAAACGGCGTGTTTGAGATTTCAAATAAGCCCCCCCCCCCCTTCTCTATTAAGCCCCCTCTCTAAGAAGTCCTCCGTCAATGAGGCCTGAAATGAAATAAGCCCCCCGGGGGCTTAATAGAGCTTTTACGGTAACTATTATCCCAGTAGTATATAGGACGTCTGTAAATCACCAATCTTGTAGTAGCTGAGTGGTTAGAATATCTGACTGAAGTATAGCTTTGGGAGCTCAGATTTTTTTGTCTCATACTCTTGTTATGGCAGACATTGTGTGTTTCTTAGACCACTTGGTTTTGATACACCATTAAGGAGGGTCAAATATTTTTCTCACTTTTGGTGACGCTTCATTCTCCGTTTTTTCAACAGCCTTAAACTCGACTACAAAGCCTCGCTGTCGGGGATGTACCACTGGGTTTTACTGCCCTGGTAATGGGACTGAGTTGCGCTGTGGAGTGGCTTCGCCGACGGAGTTTTCCTTTGGATCTGCAGCAAACTGTTCAGCTTGCCCTGAGGGCTGGGTAGGTCAAATGTGCAAGCGTGATTGAAGTAAAATATCGTGCTTCAAATGAATGGCGTAAAACCAAAACCAAAACCAAACCAATTTTCCAGCCATGCAAAACGTACGAAAATAGCGTGATGAGCCAATTAGAATACGCAGCAGTTACAAGTAGCCGGCGCAAAGCGTGGGAAAATTCGCGCTTCCAGGTCGCGATTGGGTTTGGTTTTCCTTCTCATTGGTTGAAAAAAGTGGCGCGAGTTTGCTGGCCAATAACAGATCGGAGCAATGCAAAACTGAAGGAACCGAATTTACTTTCGATACTCAGTTGAAGATCGCTCTATGCTTGGTTGTAATGCAAAGTAATAGCTGATGGTATATGTGGTAAGATTCCCTATCTGTAGTCGTTTATTGTACTATTGTGTCATTTGCACTCATTACCTTGAAGATCGCTCTATGCTTGGTTGTAATGCAAAGTAATAGCTGATGGTATATGTGGTAAGATTCCCTATCTGTAGTCGTTTATTGTACTATTGTGTCATTTGCACTCATTACCTTGGTTATTTCTTTTGGTCCCACTCAGCTCTGTAGTAATGGCACTGCCCTTCCTTGTCCAGCTAGTACGTATGTGAAGTGTAATGCAACGGTGAGTGAACCACCAGATGAACCTCTGCCTTTTTGTTTTGTTTTATGTTACACAGGATGTCTTGTAATACAGAGCAAGTTTTGCAAGTGTGAAGGGGGTGGGGGCTCAATTCGAACGCGTTAGCGTGAGTTAACTAGGGGGGTCCCCCGGCATGCTCTCCCGTAAAATTTTTTAAATTAAAGTCCTCTGAAATGGTTGGGAATGCATTTAAAACCACCATGGTGTGGTTAAAAGAATACACTTTCAGCAACAAAAGATCGGCGTTTTAAAACAAGAATAATCAGTTTTCGGTAAAACGTTAAATAGAAAAGTAACTTCCCCTAGCGCGGTCCCTGTAACACATTTCTGCTGTTTTTATTTTTTTTTATCAGTTTTGCCCTGAGAACTGTTTCGACTGCGAGCCTGGTACAGTGTGTTTTGAAGGAATGAGACAGGATTGTACGCCTGGACGATACAGTGATGGAAAAGGTGCGCTTATAATGTTTAACCAAAAGAGAAAAGTAAAAACTGATTAATTTGAAATACACACTCATTCCCACAGATTCGTCAAACTGAACAGCTTTCATTTGGTATTTTACAGCACTACAAGAAAAAACATATAAGTGACTCGGTACACAGTTTCCTTTTAGATATTCACACTCCTGTAGGATTTCATCGACAGACTCAAAAGCTAGAACAACCTTGTACATCGTAAGAACCAACGCTGCAAGAAAGTACTGCTTGAAACTAATCAATGAATCTTAAGAATGAGAAGAACGCCATTAAAGGCTCCGCCAGACATTATTGCCTCGCAGCTTCGGTTCACTGGAAATTACGTAGAAGAACATAACGACCAGAATTTTTTTTTCGGTCACAAGTTATAGGAAGAGAATGGTTTGTAAAACTGTTTTGCCGCTCGCAGGTTTTCCATGTCGACTGTGTCCTCCGGGAAGCTTTAACAACCAAACCCGAGCAGAGGCGTGTGAGTGCTGTGCTGATGGTTACACAAGCACTTACATGAAGACTAGTTGCCGGCCATGTCCTGCTAATGAGTGGGCCAAACATGGAAGCTTTCCGAACTGTTCGCTCTGCCAGACATGCTTTACCTCTGAGGACTGTGAGTATATCAGTGTAGTGTGACGGGAAAATAGTTAATGCGTGTAGTAACAACCTTTGGACCTAAGTTTAAATGCTTATCCCTCTTGGTCTCCTGCCTCAAATTTAAGGCATCTTTCTTTGCGTTTCGTGTATTTTTCTCCCCGCTTCTCTCCTCCGGCGGCCCTAGCATGATATCTACCTTCTTCTTGCCTATTTTCTCTTGTTATCTTCCCCGCTCTCTTCTGCTCTATTACCATGCCTTGCCATGCATTCGTTTCTTAATCGGAAAATGTCGTGTTTCCTTTAGAGTTACGTGACGTTTATATGTATTATTCGCATGGTCCTAAGTAGACAACACGGTCTTCTAATTCTCACTTACCTGTTAAATTACGTCTTGTTGGAGGTGGTTACAGTCACAGTGGAGATAGTAAGGGTAGTATGCATTTTATCGAGTCTTATGACTTTAAACATGCTCAACCAGCTAAAACGAAAGTTTAAGATGACCTTTCTGTACTGTATTTTCTTTTGTTGTAATGTGAATTTGAAAACTTCAAGTTGGTAGTTGTGGATATAAATTGAATTAAATACCAAGACATTTTAGTATGATGCTACTTTCTTGTTTTATTTATTCTTGTTTTTCTTGTTTTATTTGTCAACGTGCCTGTGTTGAAACACCAGGGGCATTTTAGTGATGTTATTTTGTTGGTTTTTATGTCCAGGTCCATGTTTATCAAACAGCACGTGTTTTCCTGGGGTGAGCTGTCTCAATGTTGGTGTGGGCCTGTCTGAGTGTGGTCCGTGTCCAACTGGTTACGAGGGAAATGGACGGACCTGTACTGATATTGATGAGGTAAGCGAACCAGTTATTCAGAAGGGTCTAGTTGTAGGCCTGCTTTATCGCAGCATGTGCATTGGCTTATTAATTTAGAAGTTTGACGAAGAAAGCCTACAGAGACAATGTGATATACCTATTCACATCTTCATCCTCTAAGGATTTATTACAAACTACTAACCGCAATTGTCTTGAGAGTTCAAGTGGTAAAACACAGGGATTGATACGAACAGGCCCCAGGTTTATAACTGAACGCAAATGAAATACTGCTGGTGATAGTGCCTCTAGCTTCCCTAAACCTTAAAGCCCCAATATGAACACGCATATTCCCTTTACTTCTCTTCATTTTGTTCATATTCGCCACTTCCACATCTCCCATAATACACTTTGTCCCCCCACCCCCCCTTCCCCCCCCCCCCCCCAAAAAAAAAAAGATTGCCTAAGCATTGTTTTCAATTTCTCTCGGGACGATTGTAAGTCCCAAGGGAAATTGAAAACAATGCTTATGCAAAATTTGGGGGATCAAGCAAAGTGTATTATGGGAGGTGTGGAAGTGGCGAATACCACTGTTTGGGAGAATCTGTTTAAAAGTCAAGACACTTCAAATGTGATGATCACCTCCTTTATTCACATCATTTATGTGCATTAACAGTTATATTGTTTGAGGACAACATTGTTTTTTTTTTTTTTTACAAAGAGAGGACTTGTCGACTTGTCAAAAAAGTTGTTTATAAAAAGTAGAGCCTTATCAAACACTGTCTTTGTGGAAAATACCGGTCCCGCTATCACCTTATTAAATGGGACTTTTCCTCTGTCATATCTGTCAGTGCGCACGCGCCAATCCTTGCTATGACGCTGACAAGTGTGAGAACCGTGTTCCTGGGTACCAGTGCGCCGCGTGTCCTGATGGGTACCGGGGCAATGCTCCATCAGGTGTGGGACTGGAAGATGCCCAGAACTCCAAGCAAGCTTGTGAAGAGATCGATGAGTGTAAGGAGGGAATAAGCAGCTGTGATCCCAATTCACAGTGTATTAACACCAATGTAAGTTCGTTTGTCGCTTTTTTTTTTGTTATTGTGGTTGTTGTTGTTGTTTTTTGCCGTTTCTTGCTCTCCTTATTCTGATGTTCTTTCCAATAGGGAGCTTAAACAACGAGGACAGCAACGTCACTAAACAATAGGCTTTGTGGACAAAAACAATAACTCTGTACGTTTTGCATTTTGGTAGATTTCTATGCCGTTCTCTGCAAAACTACAAAGTGAAATGACCAAATTTTGGTCAATGTTGACCAATGACCAATGTTTTCTTGAGAACGTGAGCGCATGACGGTAGATTTTTCTTCCTTTTTCCTTACTTTGACGTCGTTCATAGTAATTTAGTTCCTGGACATATCGCCAGCATTTTCCAAGTTAAGCAAATTAGAATAATCACAAAAGAGTTGCATAAACGAGAAGTTATATTTTGAAATGACGTTTTCGTTGCCGTAGCCGTCGTCGTTGCATGAGGTCCCTAATATTATTGGAACGCTACAGTTCAAAGTCATAACTGCGAGTTGAGACACTGGCTCCCCTCCCACCAGCACGTCTTTTATTTCTCTCTTTTTTTATATTTACTCTGCAGGGTAGTTTCATATGTGGACCCTGCCATCCGGGATTCATCGGAGATGGATACACAGGCTGTTATCCTGGTGACCTGTGCACTAATGGATCACACACGTGTCATGAGAATGCACAGTGCACCCAAACTGGCGCTGGGCGATTCAAATGCACGGTACGATAATGTGATTGTTTAACAATAGCCCAAACTCTCTTCTCCCATCCCCTCACCCAAGAAACAATTTACTCGTATTCGTTTAAGCCTGGTTTTCACTAGCGACGCAAGCACAAGCGCAAGCATAAGTAGCTTATGCTAAGTGAAAACGAACGTCGTTTTCACACTACACAAGCGAACGCAAGCACAAGCGCAAGCACAAGGAAAAGGAAAAAGTTTGATCCTTGCGGTGTTGCTTGCGCGTATGCTTATGCTTGCGTTAAGCCCGTAATCAGGGTGAAATAAGCGCTCTTGTGCTTGCGCCTGTGCTTGCGTCGCTAGTGAAAACCAGGCTTTAGTTCATGACAGGTGTCATCTTTAACGAATTCGTTGTATCTTTTTAAAAGAGCTCCGAACCAATGCTAAAAACGGCAAGTTTGAAGTTTGTTTGAGAATTTCTTTTTTTATCATCTGCGCCAACATTCAGTGACTACTTTGCATTTTATTGTTGGAGCGTAGGATCAATTGATTTCGTTCACAAAATGGAATCAACTGAGTACACATGACGTGTTTAGTCGTCGTCAATGAGTTTATTAAGTAAAGCAGAATTTTCATCCTTAGTGTAAAGACGGGTACGGTGGGAATGGAGAAGAATGTGAAATTGATCCTGATCTGGATGGAATTCCCTCCATTGGTCTCAGCTGCACTTTGCCCAGCTGCTTTAAGGTGAGAATTCATTGATTGATTAATTGATTTTAATGTTTGATTACTTGATTCAGTAATTAATTTATTTATGGAGGTAATTCTCGCCATTTCAGCGCCTTTTGGGCTTTGCACAGGGACATGCTGGCGATAAGTTACGCTTATAAACACCACAAGGTCACCACTAATTACTCCATGGAATTGCACGGTTCACTTTTGACAAGCTGAAAAAGTAACAGAAATATAGAACACGTTAAGTTTGTTGGTTCTCTACTCTGCTCCGAGAGGTTTTTCTTCGGGTACTCCGGTTTTCCCCCCTCCTCAAAAACCAACATTTCTCCCACACGGCCCCACAGGCTTGCAAGTTTAAATTGTGAGTGTGTACAAATAAAGTTTCTTTACCTTTTTACCTTTTATAGGACGGTATTGGCCATGTTCTAAACGAGTGAGGGCCTGGGAATGAGTTTTAAAATTTATTGATTGGAAAAAAAATGTTGACACTGCATGGAAGAGCATCTCAAAAGTGGTCACCTTGTCAACTTTTGATGCTGTTTTGTATGTTTTGGAGGGACACACTTTCCGAAATAGAGACATTTGTATGGGATTTTTTAAAGATCTAAATGCATGTCAACTGGCGACTTTTCGACCAAACATAGTCAAACTTGCTGAAAGTACTTATTTTGAGATACCCTTTCATGTGAGAATCGATTTAGTTCAATACCATTGATTTTCAATGAAGTTTGGATTCACATACGTTTCCTGCCTTTAGTGTGATAATTACTGTTATTTCTCAGGATAACTGTCCGAGTGTACCCAACACTGGTCAGGAGGATAATGATGGGGACACAGATGGAGATGCGTGTGATGACGATGATGATAATGATTTGATTCCTGACAGAGTGGTGAGCTCGCCTTACTTTTAGTGACTGAAACTGCGAATTTGCTTTCTAATCTCCTGCATTTGAATTTGTAATCAGCAGCGGTCACTCTAAAGTATTTGACCATTAACCCTGGAAATCATATTCATCCTGTACAGCGTAACCCATTGCATCAAAGGAAAGTACTGCTCAGTGTGACATATTATTATATGACTGGTTCTTTCAACGGTCAAGATTAATCAATTCTCCTGTTGTGATTGGCTACCTGCGAGGTGAAGATGGAGCCGTCTTGACTGCTCGGTATAACCCGTTCGTCCCGCGTTTTACTGTCTGTTAATAGCGTCCTTTGAGTCATATAATAAATCCTTTATGGACTAAGCTTGTTCGGTCAAGATGGCGGGATATTGGCCTCGTTCTTTTTTTTTTTTGCGTGTTTATGGACCTCTACTTCGTCTCGGTCCATAAACACGCAAAAAAAAAAAAGAACTTGGCCAATATCCCGCCATCTTGAGCTCACGCTTGGTCAATAACCCATATACTATAGGATTCTATCCACCAGAACCTGTTTATGTGACTCAAAGGTTTTACTCTTGGTGGAAAAGTGTTGAATTTTTCTTATCTTTTTGCAAATCGTTATAAAACTTTTCTTTTAGTAGATAAAACTGATGTTTAGCCCATGAATCTAAAGGTGTGCTGACCTCCAAATTTTCAAGAGCAACTGCTATTAATTGGCATTCGTCGCCTTGTTACGCCCGAAAACAGCAATGAGATTATTAATGAGTTTAGTTTAAATTATATGTTGAAGCTGTTGCTTAATTTTATTTTGTTACTTCAGGACAACTGTCAGTTTGTGAAGAATCAGGATCAGTTGGACACAGATGGTGATGGAGTTGGTGACGCGTGTGACAACTGTAACACAACAGCAAATGCTGATCAGCGTGACAGTGACGGAAATGGGATAGGGGATGTCTGCGAACCGGGACGCGATCTAGACAATGACGGTATAAAATATCAAATGAGTGTGGATGATATATGAATTGCGGATAGATCCAGTCCTTTGTGGGGGCAAACGGTCAAAATTACAATTTCAAATTACGTCCTAAAATGGCCGTTTGCCCCCACAAAGGACTGGATCTACCCACAATTCACCAGGAACTGATCATTAGCAAAATGGTGTATTTGCGTAGCATATACGGGATATCAGCCATTATATCTTGTCCGTCAAACAGCAGCCCCTAAATGAATTTCTGTTTTATCTTGCAAATGAAAAAAGCGAGATCTAGCAATATTCCGTGGTTGTTTTTAACAAAACAATTACCTACTATTACTTGTTTAGGGGGCTACGAAGGTTTGACGCTAATTTGTGTTACGGGATTAAAAGTAGCTTTTACTTGGTCGCACTCTTTAAACCTTGCTGTTGAAGGAGCTGTTGTGAGTCAAGCATTGTAAGTGAAGAGAAGATTTCAAAGGGCGGAATTGTCGGTCACTAAATGTCAACAGACAGTGTCGTGAGTCTGGGATTGCAATGGTTTGCTGGAGGGTCATGCAGTGTAAACAATGCCCTGCTATGTAATGAGCTCATTTTGAATCCTGTGCTTAAAGGGGCTGTTTTGTGATACGATATTTTACACGATCAACCTTTGCTAGCTTTGGAATGTATGCTGGTAAACATTAAGCACGCGACGTAGACAATGGATATATCCCAATCAAATAAATGAAACTGTGCAATGAAAATTCGAGATGTGACTGATGCTTTTCACAGGTCATGAAGATACAGATAATTGCCCAACAGTTAGTAACTCTAATCAGACTGATACAGATGGTGATGGTTTGGGTGATGCGTGCGATAACTGTCCTAAGACATCCAATGCTGATCAGGTGAGTGTATGTGTGTGTGGATGTACAGGCAGATATGGACAGTGACAGAGTTGCTGCTATCAGGAAAAACAGCTAATTTTCACGGTCAGAGAAATTCTAAATTCTACCTGAGAGTCAGCGAAAAGTAAGGGAATTGTGCATCAAGTCAGGGAAATTCTCAATTCTACCTGAAAGTCAGTGAAAATTCAGGGAATTGTGCATCAAGTCAGGCAAATTCTAAATTCTGCCTGAAAGTCAGCAACAAGTCAGGGGATTTTGCTTTTGGCTGGCCATAGGTAATTTCTTGTAAAAAATTGTTGCAAAAGAATTGATTTCTGTGGCTCCATTGCTGCTATCAAGGATTTGTCTTGGGTGGCCAGTGAAAACTGGTTTGTGGTCAGTGAAAAGGCAGGGAAATGTTGAGGAATTTTTTTTTCTTTCCCAGTATGTGGCAATGACGATACGGCTGGTGTTGGTCATAACTGTCTCACGACTTTTAACTTTCGGCCAATGAGTTTGTATTGATTTATTCAAACATTGGCGTGGAGCACATGGAAAAATAAAGAACTTTCTCTCAAGTTTTAGAGAACTTGGTATTGTTAAAATTTGACAAGGTTGTGAAAGGCGTCGTCAATTTTCTTTGTTTGGTTGTAGGGGTGGGTGGGGTGGGGTGGGTACTTGTGTGTGATAGTTTTTTTTTGTTTTTTGTTTTTGCCCTATGTAACAGAACGGGCTAAAAGTTTAACCTTCAAGAGATTATCCTTTGTAAATACAGCTTTTTATTCCTTCTTTCCCTATCGTCTTTCGTCTTCTCCTATATGTAGGTCTGTTATTAATTTACGTGTTCAAAATATTTTCCCTTGGAAAAGTAATACTGTTGAAGTCATTTCCATTCCTAAAGAAATTGTTGAATATTAAGTATGGTAGTTCCCGTTCCGTTTCAGAGACAGTTAAGGCGACCATGGATACCCTGGGCCATTGGGTGTCCTGTTATAACAGCCTTAATTAGTTCCATTTTGTTAGTCTTTATAAAGTTAAAAAAAACGAGGCGCAGCCGGGTGTTTTAGGACTTAATAAAATACGAATTGCAAATTTATTGAACGGCTTAAAAAGCTTTACTGTGCACCTATCCATTTTTACACTAAAATTTAGATTTTGGGTTATTTGGCCCAGAAAATCGGATTTAAAATTTACCGTGTCTTTATCAGAGCCAGGATGGCCGAGTGGTTTGGGGCGCTGGATTTCAATGCGGTCACCCCGGGTTCAAATCCCGCTCTAGCCATTAGCTGGTGTTGTTCTGGGTAGTCCCTGGTTCAATTCCTCGGTCATCCTTGTAAATAGCCAACTGGTTTGCCTCCGGCCAGTTGGTATTCTTATCATGTTACGTTTGTTTGAATTATTAGTTTCTGTATTTGCTCGGCCCCACTAGCCTTTGTGCTGTAAATACTACCGAGAGTAAAGAAAAGTTATTATTATTATTATTATTATTATTATTATTATTATCAGATATAAAGACATTCATTAAAAATTAGTTTCTTTATATTTCCTTTAAGAATTATTAATGATTTTTTGCGTTCGACGAAGGAAGAACGCTTCCTAATCTTCTGGGTTGCCTGTTATCGCGTAGGTTCCCTGTGCAAGCAAGCGAAAGCTGACCCGTGTTTTTTTCGTTCCATGGTTCACCTTTTCGGCGCCATTTTGAATGACGTCACAATTTCGCTGCGCAATGCATTCTGCCTCGTGCTTCGCTGTTTGTCGGACGTGTTGGAAGGTTCAAGCTTTATCATTCTGCCTCGTGCTTCGCTGTTTGTCGGACGTGTTGGAAGGTTCATAATAATAATAATCGCGTTCGCAGAACGCAGTTCTAATCCAGACTGAATCGAGATTTTTGGACAATGGTTGAATGTGGTTGGGTCTTGACAAGAGCTGCCCCTGCAATCTGCAAGCAATCTGCGGGGGCAAACAAGAATGACATCATCGCCAAGCCAACTGAAAAGCTTTCAAAATGGCGGCCGTCGGCGAGGAAGACAAAAGTGGTGTCTAAATGTCTTAAATGAGCTGCTACAGCCTCGAAATGGCGAAAGTAAAAATGGCGGCGATACAACTACAATGAGTGGAAAATTCAGCAAGTAAAAGCGGAATTGAATCGACGAAATGTTTCGAAATCAAGACCTGTTTGATCGAGTTGAACGCGATGAAATTGGGGTTCTTCCAGAGACTTCTGCTAGCAGGGAAGGTTCTTTGTGGCGACGATTGGCGATTGAAGTGGATGATCTGCCACCTTACCTCTCAAGAAACGACCTCGACCTCGAATTTGTTATATCAGGATAAACAAATGTCTGAGAAATATTTTGTACACCTTTTTACA
>JAEMWC010000049.1:920000-945000 GCA_016490735.1 Pachyseris speciosa | reverse complement strand
GATAAAAAGCCACCCCAGTTAACACCTAGTGGGTTAATGTCTCAAGCGTTTTTTTTTTTGTTTTCAAAGTCAGCCATTTTCGAAGTGAAAAATTCCCTCCAGTAATAATTCTCCACGGAAAGTATATATAATATTAGTATAAATCTACAAGTGTTCTATCACGAATGCCGTTCTCTGATTGTTTTCGACAAAATGGCGACCGCTTCTTCGTGTTTTCGAAGTGCCTGCGAGGAGGATATAGATAATTTACTTGTTTAGTTTTGAACGACTAGAAGATTAATTTTGTACTAAAACAATTAGATTATTCGCTCTCGATTTCGATGCATGCTAGCTGATTCGGGCTGCCCCCTCATCAGCTATCACGCGATAGAAATCTCGAGCTCATAATCTAATTGTTAAATATATGATATAATAAAACTTATATTGCGCATATAGCATTCAAATATAATAGAAGCAGGGTAAGAATAAGAAACGATAACATTGGCGTGAACCAACAAATATAAAAACTACGAAAGTCAAGAATAAAATCGCAACTAGCAATCAGGGGCCAATTCCTGAAAGGTGTAATAATTCCGGGGATAAATCTGCATTATTCCAAAAGGTATTCCTGGAACAAGGCAGATTTATCCCTGGAATAGAGTTATGACACCTTTCAGGAACCGGCCCCAGGTCAATACTTCCTAAAATAGGCGCCCTGTGGAATCGTACGGTATGATGATCTCTGAAACTCAAATTATTCGTAAAATTCCTTCAAGGTTCTTCGCGGTATGGGCCTGTGGATTACAGCGGAGTACTGTATGTAAAGGGAAGCGAAGGATCCGATTATGTGGGTGTGGTGTTCGGTTATCAGTCCAACCGCAAGTTCTATGTTGTGATGTGGAGAAAGGAAAACAGTAACTTTCAGACTTCCAATGTACGAGCAGGAATAAAAGGAGTGCAGTTGAAGGTAGCGTCTTCCCTGAGTTACACGTGATGTACAGAATTCAGCCATGTTCTAAACGAGTAAGGGCCTGGGAACGAATCCAAACTTCATTGCAAATCAATAAAATTGAACTAAATCGATTCTCATATGAAAGGGTATCTCAAAATAAGCAGTCTCAGCAAGTTTGAGTATGTTTGGTTGAAAACCGCCAGATAACATGCATTTAAAACTTTAAAAAAATCCCATACAAATGTCTCTATTTCGGAAAGTGTGTCCCTCCAAACCATACAAAGTCTCTAATTTTCACAATTTTCAAACGTTTTTTTTTTTTTCAGCTCCAATTAAACTCAACACCGTCAAAATTGATTAGGTGACCATTTTTTAAATGCTCTTTCATGCAGTGGAAACAGTTTTTTCCAATCGATAAATTTTAAAACCTCGTTACCGGGCCCTTACTCGTTTAGAACATGGCCAATATGAATTACTGCAGGGGCTTGATCGCGTTGCTACCGTTGATTCGTGTGAACCAATTTACAAAAAGGTAGCAATATAAATGTCAGTTGCTCTCAGATGAATGAGGAATCATTGGCATTCCTCATTATTATGAGCTGACTTCTTTGTAGATTTAAAGCGATAATGATTTTGGTATACAGTCTACTCTCTCGTAAGCGGACACCCTCGGGAATTGGAGAAAGTGTCCGTTAGTAGAGCTGTCCGCTTACGAGAATTATTTCCGTAAACGGGCACCCAAGAAAAATATGGTGGATGTCCGCTTACGTGAGAGTTAATTAGCGGGTGTTATTACATGTTTTATTGGGTAGCCAAAAATAACAACTGAAACTCTTTATTGGTGTCAAATGGAAAGAAAGAAATATACATTGTACATTGTTTTTACGTTGGACTGTTGTTTTTTGTTTTCGTTTGACAGCTTTCTTTCCCGCGAACCAATGGAAATTTGACGAAAACGATCCCCACTGTTTTGTTGCTCTGTCGAAAGTCATATTTTTGTTGATTAATTGCAAATTAAAGATTAATTCCATTGCCGAGAGTCAATTATTATACATGGGGTGTCCGCTTACGAGAGGGTGTAAACAAAAGAAAACTCAAATTTTTCATTTTCAAAAGTGTCCGCTTACGGGAATGTGTAAATACAGAGTTTGACTGGGAGGTAAAAAGGGGAATTGAAAAAAGTGTCCGTTAGCGGAGAGTTGACTGTAGCTACCTTGTTAGTAGGTTAAGAAAACTGTGTCATGTCTCGTAACTGATGCAAACTAATATCTAATTGTCAGCGTTCCCACTGGCCTCATGAAATTCTCTGTCTGCATGGAATCTTTTCCTTTTTTTTTCTTTCCTTGTTTTTATGTAATTGCCATTTGAAGGGTGTCATGAAACAAAGCCCTGATTTGTTGCCGCCGTTGTTGTTGCAGGAGAAATCAACCGCAAATGTTACGAAATAAACACAATTAAGTTGTTTTTTTATGTACAAGAAAAGACATTGCTGTGAATTGTATACGTGTACCAGTACATTCTTCTCAACATGCTGTTCATCTTGCTTTTTTCCCACCAGCTCGTCGATTCTGACGAAGGACCAGGGTTCAACTTAGCGCAAGCACTGTGGCATTCTGGGGATACTGCCAACAAGGTTGATAATTCATTCACACATTACAAAGAGGCAAATACCTATATTTATTAACACTTGTCTGTTCTGCAGGTTAAGCTCCTGTGGTGTGACCCTAAGATGGAAGGCTGGAAACATCAGACTCCTTATGCTTTCCGCATCACTCACAGACCTTCCATTGGACTTATAAGGTGTGATACATACTAGTTATGTAATGCTTTCGTGTGGTATATCATGGAATATCCCACGAGTCACTTGTATTTCCTCCTTTAGGCAAGTGTGTATGCAAAGAAAATACAAGTGGGAGATGCCATGTATACAACTTGAAAGCATTGCATAACTATTTTTTATCGTGTCATGGAAAATACATAGCCCATACGATCATTGCAGTGCATGATGGAAGGGTTCGGTGGAATACCGACGAATGCACAGCAGCTTTCCTGTATTCTGATTGGCTGTATTTTCTATGGTATGTTAGTATAAATCTACTAGCGTTGTATCACGAATGCCGTTCTCTTAATTGCTACGCTAGTGAGTAGCGGTTGTCAGCAAAATGGCGGCCGCTTCCTCGCGTTTTCGAAGTGCTACGAGGAGGATTTAGATAATTCACTCGTTTTTTTTTTTTTTGAACAACTGGTTTGTGTTGTATGTTAAGATCAGTATAATTAAAGTTGAGTAAAGGATTTATATTAAAACAATTAGATTATTCGCTCTCGATTTCTATGCGTGGTAGCTGATTCGGGCTGCGCCCTCATCAGCTATCACGCGATAGAAATCTCGAGCTCATAATCTAATTGTTAAATATAAAACAGGGTTGTCCTACAGCATATACAATACTGCATCAGAATATGACGAACGTGTTCAAAACGTTACAGTGAGGTAATCGTATAAAATAGTTAGATATCATAAGCCCCATAAAAAGCCAGTATTAGACAGGTATCTTAAATGAAGCAACAGTCCGGCATGAGCAAAGGCACTGTAGTGGAAAGATCTATATACCTCGTCTCAGAGGCCTTTAGAAGTCGCTGCCACTCTGATCGTAAACATTATCTTCCTTTAGGCTGAGTTTGAAGAAGCTCATAAATATAGCCAAAATTCTAAAATTCCCTAATACTTAACCAAAACTCAATTGCGTTTTTATGCCTCAGTTATCGTCCTCATGGCTGATTGTAATTGCAGAGTACAAGTGAAGCAATATGAGACAGTATTGGCTGATTCCGGTGATGTCTATGACACAAGCCTCACTGGTGGCCGGCTGGGCATGATGGTGTTTGGACAACAGGATGTGATCTGGTCACGACTGGAGGCCAGGTGCTTTGACAGGTCAGTTGAACAAGTTTTTGAAACAGGTTTAACAGGTATATTTAATGTGAAGCCACCTCAGTCATGCTGCCGGGAAGCGATCCCGCCAGTAGTACGATAGTAATTATTGCTCACCTCTCTTCCTTAAGCTTCCCCGACTTAACAGAATCTAGTGGAGAGCATCTACTTTCATTTTGTTTGTATACTGACGCATTTGCCCAAGCATGTGGATTCTATCTACAACTATCGCGAACATTTAAAGAGGCAAGTTGTAGTCCTTTGTTAAAGCCTCGCTAGTAAGCTGAACAGTTTACTTCCTCAAGATACGATCTAACAAAGCTGACACCATTGTTTCTCCTACTGGAACAGTCTTTCACAGTAGCAAACTTAACAATAAGAGAATATTTGCACTGTAGATAAAAGTACTTGTTCTATACATAACAGATCTCAGTTTTATTAATTTGTAGTATATATTCGACGTTTGCGACGCGATATTATACAACTAACCCATACCACTTTTTAGTTGGAGTGCGTTGTAACTTAAAGAACTTTGAAATAAGTTTCAAACGATGAGGGTTCCCAGATCCTTAGTGGATTCGAATCAGTAAAATAGTAACTAATTCCCACCGGATCCCTTTCTCACAATCACTCTGGGTATTAAGTTATGGGAGAGAGGCAACTCTGGGAGGTGGGATGAAACATGATCTCCAAAAAGCACCTGTGGTCATCGCTGCGGGGAGGAGGGGGGGGGGGGGGGGCGAAGGTCGCCACTGTTTTATTACACCAGCTCTTCATGAAAAGATAAAACGCCTGTGGACTGGGAAGCTGGGAGTTGAACAATACAACATATGTATATCTTTAATTCGTGTAACCAACGTTTCCGGTTATCTTTTCCTGCGTTTTTCCTGCTGTAAGGATCATTGCTACCCTCTATGTTTTAACTTAACTTAATAAAACTCATATATCAAGCTTGATGCGGTACCTCTCTTAACGACAGCAAAAAACAATTACAGTATGACATTCATTTACTAACTAAAGGAGACGCGCACTATAAGACTACAACAAGGAGTGGGCACGTTTGTTTCTTTGTATTTTGCTTTCATTTCCTGTTCATTTGCCTCATCTATTTCCGCCTTTTCCAGGGTGAATCAAGCATTGCAGTTTGACGGTGTTGATGATCATGTACTCCTGCCGTCTATTCATAGCCTTGGCCTCACAAACAGGTGCTGTGTCACTGGTGTTACGTCTTTGTTCATGTTGGTCTGTTTCAGTGTTTGTGCTACTTATCCTTCTCTGGAAATCCATTAGAATTTCTAGTGCACAAAACCAGGTTTACAATAAGCGCTTATGTGATGTGAGAAACCTTTTTTTACATTACTTACTTCAAATATTGAAAATCTCTCAAATATGTTTGTTGCAGTTTCACCATCAGTGCATGGGTTTGGATGGCAACGAATTATCCCAATGATGACATGCCTATTGTGTGCAGTCTTGATGCCACCCTCTGTTTGTACTTGAAAAACAGGTTCACAAAACACGTTTTGTAATAATTGATAAGAAAAGTTGTAGTTTTTGGAGGGTTTGATTGGGAGGGCCTCGTTAAACACGTGAATCACAGCCTTCAAAGGACTACAACTTTTCTTCTATTGGTGAATTGATTGACAGATCGTTTAACGCGTCCCTCTGCTTGAGTCATTCACAGAGTGCAACTGACTGTTTACTTTCTAGACAAATCCATGGTAACCTGGGATCCTCCGTGGCACAAGGATCAGAAGTTATTGAACCTGAGGAATGGCATCACTTAGTCTACAGATATGACGCCCAGAGTAAGTGAATCATCGAACTATTGAATGTCTTACTAACAGACTGATTGATTGATTGTTAACTCAATAGCTGTTTTCATTATTGATGTAACAGTTCTTTGCAGCGATTATTCTTTGATTATTCTCTATTGACGCTTTCCTCTGTTTCTTTTTTCAGCTTACAGCCTTGAACTTTTCGTGAATGGTTCCTCTGTTGTAGAAAAAAACAATGTTTTGCCACATAGCTGGGTATGGCGATCATATATATATTGGCTAAATTTAATAGCTGGCCGAAAGGGAAATGTTTGGTGGCCAAGCATTATCAAACAGTGTTTGGTGACCAAACAAGGTGGCCAAACGGTAAAATGCATGGTCATCAAACAATGTCTGATGATGTATGGTCACCAAACCTTTCCCGTTTAGCCGGGGCCTTAGGATGATGTAGGTAAAGTTGCACAGGCAAGCCAACGTTTCATCAGACATGAATTTTTTCTTAATTATTATTTTACCGTAAGACGAAATACAAGAGAAAAACCCCTTTGAGCTGATGTAATGGAAATGATGCCAGTGTTTGTGAGGGTGGCAGCCAATGAGGTTCTTTCTTTTGTACTTTTCAGTTCTCTCGCGCGTGACGTGTATAAGGCCGTAATCGTGACCCGCATGCGCGCGTTTCTCTAAACTTCTGAAAACGTTTCGGGACCGAAAAACTATTTTACGTACACAATCTTTTAAAAATGCAAGCTATAAAATTGAGAAATGCATTGGGCTAGTATGTTCAAAAAGCTAGTACCAATCGATAGAAAACCGTTTTCCGGAGTTTTGAGAAACGCACGTCAGTCTCTTTTTTGACTCACAAATACAGTTAAAATCACTGTTTTTCATCGAAGAACACTTCACGGAAAACCTGTTCTCTTGCAGGCACCCGATGTGGCTCTGTATGTGGGACGGGACAGTGGTAACTACATGAAAGGATCTGTAGATGAGGTATGACATCTTATCAGTTTTGGGTTCTTCGTAATTCAGTGGAGATTGCTTAGTGTGTAGGTCTTCTTTTTCTCGTTTTCTTTCTTTGGCATTTTGGTTACGGCCACTTTGTCTTCGTTAGACTTCTGCCACTTTGGTTGACCAGCTTTGTCAAAATTGGACATTTGTCGTCCGCATTAATTGTGGTCATCTCTTGCCATAACGTAGTTCACCTGTGACTTTTTATTATATTGCTCTGGCAGTGGTCGAAATTTGCTTTGAAAGTGATTTCAGCAGAGACAAAACATTATTTTATAATATTCACAGTTAACACTGTGGGGAGTCCGTGTGGAAGATCAAGAGATCGTGGACTACATGAAGACCGCTGGCTTGCTGTTGCCTATCCATAAGGGCGTGGTCAGAGCACATTTCAGCATGGAGGACAACTCTGGTACCGTTATCCTAGATCAAGCTGGAAATAATTACCATGGCAACCTGGTTGGTGGGCCTTCTCTGGTCTCGGTAGGTTGTGTACTCTATTTACTTTCATACAAAGGGTCAGCCAGACAGCCAGACAGGCAGTGGACGTGTAAAACAGTCCATCAGACCATCGCCTCATTCGCCCATTTTCGCTTTGAAATTTACCAAGCGCTGCCATTGTGGATATCATGACGTCATACGGTAGCCGGCTTTTCTTGGCAATCAGAAGTTCGTTCGTCTGAAATAATAGGGACCTTAAGCAACGACGACGGCGACGGCAACGAAAACGTCATTTCAAAATATAGCTTCTCGCTTCTGTAATTCTTTCGCGATTATTTCAACTTGTTTAACTTAAAAAATGCTGGCGAAATGTCCAGGAACAAAATTACTATGAACGACGTCAAAGTAGGGGAAAAGAAAGAAACATTTGCCGTCATGCGCTCACGTTCTCAAGAAAACATAAAAATTGGTCATTTCACGTTGTTGTTTTGCAGAGGACGGCAAAGAAATGGACCAAAAAGCAAAGCGCACGTGCACAGCGATTGTTTTTTGCTCATTAAGTCTATTGTTTTGTGACGTTCTCGTTGCCGTTGCCGTCCTCGTTGCTTAAGGTCCCTAATTAGGCAGCCGTATGACGGCGGGAAATCCGAAAGCGACGACAGGCGATGACCAAGTCCTGCTGACCCTGACGAAATTTTGTGTAGTGGTTTGTCGGAACGTCGGTGATTCGAAGGTTGTCTCTGCACCATATCCTGTTTCATTTGACTTTTTCTCACTGAGTACAAAACGCGGGGCATCTCCAGGCGGGAGGAGAAATATTCATATTTTTCCCAAAGTAGCCATGCGTCAGAGTCGCATAGTAAGCCTGTATCATGGTGTTTTCAAAGACTGTATTTTGACAGGTTTCAGGTTACTTTGTCAATTCCGGTGCTCATAACTTCGCAATAGTAATATTGCCAATGGAGAAATAAAAACACGTCTTCCAAATTCTCTTTCTCTGTCTGATATACCTTATTCTGTCTGAAGCCTTGGCAGCTAGTTCAAGGGAACTCCTGAATTCACGGTGAATCCATCTAAAATCATACAAGCCTGCGAAAACGCCGTGATTATAAGAGAGTGGCATTGTACGGGTAATGTATCCCTGATGTTGGGAATCCTACGCTGGGCTTCCATCTTATCGGAAAGATGAGAAGGAGCGAGGAGGGGGTAGTGACACTGTTGTTTCATGCTACAGAATGTCAAGTACTGTAAGTGTTCAGTTTTCTAATCAATTCCCCTTTTTTCAGAGCTCTGTTGACAAGAATCGTTTTGTGATTACTTACCCAAGCAACAGAAGAAAGAGAAGGAGCGCGGGAGCCTGGGCCTGGCACAGCGAACTGTAGTCACCAAAATCCCGTCAATCTCTACGTTCGTTCGCTTTAATCACACTTTACCGACGTTAATGTAAATTTTACTCACCCACGCAAGGCCGAAAGAACTGTTCTAGGCAAATCCGTGTACAATATATTTTCGTTTCTGTTATCCAATCACAAAATAGCGTCATTAGTTCCAATATTTTGATAGGTTGCGTAGCAACTGCTGTCGTATAAAACCCTTGTTACATTCTCAGCGAAAACCGCTCGCATTCTTTCGTTTTAAACATATGTGACATTTATTTTTCCAGAGTTTGAATTTGTAACTTACCTTCTTCGGTTGATCTTTTGTATTATTTATTGACAGCTTCATCTTGAAGGTGTTTGTTTGGCAGTGAGCCGATAAGTATTTTTGTAGGAAATGCGACAAAATAAAATTTAGAGTTAAAATTTCTTACTGTGGAACGTTGAGAGCTGTTTCTGGTATACTGGTATGCCTTTGTTAAGTATTTAATAATCTATTGCATTCGTGTGTATGTTAATTGGAAAAGTAATGCTTTAGTTCTGCCTGTTGCGATATTTATAAGGTAGTTATTTCAATGGCAGGTTCATTGATGCATGTAATACTTATTTTTGTAATGTAGATACGTAGATATTTTTGTATGTTTTATTAATCACAAATTGACTTAAAAGCCGATAAAAATGCAATGGGGAACAGTTCGGTGGTCTGAGTAAGCTTGAACTGCAGATATCACATTCAAGACGGTATAAGACAATTGTTGTTTCAAAATGAACATTAATGAGTGTGGGACAATCAACTATCGTCATTAAACTTGCCTTAAAGTCTGGGCTGTTGTTTTAACTTGCAGTCATAGTTTTTGTTTCAGTGCTTCTCGACGTGCTAGAGATAGTTCGGCAATTTTCTTTGTTTTCGGTTCTCTGAGTGAGTTGAAAAGAAACAAACCAAGCAGGCTACGAGTGATAAAGGTTGTTTACCATCTACCAAAAAATTCCGGCAATTTTGGTTGGATTGTAAATGAAAAGCCCATTTTGGTCTTCCCAACGGAAAATTTCCGGGAAAAACGGAATTTCTTGAAAGGTAGTCCAAAATCCCCAAACGGAAATATGCGTTCCATTTTCACATTTCTACCAGTTTCAGGCCTTTCGGCTTGGATCGCTCTGTAAACTCGACCGTTGGGAAATGTTGTATAAATGGAACACGCGCGTCCCATGGAAATTTTCATTTGGTTGTTTGATGCGCACCATTTACTGCAACCGTCGACCACCCGGTTTTCCCATGTAAATGGTAAACAACCGAAAATTCTTCTTGCTCTGTTTCTGAACAGCTACTGAAAGCCTCTAGACTTATAAAGACTGCTAGCAGCCCCTGTTTGGATAGTCGAATCATTTGAAACAGGTCCGTGTGACCAACAGCAACCGATGACACCTTTCCTCTTCTTCGAGAAGCACGTGAGAACCCCTTCGACACCCCCTCCGCCTTCCTTCCCCCTTCCCACTCTCTTCTCTTCTCCCCCCTCCCCCCTCCTTTCCCTTATCTCCCTCCCATCCCCTCTCTCATGGTACATTTCTTTGCCGTCCTTCGAAAACAACAACGTGAAATGACCACATTTTACGTTTTCTCGAGAACGTGAGCATATGATGGTAAGATTATTATTCTAATAACGTCGTTCGTAGTAATTTAGCTTTTGGACAGTTCGCTAGCATTTTCCAAGTTAAACAAATTGCATCGAATAATCGCGAAAGGGTGATAAATTGAAATAACCTTTTCGCTGCAGTTGTCGTTATCCTTGCTAGTAAGTATCAAAGCAATGGCACAAAACAAAAACGCGCAACGGTTTGCGACTTTACAGTATACTAATAGTAAGAATCTTGAATGCTACTAAGGAAAACGAAATCGTGTTGAAAAGTAAACTCTACGGTTTTCCCTGACAATAGAGAGTTTAAGAAACGAGGACGAGAACGCCAACGAGAACGTTACAAAACAATAGGTTTAATGAGCGAAAACATTCCCTCTGCAAGTTAAATGACCAAAATTTAGGTTTTGGCGAGAACGTGAGCACATGATGGCAACTTTTTCTTTCTTTTTCTTTACTGAAATTTAGTTCCTGGATAGTTCGCCGTCATTTTACAAGTTGAACAAATTGGAATAATCGCGAAAGAGCTACAATAACAAGAAGTTATATTTTGAATGACGTTTTCGTTGCCGTCGCGGTCCTCGTTTCCATTATGTTCAGGCTCAGACGCTCGCCCCAGGCTATTCCGCACACTGGTTTCAGGCTACTTCCACCATGAGTACTCCGTTTTCAGATGTGGTCTTCTGGAAGCGATATTGCAC
Source organism: Pachyseris speciosa (assembly GCA_016490735.1). Lineage (NCBI taxonomy): Eukaryota > Metazoa > Cnidaria > Anthozoa > Scleractinia > Pachyseridae > Pachyseris > Pachyseris speciosa. Next base: position 934,205 of record JAEMWC010000049.1, on the reverse strand, counting down.
GTATTCTTTTTTTCTTTCCTAAACCGGAATAAGAGTAGCCAAGATAACTCCAAAAGAGCGTACCGTTAATGTTTGTTTAACGTGCGCAGCAGCAAAGTCCTGCTGTATGTAACCAAGGTAATCAAATATGCTTCCTAAGTTGTATAAAACTCATAATGCGCGTGCGATTAGGCGTGCGCTGATTGAAATGCTACACGACACAAGACCAGCCAAGTGCATGCGGAAGGAAAGTGCTGCTGATTGGTGACTTAAATGAGACGCTAGGACAAATGCGCTCAGTTTTCAACAGCGCTAATGCTTGATTTCGTTTTATAAAAGGTGACAGCACTGCTCATTCCCAACAACCGATATTTCTGTCATCTCTTGTAGCTCTTCTTTAAGTTAGCTTGCACTAAATAATAATAATAATAATAATAATAATAATAATAATAATAATAATAATAATAATAATAGTAAACTTTATTTATCCACGGATCCTTATCACTAAAAAGTGGTCTTCTAAAGAGCCGTGCGCATTAAACCTAGTACTTAAAAGCTAAGACTAAATTAGAGACATAGTTAAAAATCCTATAAGAAGTGCTAAACTGAGTTAAGAAATTACTAATGTACAATAGCGGAAGAAAAACTATCTAAAGTAGTGGCCTATTTAGCCTCCGCTGACAGACTGTTCCATGTTACTGCGCCCCTATAACGAAAACTCTTCTTGAGGGCCTCAGTGCTCGGCCGCGGAATAAACAGGTTATGTTGCGCACCTCGAAGATTATGTCTGTGGATGGTATTAACGCTGGCGAATTTATCAGACAGGTATTCGGGTACAAGGTTATTTACAGTTTTGAACATTAAAGATTTCAGTTGTTTTGCACGTCTGTCAGCGAGGATATTCCATTTAAGGGCATGAAGAATCTGGGCAGATCTGGTATCCCAACTAGACCCTGTTATTATGCGCGCAGCCCTGTTTTGTAGTTTCTCTAGTTTTTGGCTGAGGCCATTACCGATGCAGCCCCAGACAGCGCTGCAATAATCGAGATGCGGAAGAATCAATGACTTGTAAATTGTGACTAGGGTACTCTGGGGACATATCGGTCTTAGCCTCCTCAGGGCAGCAAGTACTTTAGCAACCTTACCGACGACTTCAGAGATGTGAGCTTCCCACGAGAGTGTTTCATCAACCTGAACGCCTAGGCATTTGTAAGTATTGACTCTTTCAATTGAATGCTCATTAAGGCATATGTGAGGTTCACTAGGGAGCGAAGAGATTTTGTGCCTTGTGCCTGTAAACAGACACTTAGTTTTGAGGACATTAAGACTTAAACGGTTAGAATCAAGCCATTGTTTCAGATTGCCTAAATCGTGAGTCAGGGATGAAAACAGCACTTCAGGGTCTTTGGAGGTAAACGTAAGATTAGTGTCATCGGCGTACATCCTCACATCTGATAGAAGGTTACAGTTTGGGAGATCGTTAATGTACAGTAGGAATAGTAGGGGGCCGAGGATTGAGCCTTGAATAGCCGTATTCATGCATGAGCCTCCTTTGTTATTGGCTATGTAGCTAGTCAAAATAACGCTTGACTAAACTCGACTTTTTTCGATCGAGAAGTACTTAGCATTAATAAGTGTTAAGGGTGGCACATTAATACAATAAACAAAAAAGAAATATTTAACGAACCTAAGTTTTGTAAATGACTTAAACAACAGTGCTTGGAAAAGACTGAAACGCTCTTAAACGGCAGCCTGCAGTGATTTAGACTTACACTCTGAATTAAACTAAATGCGGCGTAACGTTGTATAAATTCCGGCGCTAATTATAATGGGTAAGAAATGGGAAGATCAAATTTATCGAATACCAACTGCAGTGGCGTGAAATCCGTACTTACTCCAGCGGTCGCTTGAAATGTAACAGCCACACCCCCCAAAATGCAGCTCGGTCAGGAAGAAGAACTTATTTGGCATCATGCGATCAGAGTTGGTGATTGGGAGGGCCTTTGAACGCCAGTGCACCGCGACACCAGTGCGTTCATAAAGTAAGTTGGATGGTAACCACTTGGTTGTTGGAGGTTGTGGTTTGGAAAAAATGCAAACAGGCTGTTGCGATTTGCATCACAATTTGTAAACTGGATTGTGTGCCCGTTGGATTTGAAGCCTTGGAGGTTTCTGTTCCTTGCGATTGACTTTGGAATGATGCCAACGAAGATGTACTCCTTCATGTGGGCGTTCTGAGGTACAGTGTAATCAGAGAAGCTGAAATAAATAAATACATTGTTGTTGTTGTTGTTGTTGTACGCCGGCGTAGGATGAATGAGGCTGCATCAGAGTGTAATACTCACCGCGGCCAACGGTTTTCTGCAGCTTCAGCAAGACATTACGCTTGTCCGTGAAAAGGGCATTGACTATGCTTTGAGCATCGGGACGCCTCGTAATACTTCGGGAAGGAAGGTGTAGCCACCTTCATCGATTGCCATCTCGCAGTACACCTCAATGGCATCAGAAGAATGGACTGGTCGAATCTTGTACACACCACTTGGCGCGTTAGGCGGCAGGCAGTTACAGCTCGTGGGAAACTCCGGCTAAAAGAAGGAAGCACAGTCCGTTAGATGATCCCAAGGCAGGTGTTCCCCGCTTTCACCCCTCCCTCCCCTCCCCCATCCCGCCATTCCAATCTTGAAATCTTTAATAATTATTCACAGTGTGGATGAGTAAATAATTAAAGTATCTTGACGTAGAAACCGGTTTCACTCAATTGTCACAAAACGGGATATCAGGATAAATTTTGGCAGTAACATACACACACGCGCGCGCGCGCGCCGCACGTACACACGCATGTACGCACACGCATATATACATACATCCTTTATTGACTTTCATCATAGAGTCTTTTCCAAAGACAAACCTAATTACATACTACAATATAAGATAATAATTAACTACTGTAAAAACTGACCTAGAGGACGCTAAGAAAAATATTTACACTAAAATTTAATCGGCTGATAAAATACTTAGGAATCTACGAGTTTACGCTTGACTGATTGTACTAAAAGGCAGATACTGACTCGAGGGCTGTCAGGGCTCCTGATAGCTATTCATGGAGTTCCAGATACTGACTATTCTATAAAACGTCTTCTGACCACTAGCAGTCTTGAAAAGTGGAATGTTCAGCATCTGTGAACTTCTCGTGGCGCGCCCGCTTATTTCTTAATTCTCCCCCATACATTCTACGCAATGAAAGCTACAGAAAATAAACAGATGTTTGAAAAAAATGCAACCAAACATTTCTTCGTTGTCTGTTTTTATTTGTTAAAATTCTGTTGTTTCTGTGCTATACTAGTATATCCATAGAGGTATAGACTTTTCGGCCTCTATTCTCATACAAATCTTTACACTTTCCATTTACTGTTCCTTACGTTACAATTACAACAGCTGTCCCCCTGCTGTTCCTGTTGTCCCACTGTATTATGTTCCACAAGACGATTAGCAAGATTAAGGACTTCATCTGCAAAAACAAACATCACTAGGGTGAATGCACTAAAAAGTTTGAATTTCTCATTAAACGCGCTTCTCCGGCAGAGCAATTTTTCCCAATGTTTATTTTCAGAAACAAATACCAAGTGGTATAAAATCATGGAATTTATTGTTTTTGCGTCGGACAGTTCAGTGGGTGTTGCGGTTTCGTTTCGGCTGCCTATTGGTTGTGGAAGCCATTTGAACAAAATTTTTGTACTGAGCTAACAGTTAACTATCCTTGTTTGTCTCATGAAGGAGGCTAAAATCTCCTCAGTTTGACGCCTATAGCTTTGTTAATTCCTGACGCCCGATAACAGGAAAAGATAATCTTCATCAATCGGTTGATGACGCAAATTAAACGCGATAAACTGTTAATTTCAACCTCGCTCCAAGGGTCCTCGCTCTTCCTCTGGTTGTGGCTGGTCACGTGTCCATGTGTACAAATCAAAACCGCTCAGAGTGTGGGTCGTCGACCTAGTGGAGAAAAACTTTAACTTTCCTGTCCCTCCCCTCTATCATTTTTTTCTGGAATCTGCAAAACTCTAGCAGACACGTAACCAGCCGCAACCAGGGTACTTTCTCGAGGGAGGAAGAGAGGGGACACTGGGAACGAGGTTGGTTCCAGGACTTTTCCTTTCTCTCTTAATAATAATAATATAATAATAATAATAATTAAACTTGACGTCACGCTGACGTCACTGAAGAGGCTCAAGGGGCGAAATATTTCAGGACTCTTAGTTTTTATTTTACAATTTTTTATTATTTTTAGTGCGTCGAATGCGTAAAAAGACGTGATGTCTTCTAATTCCAGTTATTCTAACACATTCCTGGCCTCGGCGTGTAGAATTGTTAAGAGACGTCACGTTTACGTCACTTAAATCCAGTTATTGTTACCAGAATGTTCTATGATGTTATCGCCATTAGAGTGTACACTCCGCCCTTGGGTCTAAGCTACTTATTTAGTTTATATTGTCCTATAGTAAGGGTCAGAAAGGAATTGTTTTACGCAGACGCTCGCTTTAACCTATATATCTTGACTTGGTTGCACCGAAATAATTTTGGTGCACGGTATCACAGTTCCTCTTTAGTAAGACGGAACGCATCACTGCTTCATCAAAAAAAAGCTGATTGATAAGGACAATGACCCTACGAGTGTTGTTATTGTGGAAGCATCACTTCTGAAAGGGGAAAATGACACAGGTGGTTGTTATCTTCCCATGCTTTGTAAAATAAAATAGTGGTATCATTAAATGGCTATTCGTTATATTTTCTAGCATTGCTTTTGGTTCGAACAAGACTAAACTTACGAAGTCAAGTCAAGCTAAACGATGATCGAAATCCCTCTTGACCTTGATAGGAAATTTGTTGAATGTGACGCCAATTTTGCTTCTTGAACTTATCGTTTAGTAATTTGCCGTAGTTTTTCCAAAGAGGGAACAATATTCAAAATAAGGCTGTACTAGGCTCTTATAAACCTTTTCAAGCGTATTTACAGGAATTAACAAAAGCTTGATACGTCTCATCGCTCCAATACCCAATACCCAATATGACTATCCCAACTAAGTTTTTCATCTATCTGAGCCCCTAGACATTTATGTGTATCAGTTGGTGATACGGGTATATTGTTTACCACAACGTGTTCTTCAATGTTCTTATTGCTCAAATTATATGAGGAGCCAATAACATCTATTTGGACTGAACTGCGAATCGAAAACGCTAAGAACTCAGTCAAAAGCTCAGATAGGCGAGGGAAAAATCGTTTTCATTTGAGAGAAGTTCTTCTTGAGAATAAATTTGGTTAAACATCGTTTCATCTCGTTTATTGCTTCTAGTGGATTGCTCGAGATTCACCAGTAACCGGACGCGGAATATATGGTTCAGTATGAGCATCGAATGCGCTTCTTGATAAGAAAACACAAGAGCAATGCTAAAATTGGGCCTTGGTGATTGCAGGTTAATGGCGTTTAAAAATTCGTCAGGCAGGGCAAGGCACGTCATTGTCTTGTTCTCTGAATCGATTGTTTTGAGGTCAATATGTTTCGTGTCACGTCGCGGTAAATATAAGCTGAGATAAGGCGCTATACGTGGTCCACAAGACCAATGGTGAAAATTGACAGCTTCATGTGTTAGCCCAAAATGGCTTGAGCTAAAAACAAGACTCTACAATTAGCCTAAACTCGGACCTGCAAAAATACCTAATTTAGCGCTAATTAAAAGACAAGACAGAAGTCCGTCCTTCTTACATCGGACGGATTTTGCTTGTGCTCGCTCCGTACTGCGCAGGTTTGACGAAACGAGAGACAGAACAGAAATAAACGGAAGTAAAACAGAACTCTTACAAACTCTCTGAACCCTAAGCATGCGCATTTCAGCCGGAAGTCCGATATTTTTGGACTTTCAAATCGGATCTTTCCAGGGTTGCTCGTTTCCCGACCGCAGTCCAAGGGAAGAAGACCCTAGGTACGAGGTTGATTCGAAAATGACTATTTTTAGTTAACGCTTGCGCAGTAACACCGGAAGTGAGCTTAGCGGATGAAATACATCGAAGAAAAAGAAAAACGGAACTCATTTTCAGACTCGGGCGGCGTTCCTAGGCCGCCCGAGTAAAAGGAATTCAACTGGTTATGCCCTTGGTGTTTGAGCAAGACTAATTAAATATACCCTGTTGTTTTAACTGCAGCTGCTTTGACAGCTCAATCAAACAAAACGCTTGCAGTTTGTGGAAGAATCATCCCTATCCCTCGGCTCCAGTGCATCCTCGTTTGAGGTTGGGCTCCAGTGTTGTACGCGATAGAGGAGTAGGGTTCAACCTGGGAATTTTAGCATTCGAAACTAACACGAAATGGGTCAAACGTGTCTAGAGCTTAATTCAGCACTCGCTAATTTATTCCATTCTAAACTAACAAAGCTTAAGATGGTGGCTTATTGTTGGGACATAATGTTCAAACTGCGAAGTTCTTTCCAATTTTTCATGAAGTAAAGAGCCACGTTTTTATGAAGAAGCTAGTCCACTGTTTGAGAGTATTAGGTTCCTTGCGGCATTGTGGAAGAATGGTTTTCAGAGCAAGTGAAGATAACCTTGGTCTGCCAACCACTGACTGTAACAGGACAAACTAAATCAAGGCTACATGCCTCACTGATCCCACTTTTCCTGTCGTCACTAAGAGTACGTAAATTTCAATTTGGCATTTTAACCCTTTTACCGCCAAGGGTTCTTTGACGAGTTGAGTCGATTGGCGTTAGACAGAGTACAATCTGTAAAGAACCCCTTGGTGGTGAAAGGGTTAAAAACTATCTCCCCAACTCTTTCTCTACCGGTCGATTTGGTCGCCTTTTTTGCAATTTCCCAAGGGTAGGAGGTCAAATTGACCTCGCTACTCCATATAACGGGTTACCACGGCGATTTCGCTGGTCCACAACACCGAGGGCTCTATCTTTGTTGTCACGCTTGTCACGCTAGCTGTCGTTTATTTCTAAACGAACACTACAGCTACAATTCGTTGCTTATTTGATTTATAAGTGTGTTTTTCGAGCCATTTTCCACCTCAGAAGCCCCCTGCCTGGCATCATAAAGCTGGGTTGATGGGTAGAGGCAATCCTTTGAAAGAGGTGAGAAGCAATTTCACACGAAGTGGGCCGCTCAAAGTATTCGAGCGAGTGATGGCAATCCACGGTGAAGTTGTGTCTTTAGTCGTTTTGTGAGTGGATTCCGGGACCTGGCATGGCAATTTTGGCGAGTTTTGACTTGTAAATAATGCAATCGGTGCAATATTTTGCCAGCAGGACCGGGTGGCTCGACTCGGTTCTAAAACATATGTGAAATGGAAATTGGAAGACTTCCATGCCGCTGTTAGGCAAGAATATCGCAGAATTCCTTTGGGTCACAAACGTGAAAATTACAGGCATTGAGAGCAACTGAAATCAAATAGCGTTATCGGGGTCGGGCTAAAGGAGTGAGCAGGTAAATGTGGAACAGATTGCAAGTGGAGTCAACGTTTGCTGCCAATGTAAACTATTAGCTTCAATAGGAATTTTTGTCTTGAAAACTTCAAGACAAAGCTGCGTGAATTTTGGTGTTGTCCGAGGGTGATTTTGGTTTTCAAAGAGAATAAACAGTCATATTAAGTGAAAATTGGGAGTTTCGGTCAGTTTCCAGGATGATGAAATCTGAAAAACTTACAGGTTACAGGTTTTCAAAGCATTGGTCTTCTACGACCAATATTTTGGTGAGCGGTAGAAAAAGAGTTAACCCTATCACCGCCAAGGGGACTTTATAGATTTTACTCTGTCTCACACCAAACGACTTTACTCGTCAAAGGGAGGCCCCTTGGTGGTGAAAGGGTTAAAGTCATCATTATTTTAGAAGAAACTGTGCCTCGGTAAATTTAAGTCTCAGAGCCTTAACTAAAGGCCATGTTACACGAAGCAATTTTTCTTGCAACTTGCAACGCAACAAACGTTGCGTTGCAAGTTGCAAGAAAAAATTCACCCCATTTTGCAACTGCAATTGTTGCGTTGCGGGTTGCAAGAAAAGTAGAACGACCCTCTACTTTTCGCAACGTTGCGAGACAAGTTGCTTGCGTGTGACACCCCCTCTGCAACTTGAAAGGTTTTTTATTCGTCATCGTTGCGTTGCAAGTTGCAAGAAAAATTCTCGTGTAACATGGCCTTAATTGGCATGTGCAACTAAACAGTAAAATAGCTCCCTACCCCGCGAAGTCCTTACACTCCCCCCTTACCCACCCTGTGTAGGTCATGCAGGAATAGTTTTAATCTCGGTTGTTAGTATATTTAGGATATTTTTAATTTTTATACTTAGCTCACGCCCCTACTAGAAACCAGCTATTGTTTTTACATTGTTGAATAGGCTGGCGTGGTAAAATAAAGTTCTTATCTTATCTTATCTTATGTAAGGTCTTGCATTTTATACACTTCCCCCACCCCTCCTGCTGAAAAAGATGTAAGCCATCTCGATTTGCAAGTACCGCAAAAGATTATTGCGTCGTGGGGTGCTCTTGCAGGAAGCTTTTGAACTAATCAGGTTATTTCAGGTTGTCAGTTACCCTTATTTAATTATTATTTTATTAGTACTTGTGACTTAATGTAATTTAAAAAAAAAAAAGGATAAATAAAGCTGTTGCTGTTGTTGCTATTCCAGGAAAAAAAGTAATGGGAGGGGTATACGTGAGTGATTTTGCACTCATCCAAGCAAAACGTGTTGAAGCAGTTGTATTGAAATATATGAGGTATAATCGCAGTTACTCAACCGCATTTACGGACCAAGGACAATGCCGTGTTTAATATCACAGGTTGGGAACTAAATTTTGGGAACACTCGACATCGGGGCGAGTGATGTTGAGATCTTAATCGCCCGGTTACGTTTTCGCTCGCCAGGCTGTAAAAGTTACGAAATCTAACCATCAACTGTCACACCACTACTAAATGTTTTTGGAATAGGTGCAAAGTTTTATAACGTATTTTCTCGAATAAGTGCCCAGGCGCTTATTTAAAATGTCGGCCAAAAGAGAGGGCGCTTATTCGAAGGAGGGCGTTTAATCGAGGGGCGCTTGGAATTTGAGATTTGAAATAACTGGAAGAAACTTACGAAAATACATGCGCTGATGCGCGCGTAGTTGAAGCTCAAAAGATTGCAAATAAAGTGACAATGCAAACAGGTTAGAAAGTGAGGGGAGGGGATGGGGATTTAATTCAAGGGAGGCGCCTTTAACAAGTACTCGTGATTAGAACTGTTCTCCAATTGCACTCCCTTTATGATCACTCGTACCTATTAATCACGAATTGTACAAGGTCGTGTGATTTCCTATACCAACTTTTTCCTTTATTTTAGCTGATTATTGAAAGCAAAAATAGTTTACACCATTGCTACTGATTTTAACGAGTCTCTTCTAAATTATCTACACAGCCTTTACTGCTATCACAGGCTAAATGCAGGAAAGCCTACAGGGTTTATTGAGAACAATGGAAGGCACAAGGGCATTTTAACGGGTCTCTTCTAAATTATCTGTACAATCTTGATTGCTATCACAGACTGAACATAGACTGAACGCAGGGAGGCCTATAGGGTTTTTTGAGAACAAAAAATATTTAAGCAAAATAGTGCTGCCCGGCTCGTATGCTCAACACCAAGGTTTAATCATATTACACCCGTCTTATTTTCTTTGCATTGGCTACCCGTTACCTATCGTATCGAGTTAAAATCTTAGTTTTAACATTTAAAGCAATATATCAACTTGCGCCGTCCTATATCTGCGATCTAGTTCAATTAAAGGAGAAATGTAAATACCAGCTTCGTTCTTCTGAAGAACTACTATTGCAGTTACCCATAGGAAAAACAAAGAAAACTCTGGGAGACAGATCATTCCAAATAGCTGCCCCTGCATTGTAGAACAGTCTGCCTGCAAGTGTCAGAGACATCGATAACGTTTTGGTTTTTAAACGAACAATAAAGACTTATTTATTTAGGAAGGCGTTTGCCTGTTATAGTTAGATTGACTACTTTTTTTTTTAGATTATAAATTTTAGGTATTCTTAAGTATATTTTACTGTAATTATTATTGGTAGTTATAGTTGTACGGCGCATTTGATCATATTCAGATGTTAATTTGCGCCTAATAAGTAATAAATTATTATTATTATTATTATTATTTAAAAGGATGAACTCGCTTTGTGTTCTTGTTTTACAGGAATATTTGCGTAGTTAACAGGAACTTAGTACCTTTTCAGGTTCATAAGCCGAGAAGATGCGTCGCATTCAGTAGCCGATTGAAGCACTGCAAGCGGGCTATATTTTCCCATTTCAGCACTCAACGTTTGCTCCACCGAAAACAAAACTCTAGTTTTTTCATCACACTGGACTCATAACACTCCACTCGACTCATGTACCTCTGTGACCATCACGGTTCCAGGTAGAAAAAGAATGTTTAATTGTTTGAGGTCTATGCTCAAGTTCAAGTTTAAAGGCAAAAACTAGGATTTTTATTTGAAAGTAAGTTACAACAGCAACGGCGCGTGCAACGCTCTCAGCATTATTGGCCAACAACATCTAACATTGTTGAGCATCAGAATGTGGGTGTGTTTGAACACCGTGTTGGGTGTTCCTTGGCGTTGTTGGATGTTGTTATATCAACTGCAAGTGACAATCAACAGTGTTCAACGGAGCACCCAATGTACCAGACTCAGCAGTGTTGGATGTTGCTGGGCAACAAAATGCTGGGAGAATTTTCACCGGTCTTAAACAGCATAGTCTCCTTCGCAGCCGTTATTTGGGTCGTCACGCAACGCTCCTCCCACTAACGGCTGCTCACACGAGCTTCGCATTCCTTTCCCTCAAACTGACCAATAAGGAGCAGGCTTCCATTGTTGACCTCTTGTTGTTGGCGGGAAATATAACGAGAAATATGAGTGGCGCAGCTGCCAAGAATTACATGCAATTTATTGATTCTCGGTAACAGAGGGAGAGGAATGCAGAGCTCGAGTGAACAGTCGTTAGTGGGGAGGAGCGTTATGTGACGTTATGATAACGGCTGCGAAGGAGTCTATAAACAGCACGGATTTAAATCAGCATAACGAGGAGCACAAAGGATGGGCTATTACCTGCAATCACCAAAGGGGACACCATAGAAAGAAAGTCACAAGACATCCCCAAATATTTTTAGGTTGTATCAGTCGCACAGTATATCACGTTGCATTAAATTGGGTATTACGTGTTAGTTTGCCATGGACGAGCTCACTTGCGAACGAAGCACGACCCGCCACCAGCCGACATCCACACTTCAATCACCCAAACATTTTTATCATACTTGACAAGTGACAGGGAATTAAAAGAGCTGTATGCAAAAGGAAATTGCCGTCTATAGTCACATGTTTATTACTAAGGTGTTATCCTAAGGGGAAAGTTAAACAGAAAGGATGATCGTTTGGCCCATCATTACTCTAAGAATATCACTGAGTAGTATGTAAATGAAACATTGAGAAAAATACGGGTCAGTAAAACGCTTCACCGCCAACTGAAACAAATTTAGTGACGTATAAAAAGCGATTGTTAGATCTGCCTACATATGCAATTTATCAATACGTGCGGAATTAATCTTGCCTATTTTAAGGGAGTCGTTTTTGCTCGAAATCAATATTAAAAAAACAAAAGTGCCCGATTCAGACGCCGTAATTTTCATGAGCCGGACTTAATTCAAATTTGTACCGACCCAAATTAACAAAATTACGCCTGTTGATTTAGACGTCGATCTTCATTTGCCGTTCCACAGGCGTTCCTAATACAGTTCGGGTTCCAGTTCCAGCAAAAATGCTAGATATATGCAATATAATAATTTATGCATTAGGTTCGGCACATGAAACGTAGATTCAAAGCCGCTCCACTGTCGATATACCTACCTACGCACGTAATACTCTCAGTCAAAAAAGTACTTCATGCACGCGTTCGAGTTTTATTATACAGCTCTGCAATCTTCTCACATCTATCAGCAATTTAAATATTGAATCAAGCCTATGAATCATAAGTTTAACGCCCATTGTTGTCATAGTGAAGCTACAAAATGGTAAATACAGGTAAATATCCGACATTATTTGACTGACATCAATCATTAGCGGTGGCATTTTCCTTCGAGATGAACAAATTAAAAAAACCAAAAACTGTTCTTCAACGTTTCCTTCAGCATTCGTACAGTGTTTGGAACTGACCGTTTCAACAAGTCATTCAAACTTCATTCAAAAGCCTGTTGCTTACACTTTCATTCGACATACCTTCAGCATTTGATCTGTTCTCGAAAAGGCTGAATCGTGTTAAAGCCGTCTGAACACTTCTTTCAATATTTGTTAAACAAATACACGTACACAAAACGAACTAAAAGGTCGTTCTCAATTATTTTCCCATTTTGAAACCTTTTGAACGGCTTTAACACAACATTGTTTTCCCTCTCAACATTTACCCAGAATCCGTTCATCTCAAGTTTTGTTGAAGCGATGTTGGTCAAATTGTATGGCCATTCAAATGGGTCTTAACAATGACTTTTCGTCATTCTTCCACCACAGCATAAAAATAATGGCATAAATGGATTTTGTCACAAAATTTGGGATTTCATTTAGTTCAGTTTTTTTGTGTGTGTGATCTACATCACGCTATCGTTGAATAAATTATTAAATTGTAACAAATATCGGCTACGATAAATAACCTCTTTTTACTGTAGTGTAACTAGAGTGCTAGCGTTGGCTACTTTGTGGGCCGAAGACCCGCTAAACGCGTAGTCCCTTACAGTCACGGCCCAATGCCTAGTCATATTTTATGGTTCGAAGAGCGGCTCGAGGTTGTTATATATTGGCTGATGGTTTGGCGTGGGACGCGAGTCATAGCAAGCCGTCGATTGTTTTGGCATAACTCCATAGCCAATCTGTTGAACAAAGGAGTTCAATAAAAGTTGTTTATTTCTATCGAATTGGTTTGAGAGTTCGAGTATATCGAGAATTGGATCGTTCTACCATAGCCGATCAAAACTGCAGTTGGTGACCAGGGTAAGCTGAATTTAAAAGACATCTCTTTATTCAACTCGCGTATTCCACGATGCGATTATAGGCGTGTATGAGGGGAAATGTTCCTGTTGAGCAGCCAAAGCTATGAAAACACAGCGTCACCAATGAGTTGTGAAATTGCTTAAGTAATGAGATTGTATATGAAATGTATATATGTATATGAAATGAATCATATATGAACTGCGGACATGAAATCAAATGAAGAATGATCCTCGCAGTTGTGAACGCAATTTATGCAATTGCGAAAAGAAACCTGACAAAGATTCAGGACTTCCACTTTGAACCCGTGACCTCGCAATACTGGTGCGATGCTCTAACCAACTGAGCTATGAAGCCACTGAAGCTCATTTAGTTAGAGCATCGCACCGGAATCGGGAGGTCACGGGTTCAAACCCCGTTGAAGTTCTGAATCTTTTTCAGGCTTCTTTTCGCAATTGCAAATATTTCGTTCACAACTGCGAGGATCATTCCTCATTTGATTTCATGAGATTGTGTTCATCTGAATGTTGTTCGTGGCACTTTCACGCGCAAGTCATCTCAACGTCAATGGTATTTGGGCGTGACGCGTCACAGTTGACTCGATTTCCACTGGAACATTTAACAAGCTGTTTAAACTTCTTTCTGAAAGACGGGTTCATCACGCCATAAATCCAAGGATTTATCGCACTGTTCACCTGGAGCATAAATGGCACAGCAAGTCCAACTAGACGTGGATACGTCTCTCGTATGGCAACCCGGAACAGAAAGATGGCAGTGAACGTTGGCATCCACAGCACCACAAATGATACCACCAGGATAAAGAAGGTTTTTGTCAGGTTAATTTCGTGCACACTGAGGCCGTGGTGGGTTGATATCTGATCATTGTGCTGCCGAATACACTTAGAGACGTGATAGTAACAAAATGCGATGATCATGAAACTGTTCATCATGAACAGAATACCAGCCAATGCTGTGAAAACCAGCTCTGCTGATTCTTGAAAGAAATGCCAATTGCAGCATGCCATTAAAGGGTTGAAAGCCATTTCTGCCCATCCGCCGATTACAGGAATCCATGTGAAGATGGCAACGAAGGTCCATAAGCAGGCAATGTAAGCAACCGAGCGATGAGTGCTGAAAATTGCTTTGAAATGGTTTGGCTTCAAGACG